>OW240916.1:45555407-45650396 GCA_933207985.1 Pelobates cultripes
AATGTTTTCTGAGAGATTCTTCTGTACTGTCTCTCCCAGAATGTGTCCCGCTATGATAGTTTTGGACAATTTCTACCGCTAGTGATGCTGGAATAACTATTCTTCCATCTTCTAACTGATACCATTTGTTCTCCAAATACTTTCCAGGTTCAGTCCTTAACCACTCCTCTTTTTGAGCTGTATAAATTGGAGTCCATTGAGACAGTGGAGTTGGTATAAGAGCAGCTATATGCCCCACATATTCCTGTCTTCCTGATTCAGCAGCACGCTTAGCTGCACTATCTGCCATCCCATTCCCTTTGGTTACATCACCATCTCCTCTCAGATGCGCCCGACAATGTATAATACCGACTTCTTTCGGCTCCCACACTGCTTCCAATAGTTGTAGGATCTCAGCTGCGTATTTGATTTCTTTGCCTTCTGAATTCAATAATCCTCTTTCTTTATACAAAGCTCCGTGGGCATGAGTGGTTAAAAACGCATACTTAGAGTCCGTGTAGATGTTCACTCTTAAACCTTCAGCCAATTGTAACGCTCGTGTCAGTGCTATCAATTCTGCCTTTTGTGCTGATGTTCCTTTTGCCAGTGGCCGAGCTTCTATCACCTTGTCTATCGTTGTTACTGTATATCCTGCATAGCGGATCCCTTCTTTTACATAACTACTGCCGTCGGTGTAATATTGAACATCAGGGTTCTGGATGGGAAAATCACGAAGATCTGGTCTACTTAAAAATACTTCATCCATTACTTCCAAACAATCATGTTGACTTTCAGTAGGTTGTGGCAAAAGGGTAGCTGGATTTAAGGTATTTACAGTCTCTAAATGCACTCTTGGGTTTTCACACAACATTGCTTGATACTTGGTCATACGGCTGTTACTAAACCAATGATTTCCTTTGTAATCCAACCATGTCTGTACTGCATGTGGAACTCGTACATAAAGTTCTTGACCCAGAGTGAGTTTATCGGCTTCAGCTACTAGCAGGGCGGCTGCAGCTACGGCTCTTAGACAAGGTGGAAGTCCGCTGGCCACTGCATCCAGTTGCTTAGACATGTAGGCAACAGGTCTTTGCCATGATCCTAAGTACTGTGTCAATACTCCCACAGCCATTCTTCTTTGCTCATGTACATACAGGTAGAATGGCCGTGTGTGGTCAGGTAGACCTAATGCTGGGGCACTCATCAAAGCCCTCTTCACATCTTCGAATGCCGTTTGCTGTTCTTGAGTCCATAAGAAGGGGTCGTGCTCTGTACCTCTGATAGCTGCATACAGAGGTTTTGCCAGTATCGCGTAGCTGGGAATCCATATCCTACAGAAGCCTGCTGCCCCCAAGAATTCTCGCACTTGTCTTCTATTCCTGGGTATCGGTATTTGGCACACAGCTTCTTTTCTCTCTGGCCCCATAATTCTTTGACCTTCAGAGATATGGAATCCCAGATACTTGACAGTTGGCAAACACAACTGAGCCTTCCTTCTTGACACCTTGTATCCTGCCTTCCAGAGAATGTGTAGTAGATCGTGCGTTGCTTGCTGACATACTTCCTTTGTAACTGCTGCCATCAACAAGTCATCTACATATTGTAATAATACACACTCTCCTGGGATAGACTCGAAATCTAGTAGATCTTGGCTTAGAGCTGAACCAAATAGGGTAGGTGAATTTTTAAACCCCTGGGGCAATCTTGTCCAGGTCATTTGGCGTTTCGAGCCCGTTACAGCATTTTCCCATTGGAAAGCGAAGATACATTGGCTTTCTGCGGCAATTCGGAGGCAAAAGAAGGTATCTTTGAGATCTAAGACTGTAAAGTAAGTAGCCCCGCCCGGAATTAAAGCAAGCAGGTTATATGGATTGGGCACGACTGGATGTATACTAACAACCGCATCATTGACTGCTCTCAAGTCCTGCACAGGTCGATACTCATCTGTACCGGGCTTTTGAACAGGCAGCAATGGGGTGTTCCAGGGGGAAGTACAGAATTTTAGGATACTATACCGTATGAACTTATCCAGATAAGATTGGATGTTCTTCTTAGCCTTCTGCGGAATATGATATTGTCTCAGGCTTACTGGATAAACCCCAAGTTTTAGTTCGATTTTAATAGGTGGAATATTGCGGGCCAGTCCTGGTGGGTTGTTCTCTGCCCAAACTCCTAGTATGTTAAATAAGGATTCATCACTCCTCGGGTTTTGGCTAGTCAACACTGTATAAAGTCGCCACTCTTCTTCCTTTGGTACGGACAATGTCATAATACCTGAAGGTCCATTAAACTTTAAGGATGTTGTTCCATTTGGTAGGAACGTAATCTGCGCTTGTAATTTGGATAGCATATCACGCCCCAGCAATTGGACTGGACACTCAGGCATATAAAGGAATTGATGTTTTACTACGTGGCCTCCCAATGTACAGAGTCGACTTTTAAGAACCAGTTTTTCAGCACTTCTTCCAGTTGCTCCTATTACAGTAATAGTTCTTCCAGATGGAGGAGCAACTAGATTAGTCACCACCGAATGTTCAGCACCAGTGTCGATCATGAACGCACTCCTTTTTCCCCCTATTGATACATCGACCATAGGCTCCGCTCGACCAAGGGGGATGGAGCCCGGTCGGTATCAATAGTCCTCCATGACCGTGTCAGCCAATCCCACAAAGTCCCTACCTTCTATATCGCGGGACCTTTGCGCTGCTGGATAGTACCTATCTTCCCTTACACTTCCTCTGTTCCCATTACTCCCTCTATTACCATTACTCCCTCCGGGGCCTCCTCTACCTCTCGCTCTGCCTCTAAAGTTTCCGTAACCTGCCCTGGGTAAGTCTCTCTCATACTGCTCTCTTTGCGGACACTCGTTCCTCCAATGCCCTTCTTCCTTGCAGTACGCGCACTGATTCCTACTCAAAGGCTCCCTATTCCATCTACCATCGCTTCTATCTGGGCCCCGTCTATCTACGCCTGCGATCGCTACCGCTAGCATATCTGCCTTTCTACGCATCTTGCGCTCTTCCTCTTTCTTACTTTCTGTTTCCCTATTCATATATACTTTGTTCGCTACTTCCATTAGTTGGGTGATAGACATACCTGCAAACCCTTCTAATTTCTGTAGCTTGTGCTTAATATCTCCGTAAGCTTGGCTGACAAAGGCGGAGTTTACCATTCGGGAATTATCAACGTCTTCCGGATTAAAGGGGGTATACAAGCGGTATGCCTCCAATAATCGGTCATAAAAGACACTGGGCGCTTCATCACTTTTCTGAATCACCTCAACTGTCTTCTACATGTTAATAGCTTTCTTCCCTCCGGCTTTCATGCCAGCAATTATAGCATCTCTATAGGCTTTAAGTTGAGCCATATCTGCGCCATTTACATTCCAGTCAGGATCGGTGTTAGGGTAATGTGTTGCCGCCCATGCTGCCGGATTGGCTTGATTTAAAGCACGGGCTCTCTCCTCTAGCGCCTTAATGGCCGCTTGGTTAATCCTTGTCCTTTCCTCATTATTGAACAACGTCATTAATAACTGCTGGCAATCAGCCCATGTCGGGTTATGTGTCTGAACTATCGAGGTGAACAGATCGGTCATAGCTTGTGGTTTCTCAGTGTACGAGGAATTGTGGGTCTTCCAATTCAAGAGATCGGTAGTCGTGAACGGGACATATACGAAGACCGGGTCAGCATGTGCCATTTGACCTGCGGCATCGATATAGGCTGACCCAGGATTCAGACGAAGAGGCATCTGATAATGTTTTAATTGTTGGGTACCGGTCAGTTGTCGGGTTAGTATGGGGCTACGTGGAGGGGCGTCAGTTAAAGGTTCCGGTCGAGAGGTAATAGGGCATGAGGATGTGGGAACTTGATTTTGGGAAAAGTTAGTGAATAGTATACTCCGAGCCGAGCTAGAAGAAGCTTGACCGGAAGTTTGAAGTGGCGCCAAATCAGGATATTCAGATCTAATGGGGGTTGGTCCTGGTTCCGGAAGGGGAGTTTTAATACGAGGGGGGGTGGATTCTGTACTGGAGGAGGAAGCGGAAGTGGATGGGGGCAATAGGGGAAGGGGTGCAGAACTTCCTGCATTCGCGTCACTTCCTCTTAAAAGAAAGTAAGGGGGCGGCAAAGGGATCTCGGACTCAGGGGGCGTGTCCAAAATGGGCCTAACACCAGTCCTAGTGGACAAACAAGTCCTGGCCACCATGAGGCGACATTGCTCCTCGTGGCATATCCGGATCCATTTTGGCGAGTCGTTTACGGCCTGCCTCCAACAATCAATGTATGGAAACTGTCCGTAAAGTTCAGGCCTACCTGATACAGCCACGTGTACACGCTGTACCAGGGTTGGATCCAAACTGCCACGCGGCGGCCATGCCGCAACCAAAGTAGGCCACTCCCTAGTGCACAAAGTGACCAAACGTACAGGAGACATTTTAACCCCAAAATCACATGTTTTGAATCCCTTTTTAAAATTCTTTACCATACAACCTAAGGGATCCGAAATCGTTGACTCTGACGCGCCCATACTTATCAATGGAACGTCGTTGACAACGAATACTATGCACGCGTTCTTATTCAACAGTCACACCCGTTTCCTCTGGCAACAGCACCACGTGGTACAGTTACCGAGTGAAACGTACACAATAACACAATAATCACTCAGGGAATTCCCGTACACACACAGCTGTTACACCAGTCACTAAATAATCAATATTATGCCCTTTGGCGAAACTATACAGTCACCCACGCTATAATTCTCTATATATGAATTACCCGTCTATAACACACCCCAGTAACATCGTCTTTTACTAGTATCGGTTACAGTACGGTTAGCATAGGTCAAAGCACAATTTAAGGTCACAATACAATTATTAGTGGTTACGGTGTTAAACATGCAATAGACGACAATGATTAGTACTTATATACAGTGTCAGTAAATATACAGGGTTATGGTACCGTGCACTATGATACAGCAACACACTATTAACACTCTCGCTAGACGGCTGAGCTCGCGCTATCTAACAAGATATACACTATACTAACAATCTTTAACACATTTACAATCCCAACTAAACTATTGGCCAGTACCTTGAATGGACTACCTAAAACTATATACACCCGTTTTGGTTAGCCACACTGCCCAAGCACCACATATAGCGAACTAGAGGGCGGAATTTACAAAATTGCCCTTCTAGTCTATTTACTCTATCAAAAATCTAGTGGGTTCCAAATTTACACGCCTTCCCACTTAGCCAAGATAGGTTGAGAGCTAGCGAACCGAATTTACACAGGCGCCGCTTAGTCTCCCGGTCCCTCCGACCTAGCGAACGTGAAGGGAGGTCCACGCAGAAGTTCAGGGGTGCAGCCGTAGAGAACGTGGGCAAAGATAGACCGTCTCACGCCTCTGCCTCTCAGCTACCGTTGAACGATGAGTTTCCCGGCCAATGCACCAAATGATACCGGAGAAACTGACGGAAGCAAAGCACAGAGAGATGGACACAGGTTTCTTCAGGAAGGAAGAGATTCTTTATTGGATCACCGATCGGGACTCAGAGGGACTAATGTCACCAAAAATACAGCAAGTTCTGAGCCCTGAACAATAGTGCAGGCTCCCTATATAGGCACATAACTCCTCCCATATTAAGCTCCACCCGCACATTCTCTTGACCAATCATTACAAATAAGAATTAACTTCCTGCTTGACCGCATGGCTTGTCCAGCACAATGGAGGAGGGGAATACTACATCCTGTATTCTTGCACATGCTCCGTACACTACTGATCGTATCTTGCCTCGTGCAACCAACTGATCGATACGTCAGCATATGCACGTACACATCCCACGTGGTAATCTCGGCCTACTAAATTTATTTTTACCGAGATTCCACCACACTATCACAACACGCATAGCTGGTATGGTTAGAAGAATTGTGTAATCTCTGCCATAAATAACAAGTGGGTGGCCAGGTATCCTTATATAATATTAAAATGCCCAGGATTTGGCAGTTGGGTTTTTAGTGTTTTAATAACTGATGTAATTTTAGAACAGAAGTTTGATCAGGCTTCCAAGTTTGTTTCACAAGGTACGTTTATTTTCTCAAAATGTTAAAGAGCAATATAAAGACAAGATTAGATAAAGATCATATTAAAAACATTCTAAAGGGGAAAAAAATCTGTTGAGGCATGTTTTAACATGTGTTTATTGAACCCAGTGAACTATCTCCAGGACTGCAGTACACGACACAAACTGTCTTTATCTGACACTTTTCTCTTCCTGGTAACTGTATGAACAACACATGGATATAACCAGCAGATAACAGATTAGAAAGTGCAGAGAGTTCATGCAAGCAGGGGATTCTGAAAGAGAGAAACTGTTATATCAAAGCTTTTTTTTCTTTCTCAGTATTGGTACTACAAAAGTCTGGTGTTTCCATAGTGCCTAGACTCACGGTGATAGGTCCACTTCTTAATCATCAATTTTATTGCACAGCTACAGCTGCCATTCTGCTTTGACAAATGTAGACACTAGAAATTATAGTCTTACAAGTCTATTCCCTATGGACCAAATTTGTTGTAGAACTGCAAACTTTGTTAAAATATAATTAAAATATAATTTAATTAAAATATAATTAAATTGAAGCCAAATTTGCAGTTCTCATACTTAGTAAAGGTACCTCATTCGGTACCGTCTAGTGTCTGCATTAAAGGAACACTGTAGGTATTGTAACTTCTTCATTTAATTGAAGTGGTTATATTGTTTGGAGTTTCCTTGCTCTGTCCTTTAATTTAGTGTTGAATTGTTTTTTATTGCTGGATGCTAAACGAGCGTTCCCAGCAGCCCACATCCCCTCTGTGCTGATTGGGTTAAAGGACCGTTCCACATCCCAAAAGCACTTCAACTTGCTGAAGTGCTTTATGGGTGAGGAGTAGCCTGGTTTAACCCAAGTTTATAAAAGTTGCATAAGCCTTTGCAAACTCTTTTAAGATATACCCCCAATGAATACATACATGCAAAATTGGGGGTATATCTACTAAACAATAATTCTCCCCCTCCCCCCATGTGGGAAGTGGAGTGCTCCTTTAATGAGGAAGCATTAGCTTGAGCAGCAATCAGTGGATGTGATTGGCTTAGAGTGTCAGCTGACCACTTTCAGTCTATCATCGCCACCATTGCTGGTTTGAATCGGTATGGCTACAAGGACTCTTTGCCTTAGCCATTTCTCCAGTAGGGGCTATAGGTGGCCCGGAACCTTTATTACATATTAAACTGCTCAAAAATAGCAGTTTAACAGTGAATGGAGGGACAGCACCAGATGACAGCCTTGAGGTGAGGTTGTTATAGTGACTACAGTGTCCCTTTTAAAATTAGTTATTCTCACATCCAAATTTTTTGATAAATAAGAAAATCCTATATTTTATAAACACCATATTTTTCAACCGGATTCACTTTGAACAAAAAATGGACAGCAGACAAATTCCTAAGTTTGTACATGGACACCGTAAACAGATAATCTGCTCCTCGGATGTGTGTGTGCCACTGTCTACATCTTTTGGATCCACCACAAATCATGTAGTCTATACTCTGGTGCCTATATACCCTTCTAGTGCCCTATACATCAGAGGGAGCAATAAATGTGATCTGCATCCAGTACAGACCGTAGGCATCCAGCCATTTGATTGCTAGGGAGCGGCATGCTCCTACCTACACAAAGATATAGAACAGGGAGAGTGGAGGATTTTTTTTTCTTATTTTAAGATTACCATATTAAAGCAGTTTGACATGAACCAAGAAACTTGAGAAACTTATATTGTTAGGTTGAAATGCGGTTCAGCCTGCTGTGGGGACCACATTAGTGCTTTTTCACATGTTAACATGTGCTGGATATTTTTCATTCTGCATGACACAAACCAAGGGTACCCCTGACATAGTGCAGAAGTTATACTTCCACATTTCCAAATTTGGACTGCATTGATTGTCTCAGAGCATCCCCAATCTGTCGTGTAAGGGTCCAGGCTATGGGCACCTGAAGCTCCTGGGGTTTGTCTCAAAACACTTAAAATTGTTTGACAGAAAACCATGGGACGATGTCCTGTCTCCTAGCACCATAACCACAAAAAAAAGACCATGTTTTTATGGGTGCTTAGAATGCCCCTTTAATAAGAGAGCCCCACACAGATACCATCACTGTCACAGACTCTGTCTTAATCTCACGGAGCTTCGAGCATCAACTGCGATTCCGACACACCAGTCAAGCTAACTACATACAGCCAAGTCCTGCTATATACCTCAGTATTCAGAACTGGAAATTGCACAAAATGTGTACTCATCCAAATATGTTGGATGGCTAATGAGAAAGCAAACTTCCTCATCAAGATGACCCAAGCTTAGAGGATGTACTTTAGTTTCTGGGGAACCTTCCTATGTGTACATAGTGGCTGCTTCTTTTTTACTTTGCAGCCACCCTGGGCAGATGTCTCCTCCCATCCTGTCCTTACATATTCTGCATGTCTCTGTGACGTAGTTCAGGGTTATCCTGATCCTAATCCTGGCTTCCATAAGCATGCCTGCAGCAGTACACCTGAAGATTTAGAACGCCTTGTATTAATGTAGACTTATATACACATACACACACACCTGCACTGCACATGACATGTTTGTGCAATGTGTGCAGCCTTCACATAATATGTTTCAAATATATACAAACACACCCAGATATCGACCTATACATATGCATGCCCACATGCATTGCTACTTATTCTTGCAATATATACAGTAAGTGCAGTCATTAGGGGCAGATTAACCCTAAGCTCGCAGAATATCGTTACCGTCCAAGGCTGGAAGACTGGATGGATAAAGCAGAGCTGAATTTTGGGGCAGGGATTTTTGAACTAGGAGACCCAGGAGAATGACATCCAATGACAAATGGCGCTATAACTACTTCAATGAGGAGTAGTAAGGTACTTGGAGAACCCTCTTAAAACGGCGCTGTTATTTGTGGAGACCCCAAAGGTGCCATGCCTGCTTGACTTGTGACTGTGGGGGAGAGGGGGAATAGCACTTTATCAAGTGGTGTCTGGTGGTAATATTGGAAATTAAGGAAATGACTTGTGAATCAGGCTGAACATAAACTTGTAAATTTCTGAGTCATTTTGAAGCATTTTTAATGACTAGTTAAATAAATCTCACTAGTTTCCATCTTTTTTATTTACATGCCTTACTGGCACGGCCTGTAAATTAGTTTAACCCCTGTAATGCGTACTCACTGCTCATGTACAGCACTACTGAATGAATTCTCAAAAATGCATGTGCTCATGTGACATTTCTGTGTAGATAACAAAACACCCATAAGAACCCCCGTGGCATCATAGGGTGGCGAATATGTCCAGAAGGTGGCCACTTACCTCTGGTGTAATATTCACCCCAGTAAAAGCAACCATGTTTACTTGGTTTGGGAAATGAGAAAGTAGAACTTAGCTTCAATGACATACGATCCCGGGTGCCATCTGATCACCATGTCTACATTTTTAACATATATATAATATGGAACCTATTCTATAACTTAGTATATCTGTCTAAGTCAGAGAAGTTTACTCCGTAAAGTAGCTGTTAAAGGCCCTATGTATATGGTTGAGAATCAGGGGAGATGTAGTTTACAAACATAACCCAAGGTTAGCTAATACTGGCGTTCTATTACAAGTTAAAGTTCACCTGTCGTGGAAATATAAATTGATGGTACTTTTTTGGGTTATCAAATCTAATTTTCACTTGCAGTGGCCAAGGGGATTAGGCCTAATTGTTGTGGAACAGATGCCAATGCATTATCACTGCTCAAGATTAGCTATGGAGGATGCCTCTTTTGTATTTATACTTACCTCCCAAAACTGGGAAAAGTGGGCTTGTCATCTTGGAGTATTTACACAACAGGGTGACGCACAAGCCACACTGACCGGCCATACTCTGGGCAGCCCAGGCACAGAATTCCTAAAACACTTTGTATTGGGCTCAGTCATTTCCCTGATATCCACTGATGAAGGACAACAGTGAACAAATCTCAGACAGTAGGACATGAGCCTGAATTCGGGACTGTCTGCTGTATCTTGAAATATTGGAAGGTATGACTTACACATGCAAGAGAATACAGCAGTGACAGTGACTCATTGTAGTTAACGCTGACAGAAGCTGAAGATTTTGGTAGGCAATAAATTTGTTATTTACAAGGAGTAAGATGTTTGGGTAAGCATCGTTACCATTTCCCTCTCCCCAACACTTAAAAATACAAAGATCCCCAAAGTGACAGTGCCACTTTAAGACTGTGTTTTAAAGGGACAGTCCAGGCACCATAACAAACTGTACATAGGTTAAGGTCCAGTTCAATCCCCAGTTTCCTTTGAAAACATCACTTTAGCAAAGTCCACCCCTTCACAGGAACAAACAAATGTTTTCCTTGGTTCTTGCTTAGTATACGAGTGTCCACCTATTTAGCTTACTGTGAATAAACCTGAGCTGTAGTTGCATGTCATCCAAACAGAGATCTGACTGGAGCAACCAGTAAGTTGATAGAAGGCATAATGTGATCAGCATAACAGTTCTATTTATCCTATCTAATAAATTGAACTCCTGCCATGTGTTAAAGTACTTGTTTTATTAATTCCTTTTGGGAAGATGTTTATGGGATATGCTCAACTCCTATTGAAAACATTAGGTTCATCGGTATTGGCTGAGCCACTTCCTGGTTTAGAACTTGCTGCAGAAGCTGCAAATCCTGTTTTTAAATGTTTAATTGTTCACCTAGTGCATTACAAATGTATGTGGAGTCAATCCGAACTTTAAGTGTTTTTTTTTTTTTAGTAGCCAATTTCATCTTGCACTAAAGTATTCATAATGGCAGCCTTTTTGGTATTTGTGAAGGATCAGTCTCTCGTAGGATGATTAAAATGTTTTATTTAGCAATGATGTGTCTAAAGTGGTGAAAAGTAGGTGTTACATAGATCATGAAACTGAAAAGAGCTTGATGTTTAGTCACACAGGGCGGATGATCATGGGCAGTGTTTTGGAATTGTAAGTTATTAATAACACTCCCAGGGAACATTCTTATATAAGTCATATACATTTCTGTGGGTGACGTGTGACAGATAAGCAGAGTCTTATTACTCACAAAAATTTAAACATATTGCATAACTGTATTGTTTATTTTTTGGACATAAATTCATAACTAGAGTTGTAGATGTAGTTACAGCCCAAAATGCCTTTAATTCTTCCTGTTATTCCATACAATCTTCCCTATACCACTCTTGTTACTTTTTGAAACTCATCCTGTTGCTCCTTATAACTCCTTCTATTAATCTGTATAACCTTCCCTATAACTCATCCTGTTACACGATATAATCATCCCTTTCCACCAATTAACCTTTCACACCACCTGTTGTTCTGTGTACACCAGTGGAGGCTGGTGGGGCAGCAACCTGTTTCGTATTTTGCGGGTTTTGCAATCTCTTGGCATGATAAGTACTCATGATAAGTGTCTTAGAAAAACATGGAAAACCAAAAGTAGTTTAGATCAATCACTTGGGTTCAAAATTTACTAAATGTCATCCGGAGATTGCCTGTGTTACTGCTGTTTACTCCTGTATAATTTATAAAACCAAAAATTGGAGGCTATGCAGAGGACTCATATACTCTTTCATTTAAGATAGATACCGTATTTTTCCGTGTATAAGACGGCCCCATGAATAAGATGACCCCTATTTTTTTTAGCCCAAAATTAAGAAAGCAATATTTTTATTTTTTTATTTTTTATTCTTTATTTTTTTTGTGCATGGATGAACAAATCAGGCCTGCAAAGCCACAATAGCAGAGACAAGCCTTAATAATCATGAGAAACAATTCTTATCATGGCAAAGAGTAGTACTGCACAATTTACTTTTTGTTTACCAGCATAGAAAACAAGGATATTATTTATGTCAGTGGAGAGAAATCAAAAGCATTTTCAACATAGGTCAGTCCGACTGACTGCATAAGGGGTCATAATAAGAGAAAAACATGCTTAGGAGACAGGAAATATGCTAATTAGCTTTGGTTAAGGTTCTACAGAACAATGCAATGAAACTCTTGCACTACAGTGATGCTAAGTAACACACAGGTTACTGCACTGGTATCCAGAGTCCCACATGTCTGCGCCCCTTCTGCCATAGTCCTCCGCACAGCCCAGTTCATCAAGCTCATGAGTCCCTTTGCAGTTTCCCAGCAGGGCTTGGTCCTTCGCAAGGATGTTTGTGCACTTGAGTGAAAGTGGCCCTCCAAGGGCGTGAGTGGTAAGTAGAGCACTGTCCCTGCCTAGGCTGCGACTTAGGAGGATGTTGTACCCTGGTGAGCCATGGCGCTTTCTTAAGCGCCTGTTTCCTGGCTGGTCTGCCTGGGTGGCATTGATGGTACTGTGCGAGGAGTATTTAGACGCAGAGTAAGTGATTTCCAGAAGTTGTTCAGCAGCTCATCCAGTTTGGACATGAAGTTGAGTTGCAGGTCCCCTACACGTGGCCATCTTGTCTACTCGGCGTTGGGCTCTCTGGATGATAAGTTGTGCAGGCATCGCTGGATTAGCGCAGGCAAGAGGCGCTGGGATGTCCCTCACCGGTGGGTGGGGTGGAGGGAATAGTGTAGGCAAGACCTCTGGAATTATGTGGTACAGCAAACAGAGGGATCGGCCGCCTCCCCCACCTCCACCGTGAGTAGGCCTACTTTTGGGCCTCAGGTCTGCTGCCTGTGGGAGCTGCCAATCTCGGTCGGAATTTCAGGAAAGTCAGCGGTATAGGTTGCCTCCCGGTCCCCTGATTGTATTCCGTGCTGAATACAGCTCCTACAATACAGCAGGTGGTGTGGGGGCATGCTGGGACATCACAGTAGGATTCCATCTGCTCCCGTGATCCTCATTTTCCACCCCATACATATATATCAGAAAGCAAGACCTACCTGAGGTGGAGCAAACCTTAATATGGCTGCTCCTTTTATGTTGTGGCATGTCTTTGGAACAACGTTGGTAGTAAGTGCTGAAGTCTGCTGCAGTTCCCACACACATAAGGACCTCTTCCTCCTTGCCACAGCATTCATAAGTGGATCGGCAGGAGATAGGCCAGGTATGTGTGTGGGCCGCAGTGACATTCCGTGTATAAGATGACCCTCAATTTTAGAGTAACAAAAATTTAGAAAAAATCATAGTCTTATACACGGAAAAATACAGTAATTCAAAAATGTTCCTTAACCAAACTTCTGGAATAAAAGGGAATCATGACATGTCACACATGTCATGTGTCCTTAAGGGATTAATGTCAGAAACAATTTTAAAAAAAACAACTAAACAAAAGTATTCACACAGACACAAATTGTCTCACAATACAAATCCCACCTTTTTTAAAAATGTCATAGCTAGATGGGTGTAATTGTACTTCTCATAAAATCAAAATAAAATGAGAAAGACAAACAGTCTTGTTATAATAACAACTATGTTGCAAACCATCTATAAGATACTTTAATTTAGTTTACCAGCTGGCAACACTGAGAATAGTTGCAAATGTAACTGCTTGCTTTTAAAGGAACATAATACCTGTAACGGATTCCCTATACTCCAGCTGAGTATATCCATGCAGAATCTCCCGAAATCCAAGTGTAGCAGAAGGTGTAGTGATTATAACTCCCAATTCCCCCAAACATGAGCCAAGACCTCATGAAGGGGTAAAACGATCTGCTTAATGGAGGCCACAGCTTTGCTTTTATGCAAGTCCCCAAGCAAGGTATACTCCCACATGGACCTTGTGGGGGACAGGAACACAATTACAATAACCAATCATAATATAATGCAACGTAAAACACTCCCACAGAAACAGTAAAATCCCTCCTCTCTATCCTGGAGATAATTGGGTTAAGGTGGTCGTAGTAAACTTAATTATCTACAGGTACAGAAAATATTTCTAGGTTATAAAATTCACAAAACACTTTAAAATACATAAAATCATATTTCACATAACCGAACCCCCATAGTCTACATATCCCCAGATAGCTTGGATCTGAGCACCCAACATATCCAAAAAGCACTCAGATCCCACGAACACAGTCGAATCGCCATGGGGTTAAAGGATTTGACTGACCGCTCTTAATAAATCTTTCCAGAAATAGTTCTGTGATTTTAGCTATAGGGTCAGTCTAGCTCGTGAGTTTTCATCCGAACGAAAATCAGTGAAATCATCAAAAAGATGAATGAATCCCCTGGCTCATATTATAGTAATGGTTCAGTAGTTTTAGTCGAACAAACCGTCAAACCCGGTTCTCCTAGCTTGCCGCAGCCAGAAGCAGGCGTTTGTGTGTTTTGACCAGTGTTCGGACCGCCTCAGAGTTCCTGGCACTTGACGACCAAGTCCTGCTGCCTGCGTACGTGCGACAAGATGGCGAAAGAGAACACTGCATTCTTGTGGTTTGTTTCAACTTAACGAGCCAGGAGGGTGGTCAGTGTTCAGTGATTAGTTCAGTAAACTAAATAAGAAGGGAAATAGTACCAAATGCTCAAACAGAATATAACAAGGGCACTGGTACACACAAAATAGGGGGCTTTTGTCACAACACCTAATTGGTTAACTATAGTTGAAAGATGAAGCCCACCCAAAGGCACCCCGAGTTAATGTTTGCAATAAGCCTGACCCATCACAGTTATTTCCTTAAAGGACCACTATAGGCACCCAGACTACTTCAGCTCGATGAAGTGGTCTGGGTGCCAGGTCCATCTAGGATTAACCCTGCCTGCTGTAAACATAGCAGTTTCAGAGAAACTGCTATGTTTACTTTAGGGTTAATCCAGCCTCTAGTGGCTGTTTCATTGACAGCCGCTAGAGGCGCTTCTGCGCTTCTCACTGTGATTTTCACAGTGAGAAGACGCCAGCGCCCATAGGAAGGCATTGAGAATGCTTTCCTATGGACTGGCTGAATGCGTGGGCGGCTCTTGCCGCGCATGCAGCCGATGACGACCAAAGGAGGAGGAGAGTCCCCAGCGCTGAGGGAGCCTGGCGCTGGAGAAGAGTGAGTGTTTAACCCCCCCTTCCTCCTCCTTCAGCCCGGCGGGAGTGGGACCCTGAGGGTGGGGGCACCCTCAGGGCACTATAGTGCCAGGAAAACCAGTTTGTTATTGGTTTGACAAAAACTCCATAAGTTTTGCCTTAAACTCCACCATTTGTCAAGTTTTGTCAAGAGTAGGACATTGATAGTAGTAGTAGTTCCTACTTTGCCTTATGAATTTTACAAAAAAATGGAAGAGGTATAAAGAACAGATTTATAGAGAGGAAGAAAAGAAGAATTGATGTACGTGTATTGTCCTGTCTTCAAGGACGGTCATTCATGGGCTGGATTCTGTACTCTTGAAGCGTATTTGTTTGTCCATGTTTGTCCATTTTAAATAAAACATTTGAGAGTGCAGTCTTAGGGTGTACTAGGAAGGATTCACTTTGCTATTTACCCCACTGTATGTATATAGTGTCAGTACTAGTTTAAACATTTTGTGTATATATAGGTTTAGAGTGTTGACCTTGGGTATGAATTCTTATTAGTTGAGTACATGGGATTAAGTAGGCTGTAACAAAGTGTGTCCCAAAAGACTATATTCCCTCTCAATCTCTCCCTGTTACACCTTCCCCCACAAACAGCCTTTCCCGCAAGCCCTTTGTTTCAGCAATTGAGCCGATTAGAACGCTTACCCGACCATAGGGAGATACGGACAACCTCTCTGGAACTCCAGCACGGCTATGGACAAGCACCTCACCCCGGTCACTTTTTACCCGGCGCTCTTTAGAGGTTAGGTTAACCCCACCCGCCTTAATAGCTGCTCCCTATGAAATGGAGGGAGTCCGCGACATAGCCCTAAGCGCATAGAACTATTTCCGGGAAGAACTTTAACAGCCGTCGGTCTAAAAGTTAATTGAGTGGTGATTTGACAATTTCCCATGGATCAGAGCGCTATTTTCACAGAATGGGCGCTCTGATCCCCTCCTTCATGAGGTATTTCACTTGTGGGGATATTATGTTGTTTTCGGGGTGTTTGGGGGGTATTTGTGTGTAGCCTCTTCTGTGTCTGGGAGATAATTAGTTTAGAAACATAGAAACATAGAATGTGACGGCAGATAAGAACCATTCGGCCCATCTAGTCTGCCCAATTTTCTAAATACTTTCATTAGTCCCTAGCCTTATCTTATAGTTAGGATAGCCTTATGCCTATCCCACGCATGCTTAAACTCCTTTACTGTGTTAACATCTACCACTTCAGCTGGAAGGCTATTCCATGCATCCACTACCCTCTCAGTAAAGTAATACTTCCTGATATTATTTTAAACCTTTGTCCCTCTAATTTAAGACTATGTCCTCTTGTTGTGGTAGTTTTTCTTCTTTTAAATATAGTCTCCTCCTTTACTCTAATTTAAGACTATGTCCTCTTGTTGTGGTAGTTTTTCTTCTTTTAAATATAGTCTCCTCCTTTACTGTGTTGATTCCCTTTATATATTTAAATGTTTCTATCATATTCCCCTGTCTCGTCTTTCCTCCAAGCTATACATGTTAAGATCCTTTAACCTTTCCTGGTAAGTTTTATCCCGCAATCCATGAACCAGTTTAGTAGCCCTTCTCTGATCCCTCACTACGGTATCAATATCCTTCTGAAGATACGGTCTCCAGTACTGTGTACAATACTCCAAGTGAGGTCTCACCAGTGTTCTGTACAATGGCATGAGCACTTCCCTCTTTCTACTGCTAATACATCTCCCTATACAACCAAGCATTCTGCTAGCATTTCCTGCTGCTCTATTACATTGTCTGCCTACCTTTAAGTCATCAGAAATAATCACCCCTAAATCCCTTTCCTCATATGTTGAGGTTAGGACTCTATCAAATATTCTGTACTCTGCCCTTGGTTTTTACGTCCAAGATGCATTATCTTGCACTTATCCACATTAAATGTCAGTTGCCACAATTCTGACCATTTTTCTAGTTTACCTAAATCATTTGTCATTTGGCTTATCCCTCCTGGAACATCAACCCTGTTACATATCTTAGTATCATCAGCAAAAAGACATACCTTACCATCAAGACCTTCTGCAATATCACTAATAAAAATATTAAAGAGAATGGGTCCAAGTACAGATCCCTGAGGTACCCCACTGGTGACAAGTCCAAGCTTCGAATATATTCCATTAACTACAACCCTCTGTTGCCTGTCACTCAGCCACTGCCTTACCCATTCAACAATATTTGAATCCAAACTTAAAGATTGCAGTTTATTGATAAGCCTTCTATGTGCAACAGTGTCAAAAGCCTTACTGAAATCTAGGTAAGCAATGTCTACTGCACCACCCTGATCTATAATTTTAGTTACCCAATCAAAAAATCAATAAGATTAGTTTGGCATGATCTCCCTGAAGTAAACCCATGCTGTCTCTGATCTTGAAATCCATGTGTTTTTAGATGTTCATCAATCCTATCCTAACATGGTTTCCATCACTTTCCCCACTACTGAAGTAAGGCTTACTGGCCTATAGTTGCCCGACTCCTCCCTATTACCTTTCTTGTAAATGGGCACAACATTCGCTAACTTCCAATCTTCTGGGACTACTCCTGTTAACAATGATTGGTTAAATATATCTGTTAATGGTTTTGCTAGTACACCACTAAGCTCTTTTAATAGCTTTGGGTGTATTCCATCAGGTCCCATTGACTTATTTGTCTTTACTTTTGACAGTTGAAATAGAACCTCTTCCTCTGTAAACTCACGTGTAATAAATGACTCATTTATGCTTTTTCTCAACTGAGGTCCCTTTCCTTCATTATCATCTGTAAATACAGAACAAAAATATTCATTGAGGCAGTCAGCTAGACCTTTATCCTCTTCTACATACCTTCCTTCTTTTGTTTTTAATCTAACTAATCCTTGTTTTACTTTTCTTTTCTCATTTATGTATCTAAAAAATGTTTTATCCCCCTTTTTTACTGACTGTGCTATTTTCTCTTCTGTGTGTGATTTGGAAGCTCTTATAACTTGCTTAGCCTCTTTCTGCCTAATCTTATAGATCATTTTGTCTTCCTCACTCTGGTTTTTTTTATAATTCCTAAATGCTAACTTTTTGTTTTTAACTATTTTGGCCACATCTGCGGAGTACCACAGTGGTTTCTTGAATTTTTTGCTTTTACTGACAAGCCTAATGCAATTTTCTGTTGCCTTCAATAGTGCAACTTTTAAATAATCCCATTTCTCTTGGACTCCATTTAAATTGCTCCAGTCTGATAATGACTCCTCTACACATATTCTAATTTTAGAAAAGTCTGTTTTTCTAAAGTCTAAAACTTTTGTTTTTGTGTGGTGTGACTCAGTCACTGTTCTTATATTAAACCACACTGACTGATGATCACTGGATCCTAAACTTTCACCTACAGTAATATCTGATACCAAATCTCCATTTGTTAACACTAAATCTAGTATGGCCTCTTTACGAGTTGGCTCCTCAACAACTTGTTTTAGAGACAATCCCAGTAGGGAGTTTAGAATATGTGTGCTCCTGGCACAAGTAGCTAATTTTGTTTTCCAATTTACATCAGGAAGATTAAAGTCACCCATGATGATAACTTCCCCCTTCATTGTCATTTTAGCTATTTCCTCAACTAGTAGATTATCTAACTCTTCAATTTGTCCTGGGGGCCTATAAATCACACCTATACGAGTTACTGTGTGATTACCAAATTCTAACGTAGCCCAAACGGACTCATGTTTGCCTCACTAACTTTTATTAGGCTAGATTTTATGCTATCCTTCACATACAATGCCACCCCTGCCCCTTTCTTGCCTTCCCTATCTTTCCTATATAAAGAGTACCCTGGTATTGCTATGTCCCAGTAATTTTTCTCATTATACCATGTCTCAGTAACAGCGACTAAATCTACACTATCAGTTGCCATTATTGCCACAAGTTCATGGATCTTATTCCCTAAACTGCGAGCATTTGTAGACATGACTCTAAGCTTATCATTTTTTAACACACTTGCTACAGGCACCAGTTTACCGGTTATGAGGTCAATTATCTGCCAGACACAGAGACGCCTGGGCGGGCTTAGGACTGAATGAATAGAGACCCCATGCTGGGGGTCCTTGAATACCTGTACCTTCTGCCTTAATAAGCCGTACTGATTTACCCTTCATCAAGTCTTGGCTGATGTTTGGGGATACTAGAGATATATATCACACTTTCACTCTGCAGGACTAGGGAGAATCTTCAGCGGATATTCTCAGCCGGAGTATAGGGGATCCATTACATAGGGGGACAGTAAAATTCCCTGGGTTTAGTCTTGACACTGTTACTGGTATACACCCCATAGGATTTTTATCACTGTTACAACAAAATTGTCTAACAAGACATGGATGACTAAAAACAAGTTATGATGTGGCATAATTACTGTATTATATGTCATTCATATACTGAAAACCCAATCAATTAAATCATAGCTTCTAATAATTATCTGTTGGATACAGGTATATCCTGTCACATGTAATTAAGAAGGTGAAGACATAAGTCCATGTGAAGTATTGTTAAATGAGCTGTTTGTTTATATGTAATCTTGTAGACACGTTGTTTCAAACTAGATGGTGGGTTACAAATGACTCCCTGACTGCAGATTATCAGGGCAAATCCTGTCCTACCATCCCAATTTTGTTGACGTGCTCTTGCTGCACATGAGCTGTTAGTCACCCCCACTCAAGCACCCAAGATATATACTTCCATTTATGTAATTTAATATACAACAACCCCCTGACTGCACATAATTAGAACAGTCCCAGACAGCTCAGGTTTATATGTAATGTGCAGATTATGAATCTGTGATTGCAGATTAAATTATCACTAATAGTACCCAGAGCACTTTATGTCAGTGAAGTGGTCTGGGTGCAGTTACCCTTTCATTTTAACCCTGTAATATAAAACATTTCCATTTAGTGGATACACCAATGTTATGATTAACCCCTTAAGGACCAAACTTCTGAGATAAAAGAGAATCATGACATGTCACTCATGTCATATGTCCTTAAGGGGTTAAATACCCCGCTAGTGGCTGTCTTCCTAACACCCACTAGAGATGCTTCCACTGAATAACTGAGTCCGAATCAGGTATTCACTCAAATAATGCTCATAGAGAGCATTTGATTGGCGCAGCATGGCGTTTTGCCGTGCATGTGCACCAGGCTCCCAGTGCTTCCCTATGAGGGAGGCAGAGCTAGAACAACTACCTTTTAAACCCTCATATCTAATGTACAGCGACCCCCTGACTGCAGATTATCAGGACAGGCTCCGACAGTGCTGGGTTTATATCTAATGTACAGCAACCCCCTGACTGGCTGCAGATTATCAGGACAGGCTCAGACAGTGCCGCGTTTATATCTAATATACGGCGACCCTCTGACGGCAGATTATCAGGACCGCCTGAGAAAGTGCTGGGTTTGTATCTATTGTACAGCGACCCTCTGAATGCAGATTATCAGGACACGGTCAGACAGTGCTGGGTTTGTACCAAATATACAAACCTTCAGATTATCAGAAGCTGGATTTACATCTAATGTGCACCGACCCTCTGTCAGCAGATTATCAGGACAGGCTCAGACAGTGCTGGGTTTGTATCTAATGTACAGTGACCCCCGGAGTGCAAATTATCAGGACAGGCTCAGCCAGTGCTGGGTTTATATCTAATATACAGTGACCCCCTAATTGCATATTATCAGGACAGGCTCAGACAGCGCTGGGTTTATATCTAATTTACAGCAACCCCCTGACTGCAGATTATCAGGACAGACTCAGCCAGTGCTGGGTTTATATCTAATATACAGTGACCCCCTAACTGCATATTATCAGGACAGGCTCATACAGTGCTGGGTTTATATCTAATGTACAATGACCCCCTGACTGCAGATTATCAGGACAGGCTCAGACAGTGCTGGGTTTGTATCTAATGTACAGTGACCCCCTGAGTGCAAATTATCAGGACAGGCTCAGCCAGTGCTGGGTTTATATCTAATATACAGTGACCCCCTAACTGCATATTATCAGGACAGGCTCAGACAGTGCTGGGTTTATATCTAATGTACAGTGACCCCCTGACTGCAGATTATCAGGACAGGCTCAGACAGTGCTGGGTTTGTATCTAATGTACAGTGACCCCCTGAGTGCAAATTATCAGGACAGGCTCAGCCAGTGCTGGGTTTATATCTAATATACAGTGACCCCCTAACTGCATATTATCAGGACAGGCTCAGACAGTGCTGGGTTTATATCTAATATACAGTGACCCCCTAATTGCATATTATCAGGACAGGCTCAGACAGCGCTGGGTTTATATCTAATTTACAGCAACCCCCTGACTGCAGATTATCAGGTCAGGCCAAGAGAAACCTGGGATTGTATGTAATATACAGCAACCCTCTGATTGCAGTTTATTGGAACAGTTTTATACAGAGAGCAAGTGTATATCTAATGGTACGGAGCCTACAGATTTGTAGTTATAGTTTATGTTAAATGAATGTTGTTGTGCAGACAGTACATCAGGGCAGAGGAAGACAATAACCGCACTGAATGAGTTCACCACAAGGATGTGTTTCATCAGCTTCCAGAAACTCAGAATCCACCCCACCCTCTGTGTTTAGACATCACAGACAGATCCCGTTGTAAAGGTTGCATGAGTCCAGGGGGGAGAAGGGAGGGTACAGAGAGACCGGAATAACACAATAAAGAAAGAATATGAGTTGTCACTAATGTGGTCCTTTTAACCAGCCACCTGACTGAATATCATGGGGTCTGTAATGAGCAAAAGTTGGAGTGTTAGAACAAGACACAATGCATGAACTGCACCACACAGAGAGAAATAAAGGGTAGTAGATACATGGAAGTGCCTTTCAGTGAACATAAAATAAAATCCTTAAAGACCAGTTGGTTAAAAAAAAAAAAAAAATGGGGGTATTCAAACCGGAACATCTAAATGAGTAATTTGGTATGTATCGGGTATTCTCATTTTTTTCTTATTTATTTTTTTATGACACGGCTTCTTATTCTAAGTCTGAATATGAGTTTCTGATTTTAAACCTTACCTCAACATCCTTACCCCCTCCCCCCACTCCAATAATTCATGGCCAGTCTTCCAAACTAAATAAAGATGCTTTGATTGGCAATAAATGATCTAGGCATTCAATGAATAGATATTCCGAATGGATGATAAAATCTTAACCCTCATCCATGAAACCTCTTCCAATACAAAATATACTGCATTGCATTCCACGAGTTCCCTAAAATTATGTTGGAGCGTGGTGTAACCATCACTTGTCTTTTTTTGTAATTTTTTTTTTTATAAGTGTTTAAAGGGTTTAAAAAAAAAGGTAAAATTCTTTACATCTGTTGTGCACAAATTAACAAACAGCTTCAGTACGCCACAACAGCGGTATCAAGGTGTATAGAAATTCAATATGCAATACAAAATGTGATACTTGATATTTAGGCACATTTTTTTTTTTTTTAAGGTAGGAGATAGATATGTCAGGATGGTGAGTTCAAGAAGAGTAGGCTAAAAAAAAGGCTGAGAAAACGAAATAATTTTCCTAACTCCCCAGCCAAGGTAGAAATTGGAGTGGGGGTGAGGAAAAAAGGTCAGGGTGGTGATACCAGCTCCACCTAAGTGTGGGCTTGAACCCAGGTATTGTGCATAAAGAACGAAAATAAACTAGATAGGAGGAATAACCCCCAAGGGGATCATCCAGATAACTGGTATAGCAGATATATTCACCGTTAATACAATGTTTCTCGAGAATTCATAAAGTGTGTATAGGATATAGGCAGTAAAGGCTCTAGTATCTCTGGTAAAGCCAAAGGTATCTAGGGACAAAAATAAATATAGGAGCAAAAAAACGTTATTAACCTTATAATTTTATAAGGTTAATAAAGTTTTTTTGCTCCTATATTTAAGTTATATGGCCTTAGTGTTTTTAAGAAAGACAGAAAAGGGGTAGATAAGGTGTGGAAGATCAGAGGGCAGTAGGGTTAGGGTGAAGGTGTATTATTGCAAGGCGAGCAACTGGTAATCCCCCTGTTTATCTTCTACCTTATCCGTTCAAGCATAGCTTTAATGGGGTTTAAACTCTGGGGACAGCATTTTCATTCTAGATAATGTAGGGAGTAAAATTTATGCATTTTAAGTGACAGGTTAGTGACTGTGACTACTGGCAGAACTTAGAATTTTGTCTGCTTGAAAACTGTTTGGCATAAAACAGAGAGAATGACTCCTACAAGTAAGGCACAAATATCTGGTTTGGAAAATCAACAGAATGTTTTTGTTTGTTTGTATTAGTCTCACTGATTAGACATTGCACGTTATACCAGATCTTGCTCTATGTCCATTGAGCAGTTGGCACATTAAATAGTAAGCTGTTTACAGGGACACTCACTGAAATGTGTTGCTTACAAACTCCGCCTATCACTGCTGCTAATCTCTACTCGGGCTAATGCGGAAACCTTAGTCTGAGCAGCAGAAAAGGAACAGGGCTGTAGTTGGTCGCATTTGCATTGCAATGAGATTAAGTGGTTATGGTGCCTAGAGTGTTCCTATATTAAAGGAACACAAGCTTTGGGAATGTATTCCTGACGCTATATTGTTATTATAACTATTTAAGAACATTGGGCTCCCCTTAATTAAATTAAAGCTATTTGTTCACCTTATTTCTACCATGGTCTATACTTATGAGCTCAGTTCAATGTTTCCCCATAGAGAAGCCGATCCCTTGCCGCACTGTATTAGTCATCATCTCCTCTTGCAATGACTCAATGCATCTCTATGGTGGGCATTCGGCGTCTTCAGGCAGTGCCGCTAGTCACGTGGCTGTTAAAATGACAACCCACTAGAGCAGGGGTACTCCAGGTGTTGTGGGCTACATCTCCCTTGATGCTTTGCCAGCAATATGGCTGTAAGAGGTTTATGGGAGATGTAGTCCAAAATATCAATTTGCCGAAGGTTGCCTAGTCTTTCACTAGAGGTTGCCTTATGCAGCAGTGTAAACACTGCCTTTTCTCAGAACAGGCTGTGTTTGCATTGCTGAGCTTGCAGGGAAGGTCTCTTTGCCCCAGAACCACTGCATTAACCTGTTTTTGTGAAAACCCCCTACATTTCTTCTCCTATTTTATAACCTGGGGCTATATGACCTTTATCTCCTTGGTTCTCTGCCAATCCGTCCCATTACTGCGTCAACTACTTTTTTCTGCTTTTTTTTTTTTTCCTCCCTACCTCTCACTTAAAGGGACACTCCAGTGCCAAGAAAACAAATCGTTTTCCTGGCACTGCAGGTCCCCTCTCCCTCCCACCCCCCATCCCAAGTTGCTGAAGGGGTTAGAACCCCTTCAGTGACTTACCTGAGACCAGCGCTGATGTCCCACGCGCTGGTTTAGGGTCTGCCCATGCTCCTTTAGGGTCTGATTGCCGCCTGGCGGGGGAAACCTAATGCGCATGCGCGGCACACGCATATTATTAGACCTCTCCATATGGGGATTTTAGCGACGCTGCATAGCGTGAGGACGTCCAGCAACGCTATAGCACAGAAAACCTGTGCTATAAACCAGGAAGTGCCCTCTAGTGACTGGCTACTAGACAGCCACTAGAGGAGGAGTTAACCCTGCAATGTAAATATTGCAGTCTATGAAAACTGCAATATTTACAGCTGCAGGGTTAAGGGTAGTGGAAGTTGGCACCCAGACCACTCCAATGGGCAGAAGTGGTCTGGGTGCCTGGAGTGTCCCTTTAAATACCTAAAGAGACTTTTTCTGAACCCACTGTTTCTCTCTTCCTTAGCTATCTTGACATTCTTATAGTTACTAAATAGGGGTCGGACGATAATCAATCTGGCCGATATTTAGTATTTTCAGCAATATCTGTATCGGCCAATAAACACACCGATATTGCCGATAATGCAGACCAGGGCCTCCATCAGGGTCCTGGGCGGCCTGCGGCGTTCCTGGGGGGCCCGAAGCACACTCTTACTTACCTTCCCAGCAGCTCCCCTGTCTAACTCTCGCGAGTTAAAAAAATAATAATACCCCACCCCCCATTTTACACACATTACATACCTACACAAACACTCACTGCATAAACACACACTATAAAAACACTTACTGCACAAACGCACACTACATTCACTATACACATACAATACACACTACATTCACTATAAACACTACACAAACACACTGCATTCACCATATACACATTACACAAACACACACTGCATCCACTATACACACTACACAAAAACACACACTGCATCCACTATACACACACTACACAAACACACACTCTGCGTTCATTATATACACACTACACAAACACTCACTGCGTTCACTATACACACGCTACACAAACACACACTGCATTCACTATATACACATTACATAAACACACTGCATCCACTAGACACAAACACACTGCATTTACTATACACACACTACACAAACACACACTCTGCATTCAATATATATATACACACTACACAAACACACACACTGCATCCACTACACAAACACACACACACTGCATTCACCAATCAAATACTCTCACTGCATCCATTACACACACATATATTCTTAAAAAAACATAAAAAAATGGCATGTATATTTTGTGCATTAACTTAATAAAAAGAAAAATGTGCAAAAAAATAATAATAAACATGTTCAGTTAACAGTAGATTTGTGTAGAAATAGTTCATTTTTTTTCAAAATGGTAAATGTACAGAATATCGGTATTGGCAAGTTATCGGCTATCGGCCTGAAACTTCACATATTAGTGGTATCGGCTCTAAAAAAAAATAAAAATCAATATCGGTCGATCCCTATTCCAAACCACTCGGTTCTCTTTATTATTAGTGTTGTTGTTGTTTTTAAGACCGTACAAGGAATATGTGTACATATATTTATTTGGGTCTGTCCCTTTCTTGTGTTTGGGAGTCCTGCTCCGTAGAATTTGTGCTAAATACCATTCTCTGTATTGAAATGTAGATCTCAATGTACCTTGAATGCTATAAGGCAAAAGGGGAACTAGGAGACTGTTTTGCAAAACACATGTTTATTTTTCTGCAGTGAAGTCTTTGGCCAATCAATATAACATAAATGTATCCTCTACTTTCTAATGCTAAATACAGTGAAAGTCCTTGTTCATGCTTGGATTATCTCCTATATTCATTATTGCAACCCCCACTAATCTTGATGCAAGTCTAGATGGCCCCCTTTGCAGCTTTTAATGAATGGTTTGAGTCCTTTATAAAATCCTGAAAACCCTCTTGTTTATCAACAAAACATCTGATTTATCTGCCTTTCAGATTCCATATCTTTCTCATTTTCCTATAACACTCAGTAATCCTGCACATTTACATTGATCATGGACTTTATTGATATTGTATATTATTAGTATAATTAGCAATCAAACTTCCCTCTGGATGTAATGTTTACCTGAACATCACTTCTTTAACCCGACTTGTGTGTCTGTTTTGCTTACCCATTATTCTGCACTACTGGATGATGATAATCATTCTCTTGACATTAGTATTACATTAAATACAGTGTTGGGACATATATGACTGTTTGAAATTCCTAATAAAAAAAAATAAATGTAGACCTGCACGGCTGTTATAATTCTCTTCTCTTTCAGCACCTGGGTAGAGTTTTACTTAACTTAAAGGAGACATAACCTGATACTTAAAGTAACACTATAGTGTTCGGAAAACTATAGTATTCCGAACACTGCAGTGTGCCTCTGCCCTGTGCCCTTGGCATTTAAAGGATTGAAAACCATTAAATAAAAACACTTACCTGATCCCCACGTGAGGTCCCTTGACGCTGGCTCCATCTTATCCTTCTCTGATGTCATTGCGAGGAGGAACCTAAAGCACTCCATGCACTTTAGGCCTTGCCCATAGGAAAGCATTGAATCAATGCTTTCCTCTAAGGATTTTGGAGATGCTGGATGTCCTCCGTTAAATAGCAGGAAGCGAATCTAGTGACTCTCTGTTAGAAACGATAGAGTTAGTCTAGAAGAGCACTTCGGTCACCACAGCAACTTAATCTAAATAAAGTTGTGATGGTGTCAGGAGACCCCCTGAGTGCACTTTTACCTTAAGGGGTTAAACCATTCTTGAAAGGTTTAACCCCAAAGGTTTGCCGCAAACGCCGATTTCCAGGTCCCCCAGGCGGCATCCGGCTTGTGAATCTGAGTTATAGAAAATGTGGAGTGCCACCGAGCAGAGGCACTGCTGGTTGGCTACACCGGTCAGCTGATGCTCTAAGCCGATTAGTAGCTTGCATTCTAGCCTTTCAGCTCGCCCCTGTCCTGCGACACTCCGTGATTCCTGTAACACAGATTCAGAAGCCGGATTCCACCTGTGGGGCCTGGAGATTGGCACTACAGGCATCCTTTGGGGTTAAACTGTTTGAGAACAGTCTAACCTCTTGAAGTAAGAGAGTTCCTGGGAGCCTCCTGGCACCATAACAACTTAATTTAGATTGTCTAGAGCAGTGGTAGTCCACCTTTTTCTACCTACCGCCCACTAATGCATCTTTCTTAATGGAAACATTTCCTTACCGCTAACCAGTTTTTGCGCAAATGCAGAATATTTTTTAGAAAGGAGGGTGTTTTAAAAAAATAAAATAAAAATCTACTTACATTTATCTTTTTATTTCTACTTAATGCATGTTTATAATGTTTTTAACTTTATAAAGTTTAATGAGAAAACAATAAAGTAAATTGAAATTACCTTTACTAGTGATTAATGAGATCCTTGAGGTTGATGCTGCGAGACTAAATATTTGATATCTGGTTTGATCGTAAGGAACAAACGAAGGTCTCCTCTTTCAGTGATATTCAGACCACTTCTCTGTTTGCTCATAATATGATTTCTCATCTGTGCGTCAGCTCCCCTCCTCTCCCTCCTCAATTCCCCTCCCCACTTTTTTTCCCTTTTTTCTATTTTTTAACCTTCCTTATAGCAATGCCCAGTAGGAAGGCTGAGCTAGGTAGCCAACTTACTATTACTTACTATAGCCCACTATAACAGACATACACACATACAGACACACTCACAAGACACACATGCACATACACACATACAAAGACACACACATACAAAGACACATACATACAAAAAGACACACATACATACAAAAAGACACAGACAGGCGCACATACACACATACAAAGACACATACATACAAAAAGACACACATACATACAAAAAGACACACAGACAGGCACACATACACACATACAGACAGGCACACATACAGACAGGCACACATACACACATACAGACACACGCATACATACAGACACACACAGACATGCACACATACAAAGACACACATACATACAAAGACACACACACATACAAAGACACATACATACAAACAGACAGGCACACATACATATACACAGACAGGCACACATACACACATACAGACACACACACACAAGACGCATACATACAAACAGACAGGCACACATACATACAAACAGACAGGCACACATACATACATACACACACATACAAAGACACACACATAAGACATACATACAAAGACACATACAGACAAGACACACATACATACAAAGACACATACATACAAAGACACACACATACATACATACATACAAAGACAAGACACACAGACACATATATACAGACTGACACACAACACATACATACAAACAGACAGGCAGACATACAGATACACAGACAGGCATACATACATACATACAGGCACACATACACACATACAGGCACACAAGACACATACAAACAGACAGACAGGCACACATACATACAGACACACACACAGACATGCACACATACATACAGACACACATAAGACATACATACAAAGACACATACACACACAAATAAACAGACTGACAGACACACACATACATAAGACACACATACATACAAAGACACACAGACAAGACACACACATAAGACATACATACAAAGACACATTCACACATACAGACAAGACACACGTACATACAAAGACACATACACACAACACATACATACAAAGAAACATACACACACATATACACAGACTGACACACACACACACAAGACATACAAAGACACATACACACATACAAAGACACATACATACAAACAGACAGGCACACATACATACATACATACATACATACAGACACACAGACAGGCACACATACAGACACACAGACAGGCACACATACAGACACAAACACACACACACACACACACAAGACACATACAAACAGACAGGCACACAAACATACATACAGACACACACACACAGACATGCACACATAAATACAGACACACACATACAAAGACAAACACATAAGACATACATACAAAGACACATACACACATACAAAGACACATACATACATACAGACATATATACAGACTGACACACACACACACACAAGACATACATACAGACAAGACACACATACATACAAAGACACACACACACACACACACACATACATACTGTTTCCTACCTTTTAGGTGCAGCAGGGTGACATTCCCTGGGATCCAGTGGTGGCTCAGGTGGACGGGAGTCAGAGTTCCTACTCTGACTCCCTGGTCTTCCTCCCACATACATACAAAGACACATACACACAACACATACATACAAAGACACACAGACACATATATACAGACTGACAAACACACAAGACATACATACAAAGACACATACATACAAACAGACAGGCATACATACATACAGACACACAGACAGGTATACATACAGACAGGCACACATACACACATACAGACACACACACACAAGACACATACATACAAACAGACAGGCACACACACGACACATACATACAAACAGACACACATAAGACATATAAAGACATACACACATACATACAAAGTCACATACACACACAACACATACATACACACAGAAACAGACTGACACACACATACAAAGACACATACATAAGACATATATACATACAAAGACACACATACATACAAGACACACACATAAGACATACAAAGACACATACAGACAAGACACACGTACATACAAAGACACATACACACAACACATACATACAAAGACACATACACACACATATATACAGACTGACACACACACAAGACATACATACAAAGACACATACATACATACAGACACACACACAGACATGCACACATACATACAGACACACATAAGACATATAAAGACACATACACACATACATACAAAGACACATACACACACAACACATACATACACACATAGAAACAGACTGACACACACATACAAAGACACATACATAAGACATATATACATACAAAGACACACATACATACAAGACACACATACAAAGACACACACATAAGACGTACAAAGACACATACAGACAAGACACACGTACATACAAAGACACATACACACACAACACATACATACAAAGACACATACACACACATATATACAGACTGACACACACACAAGACATACATACAAAGACACATACATACAAACAAAGACACATACACACATACAAAGAAACATACATACATACATACAGACAGGCACACATACAGACACATACATACAAACAGACAGGCACACATACATACAGACACACACACAGACATGCACACAGACATATGGACACACACATAATACATACATACAAAGACACATACACACATATAGACAAAGACACATACATACATAGACAAGACACACATGCATACACACATATATACAGACTGACACACACACACACAAGACATACATACAATGACACATACAGACAAGACACACACACATACATACGGTTTCCTACCTTTTAGGTGCAGCAGGGTGACATTCCCTGGGATCCAGTGGTGGCTCAGGTGGATGGGAGTCAGGGTTCCTACTCTGACTCCCTGGTCTTCCTCCCGCGCAGTCTGTGTGTTAGCTTGGAGGAGTGACGTGCAGTCACTTCCTCCCAGCGTGTGATGTAATCATAGGGGGCCCGGTCTGTTAAAACACCCAGCGCTGACCGGGCCCCCTTACAATCCACATCCATCGGGTGGCCCTAACAGCATGGGCCATCTGATGGACCCCTTGGACGGCGGCCAGGGCCGCAAATGGTGATGGCGGTACCCGGTTGCACGGGTATCGCTGGCTTGCACCCGCTCGCCCAGTCTCTCAAAATGAGGAAATCCCTACCGCCCACCTGGAATCCTGAAACGCCCACTAGTGAGCGGTAGGGACCAGGTTGACGACCCATGCTCTAGACCATGGGTCGTCAACCTGGTCCCTACCGCTCACTAATGGGCGTTTCAGGATTCCAAGTGGGAGGTAGGGATTTCGGTGGCTAAATCCTCTTTTTGAGAGGATTTCTCCTTTTGGGCGGCCGGGCGGAAGCGGCTCTGCGGGCGCAAGTTTTCATTGACCGCCCCGGCGTGGCGTGCGGCTGTGGTAAGATCAGACGCGGCGAGGGAGCTCTAACCTCTTTGCTCTGCTCCCTTGCGCGATGTTTGCTGATGCCACGGGAGCCGGAATATGATGTCATATTCCGGCTCCCGGCATCAGTAGACAGCCCACGGGGGAGCAGAGAGGTTAGAGCTCCCTCGCCGCGTCTGATTATCACACAGCCGCCCGCCGAAGTGAAGCCCCACTGGACCCCATGGACAGATCCACACCTCCTCTCCAGGTAGGGAGGCTGGGTGGACATTTAATATTAATAATTTGTGTGTATGTGTGTGTGTCTGTAAGTGTGTGTGTGTGTGTCTGTAAGTGTGTGTTTGTGTCTGTAAGTGTGTGTCTGTAAGTGTATGTTTGTTTGTGTGTGTCTGTCAGTGTATGCGTGTCTGTAAGTGCATGTGTGAGTGTCTGTAAGTGCATGTGTGAGTCTGTAAGTGCATGTGTGAGTCTGTAAGTGTATGTGTGAGTGTTTTTATGGGAGTGTGTGTGTTTGTCTGTGAGCAGAGTACTTGTAGAATAGAAGAAAGAAGGAGCAGAGTATTTGTAAAAAGGAGAAAGAAGGCGCAGAGTACTTGTAGAATAGAAGAAAGAAGGAGTAGAGTACTTGTAAAAAAAGGAGAAAGGAAAAGGGGAGAATTGTTGTTGGCTAATAATAGTAAGTGGGCTACCTAGCTCAGCCTTCCTACTGGGCATTGCTATAAGGAAGGTTAAATAATAGAAAAAAGGAAGAAAAAAAAGGTGGGGAGGGGAATTGAGGAGGGGAGCTGATGCATAGATGAGAAATCATATTATGAGCAAACAGAGAAGTCGTCTGAATATCACCGAAAGAGGAGACCTTCGTTTGTTCCTTACGAAAACTAACCAGATATCAAATATTTAGCCTCGCAGCATCAACCTCAAGGATCTCATTAATCACTAGTAAAGGTAATTTCAATTTACTTTATTGCTTTCTCATTAAACTTTATAAAGTTTAAAACATTATAAACATGCATAAAGTAGAAATAAAAAGATAAATGTACGTACATTTATTTATTTTTTAAAACACCCTCCTTTCGAAAAAATATTCTGCACTTGCGCGAAAACTGGTGGGTGGTAAGGAAATGTTTCCAACAAGAAAATGCATTAGTGGGCGGTAGGTAGAAAAAGGTTGACTACCACTGGTCTAGAGTGTCTATTTAAAGGGATATTCAAGGCACCCAGGCCACTTCTGCCCATTAGAGTGGTCTGGGTGCCAACTCCCACTACCCTTAACCCTGCAAGTGTAATTATTGCAGTTTTCATAAACTGCAATAATTACCTTGCAGGGTTAAGTCCTCCTCTAGTGGCTGTCTATCAGACAACCACTAGAGGGACTTCCGTGTTCTTAGAACACGAAAAATTTGTTATGTGACGCTGTACGTCCTCACACTATGTGAGGATCTCCAGCGTTGCCGAAATCCCCATAGGAAAACATTGAATAATGCTTTCCTATGGGAAGGTCTAATGCGCATGCGCAGCCATTGCCGCGCATGCGCACTAGGTCTCCCTCGCCGGCTGATGTCGGCAAGGTAGGAGAGTAGGCGGAGCCTGACCCAACACCGAGGGACATCGGCGCTGGACTCCGGTAAGTCACTGAAGGGGTTTTATCCCCTTCAGCAACTTGGGATGGCGGGTGGGAGGGAGAGGGGCACTACAGGGTCCTGCAGTGGCAGGAAAACTAATATGTTTTCCAGGCACTGGAGAGTCCCTTTAACCTTGCAATGAAAACATTGCAGTTTCTCTAAAACTGCAATATTTTCATCTGCAGTGTTAAGGAGACAGGGACATTGCACCCAGACCACTTCAATGAGATGAAATGGTCTGGGTGCCTATAGTGTCCCTTTAAGAGAAAACTGTGCTGTCCAAATTTCATTCATGCAGTCAGTGACTATGGAAACATGCCTGTCTTAGTTACAAAAGGAGATACACAGTTTATTTCACGTAGCAGCTGGCCTTTTAACTATTTCATGAACAAGCAGTCTTAAAGAAAGCACCTTTAAATAATCTTTTGCAGCTCAAGGTGTTTACTGTTATTCGTTTGTATGGATGCCTTATGCATTTAAGCCTGGTAATGATGTCAAGTAGATATATATATATATTTGTATACAATATTTTTTTATTAATATTACAAAGTTTGGATTGTAAATGTGTGGTCTTTACATTGTCTCTGACTATATAATACCTAAAGAACTGTGTGCTGTAACTAGAACTGTAACTAAGATCAGATGTGATCCCAAGGTATCTTGTGTCTCTGTTTTTGTTCTTTCTTAATCCCCTAAATTGTACAGTACCGTGGTGTATGTTGGCACTTTATAAATACAAAATAACAATAGTTTGTCTGGAACACACATGAATTGAAAGTGAAGCATGTTATGCTAAAAAAGCTGAAAGGAAAACATAGCTGGCCTCTTTAAGCCTAAAATTAGAAATTCACTTGGAATCTCAAATTCACACGTTCGTAAATAACCCTAAGCATCCAATTTTCCATAAAATCTCAATGTCCCACACTGCACCAATCTACACTTGCAAGCAATGACGTAACCAGAAATCACTGTGCCTTCCCCTATCTAGAGCCTGACTCCACCCTCACCAATTGGCAAGGCTTCTGATTGTGAGCTCACTGGGCAGGAGGGGCCGGGGACCTGTGACGTAGCTGTCAGCTGTTGAAGCCTCAAGATTGAGCAGTGAGATGAACCGGCAGAGCCACCACTGTATACAGCACTGTGCACCTACCTCAGGCTGGGCTTCTGTTTACTGACTTGGACATTGTATCTGTATACAGTGACTACTGCAGAATAAGGTAAGGTTCCACTTATTTTCTCTGTCTTTGTAGTTTGTAAGAAAATGGTGACATAGCGTAAACATGCCATTTTATACCGTACAGTGCATTTGTGTTTTTGTGTGCATTACAAAACCAGATCAGAATATCCATCCGTCTGTCTGTCTGTCTACAAAGAGCACGTAACACAGTATTAGTCTTATAGATTTTGTATTTATTCACATATTAGACATTAGTTCTATGCTTGTTTCATGTGTTACATTTTATATTTTTATGCAGAGAAATCTGTATGTCTACCTTCGGTGCACGTGGACACGTGTAGATTTGTAGGGTTAATTCCGCGCGTGATGTCATCTCCCCGGCGCTGTTAAGGTTACGTGATTGCTCGTATTAACTATTCTCTTTCCAGTGGAAGCGCAGTGTGTGAAATATCTGAGATCCACTGTTATGAATCCACAAATGCTGGTGTCCTCCTTTTGGTATTTAAACACCTTTTGTGGCAAGGGTTAAATTGACAGGCACAGACATTTCCGTAACGTATAGCTCAGGTGTATTGTTAACATTTTCTGTCTCTGGAGGCGTTTCATTCTAACCACCATCTCTACACCCCAGGTCGTGATCCCTCCAGGTGACTTATAATGTGTATATTTCTACCTGCAGTCTATTACATTAATTCTATAAACGAAAACCATGACCGATCCTAAGGGAGACACATTAAAGTGCTTCCCTGTAATCTGAGATTTGACCATTTCTTTTCTCTGCCTCTGTTTGCAGGGGTGCAGCTATACAGGGCCAGCTGATGGGTGCCAGAAAGGTCTAAAAGGCCTTCTGTCTCAGGGGTACTCTATTTATAAGACCTGGTACACTCAGAACTTGGTGGTCAGCATATGACCTCTTAGGGAACAATAGATCCAAGCCCTGGGGGAGGGGTGAGAGATACAGGATAGTGCATAGAGCTTTGCACACAGTACCTGCTGTAGACAGGTGATATAGACCACGACAGTCTCATCCTGTGTGATTCCATCCTATAAATACATATTTATTTTCTATGCCGTCTGCTCCTATTTCCTTTTCTTTCCACACAGTGTGTTAGCAATTCTATTTTAATACACTATAGCTCCCTGTTGTTCACTCCCTGCCATTCCTGTCCCTTCCTTTCATTCAAGTCTGTTTGTCCTCCTTTAATCATTCCCCTGTATCTCTAGTTCCCACATCTTCCTCCTTCTCCAGCTCGTAGCCCTCCCTCCTTCTCTATGTCCCTGTTCCTTTCTGTCTCTCTTCCCCTTTCTCTCCCTCCTGTCTCCATGGTTCCTCCTATTTTTCTTGTGCCTGATTAGGGTCTGCCCCTAATCCGTGTGTGTCCGTAGTTCAGTGTTTTATTTTCCCAATAACAAAATGTATATACTCAGCCTGTTACAGAACCTTGAATGAATTTGAAAGAACACAAAAATACTGGAGGCTTTAACAGTTTAGGATTGTGATTAGACCTGAAATTAATGGGACTGCTGTAGGCCTGCTTTGTCAGAAATCCCAATCTCTCGCCCCCTCCCCTTCTCCTCCAGGCTTGTCCCCACATCTATCAATATGCAAATACTTAATCCAGGTCTGGTACATACCCAGGATGCTGTAGGAAGGGGGTTGTGGTGTCATCTGGTGGAAAAAATGTGCCTGGGATTTCAGACCTTCTATGGATGTTAACATTACTGCCAGGTAATGTCCCTCAATTCTCTCCCTGCCCAAACCTAACCTTTCAAATGATTCTGTAAGGCAGGGCTTCACTTCCTTGCATAGTGTGCAAGATGAATATATAAATCCATGGAGATTAGCAGCTAGTAATGCCTCTCTTAGGTCTGTTCCATTCTAGCTTCCTAATGGCCCCCCAGTTTACATGTTCTAAATCCACTCTTTTCATGGACAATAGAATGAATCTAGGAAGTAGGTGAGTTACAGTATCTAGCACAATGTGCCAACGGGATTATACGGCTTATTGTATTCCTCAAACATTTAAAAGGAACAGATTCAGAGACTAAACTATGGCGCAATATAAAAAAAACAAAACAAAAAAAAACAGTGTAGAGTGACTTTGTGTAAATAAACTATGACTATACGGCTTAGAACATTGTACCTTTAATTTACCAGCCATCTCCTGGTCCACCCTATACATTATGTAAGGAAACCGCATCCTTTTTGTTTTTACTCTTCTACTTAATTACCTTACTCATCAGAGGCAAAGTGACAAGTGGAAATATCTGGTCCTTGTGCAATCAATATTTTGTTTCTTTACACCTTCCTTAACCCCAAAAAGTTTCTGCTGCGCTTGCTCTACACCAGTGCTTGAAATCAACCAATAGTCTATGTCCTGTCAGTGTCCAATGGAAATAGATTGGGAATTCCTAAATCATGGACGGTTGGTGTACTTTGAGGACTGGGGCTATAAAGCATCCCTAGTGAAGGCTGTTATGATTACTAAAGCTTCCCTTATTGATACATATAACCACACCAGAAGCTTCATAATCAATATATTTTAATACCCCCTATTGATCAATAGATCTCCCATAGGTCCATAAAATCGGAGCACCCATTCCCAAAATGAATAATTTTACTCTCTTATTAATCATTATACTTTATATCATATATGCTTTCTACTGCTATATTACACTTCCTCATGTCTAATACTATTCCTTATAAATCCCCGGTGGAAGAGAGTTTATGGTAAGAATATGTCGATCAATGGGAGGGATTTAATTGGGAAATACAGTAATAAAATATATTTTACATAATGCAAGTACAAAACATCTAACTATATTTGATATTTTGCCTGTGCATCCTCTTTGATTTTGTACAACACTGCAATATGTTCCCTGCCTCAGTAAAATATATAGGGCATTAAGGGATCACCCCTCCTGCTTTGCAAATAGACAGATCTGATGACGAGCGCCTAATTTGCATATGACATTGAACGTCACGCTCTCCCTGTCTGTCCTCCACTGAACTGCCAAGATTTGTCAACCACTCACTGCAATCCTAAATAAAGCTGTTTAACTCTAAACACCCTTCTCTGCTGGACCACTTCACTGGCACCTACATCTCCTTCGTCGATTTCCGGATCAACGGCAAAACCCCTTTACACATTATCTCCGCCAGTTGCACTGGAATGTCTGAAGCTTTTAGCAAGATGATAATGCCTTTTTTTTCTCATTCCTCAACTATTTTGCAAACCGTTTTACTCCATTTGTTTTGTTTTTTTCATGTTTTATCCCAAATTTATTTCGATGTATATAGCAGGTGTGTTTGGATTATTGACAATATATTTTATATTTAAGCAGCTGTAGAGTGGTCAGATTGTTTTTTTGGATTTTGTGCACTTGTTACCTGGAACTCGTATATTACATTGTATTCCCAAGATTGCAGAGAATCCGTAACAAGAAGGCTGCCTACCAGAATGTATATATTGAATATATATTGTGTTTTGTACCTGAATGAAGTCCATTATTGCTTATCTGCTTAATTTTCTTTTCATATGTTTTGTTGTAGTCTTGTAAAAATAGTATCTTGGTTGATAGGAGTAATCCGTCAGCCGTGTATGTGTATGTTGCATGGTGTGCGCTAATGTCATTACCAAATGCTCTGTCTGTTAGATTGCTGCTGTTTGGGTGGATACAGCTATCACTAGCCTGTCATTGTGAATTGTGACAGCTTGTGTTCAGTGAGTAACTGTTTATTCTATGCTTCCATTGTTAGAATGAAAAAAAAAATGACATATGCATGTGCGATAGATATGGCTGACTTATGGAGCACACAAAGAAAGGTTAGGGAATAACATTGTTAAATTGATGTCATGACCTAATTTATGGGCATACATGTTATTGTCTTTTGTAGCATGAAAGGACGTTCACTGTATTAGGATTGAAAAATATCTAGCCCTGAGCACTGAGTGAGCTCTGCAACTGGTGCTTTCATTTTCCCAGGTTGTGGGTTTGGAACTTCCATAGTCGAAATCAGACCTGTTACAGGACAGTCTATACTACTGTACTGCTAATTCAAGAAACAGACATATTTTAATTAAGATGGGGGAGGCTTTTTTTTCTTCTCTGTTCAATGGTCACTGAAAGTGAAAATCCCCGGGTCCTTCACAAAACTTAAATTTGAGCAGATCTTTGTTCTTCCACAAAGTCTGCCTGTGTTTTGCACCTACATAACAGGCAAAACGGCTTTTACTTTAAGAAGTGCTTTTAGGATTTTCTCAATGTATATAGTCTAGAATAAAATTAAATGAACACTCCAAGCACCGTAGCTACTCAAGAGTCCTGTATTGATAATGGTGCCCCCCAATGTACATCTTACCTGGCTTCAGTTAGGCACCACTCCCTGCCTCTCCTCTTTCTATATTGTGAGTAGGAAGTTCCTGCTTTCAGCCTGGCAGACCCCAAGTAGGAACTCAAACAGTTGGCACACGGTTTGACTACTTATATTGGAAGGGACCCAGGGCACTTGGTGTGTTCCTTTAAAGAGTCCCCAATAGCTGGGTTGTGACTGGGCTATAATAATATCCAAGGTTAATAATGAGACAGACATGCATAAATACCAACCCTAAGACATTATAAGAACTTGCAGCAGGACATCATCTCTTCTGTGCAGTTTAAGAATGCATTCTTGCTTCCATCAATTTTGTTTTGGACAAGACGTGCATGTCCTAACTGGTTGCCAGGCCTATTTGTGTACAGTCTACAGTTATTCTGGACTCTGCCTTGGTTTCTGTCTGCACCTGCACATATTTAAAAAAAAAAAAAAAAAAGATATGGACTCTTTATCTCATGCTTGCGCCTTTCTTCCTATGTAACCTAGCCAGCAAGCTATTCATATATTCAGCCTAGTAACAGATAAATCTAGTGCTGATAGCAAGACGTTCACAGACTCTTAATAAGTGTCACACCTTAGTACATAGTGTCCCGCACCTAATCTTATAACATCCAGGATTCCATGATTTGTTTCTAAATGTGGCTGAGAACAACATGCCCAGCATGAGTTGTTTGGAGGCATCCGACACAATTTTCCCTTGGTTGGGGAATTAAGAGCAGAAGGGGTGGGGAAGACTAAGAATATTTGACACTTTAAAAATAACTTCTCATAAACAATTTACAGTGGAACAGCAATCCTCTTTCTTAGGATGTCTGGGGCGTTTAAATCTTGAGATTTTGTGAGTAGATATCAATGGAAATTATTTTTAAAGTGGCATAGATGCCCTCGGCCTACACAACATCTAAAATCATTCCCATGTTCAAGGATATGAGGTGACCTTTTGAAGGTCATTGGTTCTTTAGCAACAAAAATCTTTCTGAACTTGCTGTCGTATTTATACTAATATGTTTGAAGGATGCGGGTATGTGTATCTTAATATACATTTATTGATACAATACTTGCAGTAATGTGACACTGGCCTGTCTGTTTGTGACATACCAACAGACAGCGACACAACAAACCACCCTGTCTGTATGTAATATGATCTGTTATATACACTGTTAAACAAGTGAATAAAAATAAAATGGATTTAAAAAACAAACATAATACGCTATTTACTCTAATGCGCACTTTTTGTGCAAAATAAAGTATCCAACATTTGAATATGCATTAGATTTAATGTGGCATTACATTCGGGGCAAAATTTGCGATTTTCCTGGAATATTGCATTCCGACTAATTCAAGCATGCGAATTCAGATTGATGAATTCTAACAGATGAATTCAAACTGGTGAATTCACACAGGCGAACTTCGTTCCTGAAAGAGGGCTTACGAAAGTATAGACTTAACTTATAACACTAAAATTGAAAGAGGCAGTGCCTGTCAGCAGGGCCACTGAACACAGGTGCGAGGATAAGCAGGTGGGGCCTGCAGAACAAAATGTATTGACAGTCTGGGATGACCCCCCTGTGGTCATCTCTGTTGCAATGCGTCATAATCAAGACCCTCGTATTAGTTTATTCTGGGAGGACATGGGGAGATCAGGCCTAATATCTTGACTAAACTTGCAGCAATTCAAACAATATTGAGTGCAGGGTATACCACAGTGCTACTTTTCCCAAGAATATTGTGTAGTGTTAGTCAGAATTGGCCTTGGATAGTGGTGGGTTGAGCAGATTGTATGCCCTCAGGCCGGAGCCGCTGAAGATGGCATCCATGCAGCTCAACTCCATGATTAAAAATTTGTATTTCTCATGACAATTCTTCACAAATGCCAACTTGAATATGAATAACAGAACACACGTCTATGAAACGTAGATGTTTAGAAATGGTCAAATAGACTGGCTTTGATTAGAGTTGCAGTCCATCAAATAGCTTCTCAGTAGAGGGTCACCTAACCCAATAAGGACCAATAACATCTCAGATTTAGTTAGCAGGAATTTGCTTAGTGCTGGCCATGAAGGGGTTAACCCTTGCCACACTGTTTACATGTGTCATAGACAGTATCATCAGGAGGTGATTGCATGCTATTTCTGTGAGAGGCAGCAAGCACTGCTATGTCTGTGTATTTGTTTGACGTCTGACGTGTGCTCACCTTACAGAAGCACAGTGACCCAAACAGCCAGAGGCTCTTTAGGATCAAATTAACATCGTTCACCAAATATTAACCCATATATATGTGCTTAGGAATCACTTATGGGAAATAGCAACAGCACTCACCCATTTCATGATAAATAAACATGGGCAGCCTGGGGGAGGTGTTGTTTAAAGGGACAGTAATAGAAAATAGTTCCACTAACCTCTAAATAGGTATTCACAAAAATATTTTTTCCCCCTTGGAAATAGTAAATAACCGACCAGACAAGAATTAAAACAATTGGGCCAAATGTGCTGCAAACCCCTTTTCAATTATCCACAGTTGCTTAATACACATCTTTGTATGTTGAGTCCCTACAGGGAGTGTCAGGTCCCCAAGCTCCCTGCATAAAACCCACCAGAAATATATTAGGGAGGGAAATGTATAAACAGTCCTAGGCATTAAGAAGATTACCCAATCTTGCCCTGAATACACAATCGCTCAATCTGAAACTGGCATTATGTGGGTCAGAAGGGCGTAATGCAGATGGCGAGAGATGACAGTTTGGGTGTTGCTGTGTTTTGTGTGTCTATACTTAACTTTTATAGTCACATTTACATTTGTATATATGCACAGTTACACTGAAGCTGATTTTCTTTTTAAATTTATTGTATATATTTTGGTTCCTGAAAAAATAAATCCAAGGCTTATAAAAATGTATGAGTGTGAATTTAATACATACCCCCAGTTACAGTGTTTTCTGCCATGGCATCACATGGTTAATGTTGGCTTGGCCTGGGTCATTAGGCATGCACTAATCTCCCTGAAGGCTCAATACAGTATTAAATATGGAGAGAGAGGGAGAGGCTTGTGCTTTGTAAGAGTTAATCTGAAATGGAGGCAGGGACAGTTTAACCCTATATATACTCCTGAGACATGGGTAAAAGGTAAATGCCTAAACAGCTTTTAGAGCTGGACAGGGGTTACTTACAACTGCACACCTCCCCCTTCGGTACGATGACTCCAGCCCCTTAATGTGATCTCTGATGAGGAGGGTTTTTTTTTTTTTTTTTTTCTTAAAAAACATTTCGCAGAAACATAGATCATGAGTTCAGGACAGAACAATGTGTCTCAACAACTGTGTCATTCTGCCATTTATCTCAATGTTCACGCTTGTTTGTTCTCCAAGCTTTACACAGACCACAGCCTTATAATTTCTGCAACATTTGTCTCAACAGCTTTTACTGGATGGTCATTCCTGGTGCCTTTCACTTTACTTGCATTTCTGTAGCATAGTGCTTTTCGGGGGATCAGCACATCCAGTCATCTAATTAGCGAAGACACTCATTCCCCAGAAACACACAGCCGAATGTTCCTTGTGCTTAAATACATTACATTTTGCTGAAACGTTTTTTTTTTCAACGTGACTGTAATTATTTCTATCTCACACCTTAACCCTTTGTGCTACTGACAACCTTCTCACATTAGCCCAGAAGTACTCTGTTCACTTGCCTTACTCGCAAATGAAACAAGCGTACTTTCTGCTAGCCCCAGACATGGAATAGCGGCCATTGTGGCTACAGAAGTGAAATACATTGTACTCTTCCCACTATTTACTAAAAGTGTTGCAGTTACTAAAATGTTCTTTCTATAAATCTGTTTCAAACAATCCAGACAGATTAATAAAATTCTCCTTTAAGCAAACTTTACCAAGTATGGCCTTAAATATTATTTGAAGGTCTCACAGCGTTTTAGTATGGGGGCAGCCATCTTGGAATTGCATTATAATTATCAGACATACAGTGCCCCTTACTTTGCCCAGACCCCCAAAAAATGACAAAGACCCTTGAGGTGACATGCCTTCATAGTGTGTGGCAGCCTGAAGCTCTGACCCAGCTATTCTTGTGTCATCCATTTTCAGTTCCTGTTGCTACAACTGCCAGGAACTGCCCCATTGCCGTACTGTAACACATGCACAAAACTACAGGGTCTATAGAAGCTATTTTTGTGGGCATTGACAAACCTTTATTGCAGAAGTTTTGTCAACCTCACACTGGCCCACAATATAAAATAGTCAGCGATAGCTTTTGATTGCGTTGGAATTTTAATGAGATTTCACAAGTCAATATTAATATTATGTATAAAGCCCCAACAAGACAAGTTGGTTATACAGGAACAGAATGTTTTATGTTTATTTTGTAAAGATTATATCTTTATGAAATACTCAGAAGTCACAGAGACATTTTAACCACTTTTGGCCATTTAACTTTATAAATATGCCATGCCATTTAAAGGGGAACCGTTAACTCCCAATAATTTTAATATTGTTTTTACTTATCCTCTATGTATTATATATATACAAAGTATAAATTTCATAGCTGGATTAAGGTACCTCAGAGCCCTAGACATGGTGGCATATTTGAACCCCTCCTAGAGCATTGGGCTCTATTTCCGTGAATTGTGTGTATTGAGTGTTGTGTGTAGTGTATAAGTATTTATGTGTGTAAGAGATGTGTGAGGGAAAGATGAGTTTATCTGTGTGTGCTGGGGAGTCTTAATGTGTGTGTGTGTGTGTACGTCCCCACACCCCTTTCCTGCTTACCTTCTCTGCTGTTCCAGTGGAGCGTGTGCAGGATCCATGATGGTGTAGAGGTGGGTGAGTCGGATACCTTGTGGTCTGGTAGGTGAGCTCCATCGTCCGTTTCAGATACTGCTTGCAGCAAGTCCAGCTCTCAGTCAGTGACTCAGACCACTGGCTGTGGCGCTTTGAGTCATCAAGTAGCTCTGGGGGTCCGCCAGGGCGGTAGTTTGTACCTGATAATGGTACCATAATGCTCCCTCAACAAAGTGAAAAAAGACCGGGCCCTGCAGGAGACTCTTCTGATTTCCTTGCCCACTCACAGAGGGCTGCTCCAGTGAAATACAGGGGCCCATCTTGGTCACCTAATGAGTGATAAATACATTGACACAATTCTGTCCTGAAACTGAGTACTTCCATTGTGGCTCTCTTTCAATCATTCTTAATACGTCTGGATTTAGCACCTGTCATTCTGAATCCAGAGAGGACGGAAAATATAAACCATGTCTCTGTTCTCCTCCCCCAATGCACTGAGTGCTCTGGTTATGCCTAGATGAACTGGATTATCAATGTCAATCGCTAAATCTTTAATATATGATTTGTAATGTTTTACCTAAAGGTGAAATTTTATGGAAAAGTGATGTTTCACCTTTAAGGGTTAAGCCAGGGGTGGACAGTCTCAAATTCCCATCCAAGAAATATCTGACCAAGGTTGCATTCCAGTAATGTCCTACTAAATGGCCAAACCCTGCACTTAGCTGGTTAATACAGTAGAGGAGTGGAGCAGTTCTGTGTTCCAAGAAATATACTGGTATAGCAAGCAGCTGTGCACTGGAGCAGACCTGACTCCAGGGGTGTAAACAAGCCCTACAGTCTAGATACTGTTACACCAGACAAGGGGGAAGAAGCTGCATGTTTTGGAGACGCTATATGTTGTGTATGTAAAAAGGGCTTACAGAGGCAGAATAAATAGGAGGGGGAAGGATCTTCCCTTCATTGGGAAACATGCTGTGAATCTCTGCTGCCTTTAAATAAACACTGTAAATATGTAAGAAAACTAGACAGGAAAATATGTTGTGCATTTACGATCCATCTTGTTTTGGTTTTACTTGCAGGGCTATTCTAACCAAGCCATACAGAAGCCTAATGTTTACAAATCCTACTGCTGGACTCTGCTGATCCCACCAGACGACACAGCCCCTTTGTTTACAACCGGCCACTTCCTTTCTAGTGGTTGCAACAGCCCAAGTAACCGTTAACCATGTTCCAGCGTTTCACCAGACTCTTCTTCAACGAGGGACCAGCCAGCGATCCCGAAGAACCAAAAGCCATTGTGGCAGATGAAGAGGATGATGGGTGGCTAATTATTGATATCAATGGTGAGCCCAAAAAAAAAAAATCTGTTTTCCATAGTTAGCAGCAACCCGTTGCACTACCTACCAAAACCCTTCCTCTGCAGGGACTTAACTTGCTGTGAACCGTATTTCCCTTTAAAACAGACTTATGTTACATCAATGATGTTGTCATATTCTGATAGAGCAGTGAACATTGCTTTTTATTTAATTATGATTTAACATTTGTATAACGTCAAAAACACACACGCTTAAAGTCTAAGCTCATATAAAATATATTAAAGTTTTGGTTAGGGATAACTTTTTATTTAGCCAGTGACATAGATACAGATGGTATCCCACTCACCACCACACGTGTGTCTTGCTTTATAAACCCAAGGCATTATGGGAGAATTAATCACCTGATTAACACACATACCTGCAGGTTCTGGAGGTGGCCTGGAAAATAAACAGATTAATATACTCACTTTAACAAAACTCAATGGTAATAGGCCAATTAATCATTGAACTGTTCTTGAAATGTCAAGAATCAAGAAATCCATGTTTCACTTAAAGGAACACTATAGCATTCGGGATACACACCTGTATTACTAACGCTATAGTGTTCCTGTCCCTAGTTCTATAGGTCCATCCAACCCACCCCCTGGGGAATAAAGGGTTAAACATACTTTTTTCCTTACCTTAATATCCAGCGGCAAAACGTCTTCAGCGCTGGTTACGTCTCCTCCCGCCGTGATGTCATGGCAGTAGCCGAACCCAATGCTCGTGATGTGCGTGCAGTAAAGCTCCCCCGTAGGAAAGAATTGAATCGAGGATTTCCCATGGGGAATTTGAAGACGTTTGTTGCAAAGCGCGAGGACGTCCAACGTCATTTCACATAGTAAAACTCCACTAGGAAGTGCCCTAGTGGCTGTCCAGAAGACAGCCACTAGAGGTGGACTTAACATTGCAGTGTATACATTGCGGTTTCTCTGTTTAACCCTGCAATGTGAAACATTGCTGTTTCAGACAGAACCACTGCACCCAGACCACTTCAATGAGATGAAGTGGTCTGGGTGCCTATAGTGTCTCTTTAATCCTATTCATTACGCTGTAATGAAAAGGGTTAATGGAAACAGGGAGTTACAGTTGCAGAGATTTTTGGAAAATACTAAAACTGTATGTTTACTCTCTGTTTGTGAAGCTACATTCTAGAAGAATCAATTTGTAGTTCTCTCTCATAGCTTCGAATTAATGAAAAGCCATGCTGTTTCCATAATTTCTTTCCCTGAACATTCTACTACTAGACCTGGCTTGGAGTTTATATTATGTGCACAGCACCAGGGTTGGCTGAGAATTTTTCAGATTTGCAGCAGACAGGAAATTCAAGGGAGAGAATTTTGTTCCTTTTTTTAATATGTACCTATTTACCTTCACCTTATAATGCATTTAATTCATATAGTAATTCATTAAAAAGTGTGATCTGTTCCAGCCTAGAGAATCCCTTTAATAAAACTTAAACCAAATAATACAAATGAAATATTGACAAACATAATAGATCTACGTCACTGCTTTATCAGAATATAACCATATCCCACGTATCATAGGTACACTTTTCAAAATGTTTGGACTTTAATTTGCACGTTTTCAGTTGCCATTCGGTTTGATAATATATGAAGATATGGAAATAATGCATTAACAGAGTAATGACAAATAACCATTGTCATTTCAAGTAACCCGTCATAATTACAAGCATGATATAGTAGGTGCACACAAACTACTAGAACCATAATCTGCTAGCACAAAATGGCTGCTTACAAGTGGCATCTTATTCTTTCATACATATACAAAAGTAGCCTGAAATGGCAGGTAGACTCAAGATACATCTTATATAGCTAATAATGCCTGTTTTATCCCTTGGGTATCTATCACTTTAAGGGTTTCTGAATCGTACCCCAGAGGTCAGTCTTAAATTAGCATTGGGCCAAGCATGACCCCTCCAAGACACTTGATATTGTGTTGAATAAGTAGGTGTCAAGGCTGCACATATGAAGATGTATTTAACCACGATTCTAGGCAGCCTGACTTTTTAAAGAGACTATTGCTTATACAGTTGTTCTATTGTCAGTCAGAACAGTAAATACTGAAGCAGCAAACTGGCCGTGTAAAGAGGATACGAATGTAAACAAGAGAGATAAGTTGCATAACAGACTGCGTTATTAATTATCCTTCCCCTTGTTTTACTGGTGTGATTAATAGAATGGTGGAAAATATCCACTCCCTCATTTTTTTTGAATGAGCAGTTTCTGTGCCATTACAGCAGCGAAGAGATGGTTACTATACCATTCCTCAGACTTCCTGAGTGTTTTGGGTCCTCATAGTTAAGTTTTTATATGGAAACTGATAAAACCTAAAGCATTGTGGGTTTATGAGGCACTGGTTAAGAAGTCAAAAAATTACAGGGTTCACAGACGCCATCACTAACCTAGGCAGATACAAGTTGCAGGTTATATTATGCTTGATTTGTGTAGATAGAATGACTAGACGACCCCCTTTATAAAAGGTACATATTGCAGCATAACACCGATACAATGCTAGTCTTTAGTGTGCAATAGAAATAGAAATAGTATTGGTAGATAAGACTTTTTGAACAATCCAATACATCCGTTTCCATCGGAGTCCTGTGAAAGGTGAGATTTTGTTCCATAACTTATAGCGACTTCTGTATATTTCAAACCCCTGGCAACTGTAAGAATACTGGGAAAGAGTACAGTTAAAGTAGAAAAGGGAATTGTCAAAACGTATAATAAATCTTTTAGATACAAACAGATGGGTAAGTCCATGCGGAAGGTCAACTGGTTCACATATAGACATTCTAACTCCTAAGTTCTCAGTCAATCCTGAAGGCTTGTCAATTTTGCAGGTTCCTAAAGTCTCCAGCTATGAACACAGGTGGGATTAGTAAATTTACTGTAATCCACCTGTGCTTTTATAGCGGGGATCTCAAACCTTGTGAAGTCTGTGATCTGAGAACTTAAGGCTTAGTGTTTTGTTTTTTTTCCAACTTTTGGACCTACTAATGTGCTGCTTTCTCTCTTGGCTGGAAATTTACAAAAATCCATATGTGAATGAAGGCATTAATAACCCCAAAGAGGTCAAATCATATTCTAAACTAATATCGCCTTCCTTATCATTTTTCCCATCCCACCCTTCTCCTTGGCAATGTATGCGTGTGGTCTTCCATCTTTTCTTTCTCCTATGGCATGGATTATTCCCTTCCTAATTGGACTCCTTCTCCATATCAGATAGCTATGCCTTGACCTTCAGTGAGGATGATGGGTCACGAGGGCCGGAGGATGAAAACCCTCCCAGCCCATTGCCCCACTCCCTAGCTGAGAGGATTGGCTGGTCCATCCCACCCCACCCACCCCACTCGATGGACGAGAGCTGGTTTGTTACCCCTCCCCCCTGTTTCACCGCAGAGAGTTCGGGCCACACCGAGGTTGGAAGTAGTCCATTGGAAGACCTGCTGATAGAGCATCCAAGCATGTCGGTGTATATTACCAGTGGAAGCATTGTGGTGGAACAAGACACTTCCGAAGTAATCAGAGACCGGTAAGAACAAAGCAAAACTGTGACCTGTCTATTGTAGTATATGTGCATATGGTTAAAAGAAGGCCCCTGTGTGTGTGTATGATTAATGTGTAAGAGTGTGTGTGTATGTATGTATGTATGTATGTATGCGTGTGTGTGTGTGTGTATATATATATATATATATATATATATATATATAAAAGGGGTTGAAGCTAATTTTTTTAACACTTTTTTTATTGTGAATTCTAAATACACATGTGTCAAGCATAGTTTCAGCTACAGGAAGTTTTGAAGCTAATTTTTTAAGTATTTTTAGCAAATGATGTAGACCTGCTTGCCATAGAACATAACATATTAAGTGTGTTCTGGATAAGAACTTAAAACCCACCTTCTTTCATGAGTCATAACATGGCTATAAAAAGCTACAATATAATCTGCCAGTTATGAATTGGAGGTGATGTCAATAATTAAAAAATATAATGTTAATTATTATTATTTTATTACTATTTATATAGCGCCAGCAAATGCCGTAGTTCTGTACAATGGAATGGTAGGGATTGTATGCTGTATTGTTTATGAAATGTAATTTCTATGAATTAAAGTAAAGGGAGTGATATGATGGCCTGGGGGTTAGACTGTTTCCAGTATTTTAATGGTTGGATTGTTCCCCAGTAATTAGCTGCCATAGACTTACAGCACAATAACCACTACACTTATCTGTAGGGGTTATGGTACTTACACTGCTACTTTAATCCATGAGTACACTGTTTAAATTACCATAGGAAATAGATTTTTTAAGGTAAATAAAAAAAACAAAAAAACTGCCGTATTAATGATGAGGGCAAGATACTGAAGTAAATAGAGCATCCATATGTATTACAGTTCAATATCGATGAATGGTAAACCATGGGCATCTGGTAAATTTCTCTAAAAATGAAATTGAGCAAAATCACCTCTCAGTAGCAATATATGCCGATGCACTTTTCAATTCTACAATTCTAAAGCAAATTGGTTGCAGGTCTAAAAAAATAGCTGTATGTTTTTCCAGCATTAGTCAGATGTTCTGTTTAGAGGTGGTCAATTTTGAAATTGCACCACAATATTTAGACTATCAGGCCAGGGATAATTGTCCATTTAGAAAATAAAAGCCTGATCCGGAGATATCTTTATACAAAAAAATTACGGGAAGGTTTGTTTCTCGCACACGTGATGCAGTATGTCCATAGGCTTTGAATTAAGCTGCTAAAGAATTTAAAAAGGTAGAGTGTAGTTGACCAAAAAACTTACAGGAAGTTCATATTGACCGAAATATTTTGGTTGGTTTGTATGTATGTGTTTGTTTGTTTTTAAAGGTAAACTAAGCCGTTTTCCTGGCACTATGGCTCCGTATTGTGCCCAAAGTCTGAAGTGGCTTGGGTGCCTACAGTATCCATTTAGTAAGAAAGTAAACAAAAAAAAACAAAAAAAGTTTTAAAAACATATGGTATAGAAAGTTTTTTTTATTTCAGTTCGGTTGTCTAATTTTAAGAATTAATGAAAAGTCATGAACATGCAACCAGAATTTCTGATGGCAGTCGCTTTAGCCGTACTGGAACAGACTGTCAAACAGTCATGTGAAGGAATCAAAACATAAACTAATGAATGTAAAAACTATACAGGCTAGTTGTGTGTTGAGATAAAAAAGACATCCTATTTTACAGTTTACTGGGAACGTTTTATGTATGCATGTATGAAGACGGCAGGATGTATGATCTGGCTTTGACAGTAAAAATATTGAGATCAAAGAAGCCAATTACTCATCATTTCATCTTTTCAGATCCCCATCCAAAACCAGAGTGGAGCGTCGCATACCTCATCACGCCACCTCAGTCTCTGCCAAATCTGCCATCTTGGGTAAAGTGGGTCAGATCACCCGTATCCAACGCGCCAAGGCAATGGTGGACAGGCGCAAACTTGGACGCAAGAGTTTGCAAAGGCAAAACATTGCAAAGCAGTTTCATGAACGCGCTAATGTGCGACAGCGCACCTTCTTGTGCCAACCACGGCAGCGCCAGAGCAACCACTAAACTTCTCCAGCTGTTTACATGACCGTGGGCATTATCTCTAACCAGAATTCCTGGATCACACTTCATTGGTTGGCATTACCATATCTTGCCTCTACATGCTATGTTCAAGGCTTCAATGTTTCACTCCCTTTACTTATTAATAAACACAGCTCCCTGATAGCAACACTGAAAATAAAATACTAAGAGATCCTCGTTTAGGTTATGAGACTCTTAAAATCCTTTTTGGTAGAAAACCTTGGACACCCAGCAGATAATTTGTTAGAATTAACAACTTCTCTAAACAGTACTGTATAACAGAACATATACCGGAAATTGACCATCTACAACCCCCAGCTACTGTTGAATTCAACTTCCACCCTTCTTTACAATGCAGCAGAAGGTTACGGGATATGGGAAGCTGCAATTGGGCAGTCTTGGTCTACTGCCAAAGGTTTATGTAGTATTATAAATCCTCATCAGTTGCACAGCTTTTTTTTCTCTAATCCAACCTGGTGGACCTGTCAGCCAGGCCGATCCTTGTCCTGTCCAGATATTTGAGGAAAACCTATACAGATGATGTGGCCTAAGGAACTGACCGATAACCCATTGTTCTTGAAGATTTGGGTGTATTTAATTTTTAAGAAATCTGCATTCCCTCAGCCCCCCAGTGACATCATCAATTGGTTTTCCATTGGAATTATCGAATGAGAATACTTGTGTACTGGGGTACAGTTAACAAGGGTACCTATCACTTTAACAGTGTGTTTATATTGAGCTTGTTGTTACGGAGCTATGTTGTCCTAGTATAACTGTAATCAAATGAATAATTCGATCAAGAATAAATAATTTGTGTACATAGTGCAGGCTTTTACATATCAATGGGTAGTGCAGACTTACAGCTCCAGTGCAACCACATGATGATGTCACCGATGGGCTAAGTGGAGACATTTTAAACCACTTTTTCCATATTTCTCTTAATGTTTGCTAGCACACTGCATATATTGTTTATAATTTACCCTTCCTCTCCATAATTTTCATCATTTGCCATGCCACATTTCCAAAATAATCTGGTTACCTCATGCCCTGTTGAGGACTAGTCTGAAAAAAGGCCTTTTGCAGTAACTTGGTAATAGGGCCACAAACGTACCCACCAGCACTGGTGTGTGTGTGTATGTATATGTGTTGCCATACATATATGTAAATGCACACACAATTTTTGTTTCTGTAACTGGTTAGCAGATCTTGTGTTTATTTTCTTCGAAGGATCAGATCCTTGTGTTTTTAAACCACACATGTGGAGCTGTGGAATGTTTGTTTTTTTTAAAAAATTAGTTTTAAAGGTGCTATTTTTGAGCAGGATGGTGGCCATCTTTAAAAATGCCTTGCTTAAACGCAAATTAACATCGGAGCATTTCCTGCATGATGTAATGATTGAACTCCAAAGGAGGACAAATGGTGTTTAGGCAATAATTCACATTGTGGGGGGAAAAAATACACTTTATTGCTTGTAAACTGCTTCTTTTTTTTGAGAGAGAGGGGTAGGGGTTTCTCAACATTGTTAACTCTCCGGGTGCACGAGGGGCCTGCAATGCTTCATGCTGAGAGATGGGGGTTTGCATGTTGAAGATAGAAAGCGGATGTTTTTAAAGGTCAGGAGGGAGTGGAACTTGTGGAGGAAAAAGGTAAAACGAGTAGGGGGGATTAGATGTGTGATATTGAAGTTAAAAATGTAGGATGGCTGCTAAGCAGGGTTGCTGGTACAGCAGAGGCCAAACATATTTTCAATTTAAGATTTGCAAAACAAATCCTAGTTTCCTAGCATCATATTGGCTAACTATAACTGTTCTTTTGCTCCAGATCACATCTCATACACATTTTACTTCTGCAGTCTAAAAAAAAACATTGTTAACCCCTTCGCAATAGACGACATGCCAGAGCCATCAAAATGCTATCGGATTTCCCCAAGGTTAGCAGGACTGTAGCCAATAAGCTTCCCATTGTTTACTATAAGAATATCAGACTGGCTGTCGTTATGGGTAGGACATCTTCCACAGTGAACTTAGCATGTTTATTATTTTACATTTTTCCTCTGAGGGATAACGTGTTTATAAAAACAACAAAAAAAACGATTTAACATTAGCACAAGTTCTAGGTCACATTACAGCAGCCCTGCTTGAGTAGAGGATTATGGGAATTCTGTGCTAGAGCATTGCAAGCCCCTTACTGGTACTTTAAAGGGTGAACGGTCACATCCCAGTATTTTTTAATATTATGTTAACGTATCCATGTAGTTAAAAAATATGTATTTGCGAGTTGTTAAAATTAACACACCTTTTTAGCCAGAAGCTGGGGGTTTATTTAAATATAAATGTAAAGGATACAGGTATTAACACTAAGTGGTTTGAATGTTTTTCCAGAGAAGTGACAGTCCCCCTTTAAGCCAGTTTGGGTTATGTTTAATATGATAATAGGTGACTGTTCGCAGATTGTTCTGATGGCATGGCCACCACTGTCTAAGCCAGTCCTCATGATGTGCAATCAGGAGTTTTACGTACCCTAGCTCAACCTTTGCTGATAATCTGTAATTTTATGATCAGCTTCTTCTATTAGAAATATGTACATCAATGTGGGGCTTATTCTTTAAATTCGGATTTGTGGAAACCTGACAAGGGAGTTGAACATTTAGACTAAAAAAGTTGAAAAATCCCACACGCTTATCATTACCATTAAGCTATTTGACCTAGGCTGTATCTTTGTCGTCTCCTCAATTACCAGTACAGTGGATGAACAACGTACTCCTAATGTACTGAACTTACATTGTACAATGAACCCATTGAAAGCCGTCACTCTAATAAGGGGACTATTAATGCTAAATTGATATTGCAATGAAAAATGTGAAACGAAGGCTGGATCTTCCAGATACAGACCTGTATTAGAAGACATTAGAAGACAACTACAAAGCACTAGTGGGACTGTATCCCCCTTATACTCTTGTTAAACCAACCCTGCTCAAATTTCCATTTTAAATATCTTTGCCTAAATGCTTACCTTTAATCGTTTAACTTTCTGTAAAATTTAAATTAAGCATGGCCAGTTTTTCTGGACATGACAGGGGCAGCTATAATATGCACTAAAGAGTTTATTTATTAATCACATTTTTACATTATTTTGGACAAAAAAGATCAATTTAGTGTTTAGTCACTAAACCCTAAAGTCTAAAATGTAGAGTAGTGGTGGCTTGTCTTGGCGTCCCAATTGCTTTTAAACTATTTGCTAGCCACCAATACCAGGCTCGTTTGCAAAGGCCTCTCTCTCTCTCTTAGACTACTGTGCAATGCTACTCGTTCAAGGTGCACCAACACAATCAGAGCCTCTCGAACAACTACTTGCTTTCTAAATCTGCAAAAAGTGTTCTAAGCAAGGATCCAGTTTCTCTTTATATTTTAAAAACATTTTGTTACAAGCATATCTCTCAATTTCAATAACCGGCGAGAGGTTAACATGTCCCGTCCCCCTCTCTTTCCAGAAGCTCAGCAGATTTGTATATAGAAACTAAAAAGGTGCTTACAACACTAACTTTTGTTGAACAACGTGTAAATATTTTAGAGCACTAAGACGCATGTGTGAGTATTTGGAGATTGTGTTTGCAAATGTTTTCTGCATGAGCCGAGTGTTCATTTTTTAGCTGCTTCGGTTCAGATTCACGGCTGTAGGATAAATGAGCATTATCCTCTTTGATTTAAAATGGAGTTGAAAACATTTCTGATGGGTTGGTGTGCATGTGTTGGCAATTTAAAGTGTGTGAATTGTTAAGTGCTAGTGATGTTGTTGGTTTTTTATGCATCCGAATTGTATGGGGTTTTTTAATGGCAAGACCCTACTATTGGCATAATCTAAAAAAATTAAATACAGCAATGTATCTTGTCAGATTTCATCAAAATTTACTTTTGAGTATTTTCTTTGCAAATGAGCTTTGTTCTGAGCTGTCTGTCTTAACAGAAATTATACATTTTGTTTTATAACAGAGGCTTCGGTGGCATATTTAAAGGGCCAAGAATGTCCTTATATAAATGGTTTGAAATTAATTTAACTCTATATATGTAAAAATGATGCAGCCTGCACGTCAAGCATTTTACGTTTTTAAGAATCCTATTCTTGGTCATTGACCAGGAAATCCACAGACAAGGATTAAAGAAACACTCCAAGCACCATAATCACTACAGTAAGTCATTTCAATGGATGACCCCACCTCTGCCCACTGTCTTAGAACAGTTTGACTTCATAAGTTGGCTCCGCATGGCAGGGCTTAGCTCTTTAGCTGGACCCAATCAGCTCACGGGAGCTCCTGCTTAGGAACATTCGACTCTTTGGCGTTGCGAAGTGGAGTCATGGAGCAGCAGCCGGCGGACCACAATCAAGAAGCCAAACTGTTCTAAAACGGGGGGTGGAGGGTACAAGGCAATTCTGGCACCATAACCACTACAATTTATGGTGCTTTGAGTGTCCCTTTTACTAATGGCAGTCCCCACTCTACTGAAAATGGAAGACTCATAAGATAATAAACGTAAAAATGTGCATGTTCCATCACTGTCAAAATGTTCTCTTAAATATTAGCACAATGTATAGCATTACTTGAAATGAATGCCAGTTTGTCAAGGTGCCTTGGAAGAGGTCCTAGATAAAATGTATCATTGAAGAACTTTTGCAGATTACAGTATTTATAGCTATGCGATTTGCCAATTATGTTTTTGGTTCTAAATGAAAGCTTCAAATACAAGCATTCTGTAAAGCGGTATAGCAAATGCTCAAAAGTGACTTTTGTATGAAATCTAACCTTTAGATTTCTAGAGTCTTCTAAAACATTTAACAATGACCTACTATGTACTTCAAGTTAAACAGTTGTTTTTTTTTTTTTTTTATCGTGTTAGCGTCCATTTAATGGAATATTTTAGCTCTATAACCCTTTCAGTGCCAGATGTTTTGCCAATCAACCCTCCCTGACTCTGCTAGGTGTAAGACATATCTTAATGAATTAAAGGTGTAGTTATGCTCCTGACCAATAGGGATTTAGAATTTTGCTCCCATTTTCAAATTAGTTAGGAATAATAAAACCAGCTCTTGTATCATAAAGTGGATTTAGCAACTCAGGGTTATAGCATGCAAATTATACTGAAAGATGTATAAACTTAAATTAGAACATATATTTATACCTCTGTATAAACACTTATTAGGAACATTTCCTCAGTAATAGATTTTTAAACTGCCCAGATATAGAAGTTATTTTGAAGTTGGAAATGCATTCACGAGAGACTTTAAATACTTTTTGCTCAACTCCAAATAGTAGCAAAAAATAAATCTGACAAAAATAGCCTAACTGACTATATCTGAGTTCAAGAATGAAATAATGATATGCAAAGTATCCCAGGGTCCTTGGAGTATACCAAAACCAATTTATTTGGGGAGCTGCAGACCTAGATCTCCATGGACATGATAGTCTTTCCTGCTATGTTACTGGGTTATACGGTGTAAAGGCTAAAAGAGTGGAGCGGGACTAAATTTGGAATTACATTTAAAGGGACACTATAGTCACCTGAACAACTTCAGCTTAATGAGGTTGTTTAGGTGAGAACGATAGCTCCCTGCAGCCTTTCTCATGTAAACACTGTATTTTCTGAGAAAATACAGTGTTTACATTGAAAGCTAGGAACACCTCCAGTTTCAGTCACTCAGAGTGAGCCAGAGGGACTTCGGAGTTGATGGAGGCATAATATGCCTCCATCCACTCAGATTTTCTGTCAGCAGAGCACAGGGCAGCACTGTGCACAACATCCTGTGATTCAGTATCTCCTCCCTCTGCATGCAGACACTGAACTTTCCTCATAGAGATTTATTGATTCAATTCATCTCTATGAGGAGATGCTGATTGGCCAGGGCTGTGTTTGAATCATGCTGGCTCTGCCCCTGATCTGCCTCCTTGGCAGTCTCAGCCAGTACTATGGGGAAGCACTGTGATTGGATCAGGCTACCACGTCAGCAGACTGCTTGTTTTTCTGAGTCTAACAGCATGCAGAGTTACAGCTTCTGGCTTGAATACAGTAGGAGTTTGCTATATTTATGGAGGCATGAGAGGTCATGGGGGGCTAGATGGTGGTGTTAACACTATAGGGTCAGGAATACATGTTTGTGTTCCTGACCCTATAGTGATCCTTTAAACTATAAACGTAATAGCAATTTGGCCAGAACAATACACACACATAAAAACACTTAAGCTTGCTGACGTGCTTTATGTGGGAAGTGTGTCCTCTTTTTTTATTTTTATAAAACAAGCAGATTTCAAAAGAACTTGGCACTTTTATAAATTTACCTTGTTACACTTCTGTGGCTGTCAATCAGGTCCTGTTACTTCCTGGTTGTTGAGCTCAGCGGAGCTGTATTGTATAATACTTTCCCATGGGAAAATCCTAATGCGAGTGAGACCATTGCCGCACATGCGCATTAGGTCTCCCCCGCCGGCTGACGTTGGTCGGGGGAGGAGAAAAGGCAGACCCGAGCCAGCGCCGAGTGCCATCAACACTGGACCCATTTAAGTGACAGAAAGGGTTTTTAACTCCTTCTGCAAGTGGGGGGAGGGAGGAATATAGGGCCAGAAAAACAAGTTTGTTTTTCTGGCACTATAGTTTCCCTTTAATGATTTATGAATTCTGTTGTGGTTTCAGTAACATTTTGCAAATAGTGCTTCAGAGTGCAAAAGCTGTATACAACAATGCCTCCATTTAAAGGACCGCTATAGTGCCAGGAAAACATACTCGTTTTCCTGGCACTATAGTGCCCTGAGGGTGCCCCCACCCTCAGGGCCCCCCTCCCGCCGGGCTCTGGGGGGAGGAAGGGGTTAAACTTACCTCTTTCTCCAGCGCCGGGTGGGGAGCTCCTCTCCGCCTCTTCGGCTGAATGCGCATGCGTTGCAAGAGCTGCGTGCGCATTCAGCCAGTCTCATAGGAAAGCATTCACAATGCAGTGAGAAGCGCGGAAGCCCTCTAGCGGCTGTCAATGAGACAGCCACTAGAGGCTGGATTAACCCATTTATAAACATAGCAGTTTCTCTGAAACTGCTATGTTTATAGAAAAATGGGTTAAACCTAACTGGACCTGGCACCCAGACCACTTCATTAAGCTGAAGTGGCCTGGGTGCCTATAGTGGTCCTTTAAGTGTGATCAAAAAAACAGCTAGGGCAATTTCCTTTTATCAGAAAACATTAGGACATGGTGTGTTTCATAAGCCATTTTTCATGTTCAGATTTACCGACCTTTCCTTGTCATTAACACAAATCCTAGACTCCGCAAGTTTATAACTAGGTCAGTGTAGAAAATGCATATTCATGGCATGTGTAATTAGATTCTTAAAGTGAACTATAAATATATACCATTGTTAAATAATGGCATTTTCGAAAGGCAGAGAACGTTTTTTAGCTTAGTTTTTTTCCATTTTCTCAATCCAATCACACCGTGCCATTTTGGAATATTCATTTGTCACTATAGAAATTATAGAACTGATTTTTGAGATTTTATCCCGGCTCTAGAATTGGCACTGTATACAGGTGTGTATTTTTGCTCAATTTAGATAGAAAAAGAAATAACTTTAAAAAAAATAATAATAAAAAGATGAAACTTATGAAATAGGATATTAGCTATAGTATACACTTACTACATGCATTCTGCAGATGATTGAGAAAGCATTAAGACTTATGTATGAAATAAAAAAGTAATGTTTAGTTTTCCCTGCTCGTAAAAAAAAAAAACACACAAAAAAAAACAAACCACAAAACAAACACTTTGTTGTAGATATTATGGTGCTGTTAGATGCATCTTTCCTACCAATAAGAATGGTATTTTAAGTAGAAACCATTTTCTTAATCTTTCCTAAAATAGCTTTACGGATATAAACGATTACATCATAAATCTAGTTTATTATTATTTTGGGTAATAGATGTGATAAAAAAAGAAAAATGTAAAAAAAAAAAGGCATTTGTGCTTTTTAATAATCTTGGTGTGTTGTTTGGGTGATGAGTGACTTTTAGTACCATAATCTTGAAATTAGAAAATGATTTGCTTTTAGATGTATAAATGAAAGAGCAGCTAATATTCTTTTATATTTAAAAAAAATAAAAATCTATTACAGCAATATATTGATTACACTGTATATTGTGACACTTAACACGTACACGTCTGATGTTCGTTAAAGCATGTGCTTTTTAAATCTCCATTCGCATGTCTTTGGGTTTTGTTGTTTTTTTTTGGTCCCTTTGTTTAATAGAAGGGTTAGGCAAGTGAGCAAAGGTTTGAGAAACCCATCTGAGGGCAGATGTTTAGGAAACATGACAATATGTTGATTCTTTGAAGGTATAGTTAAAAGAAATCTAACATTTTCATTTACAGTCAGCTCAGAATGTACATTTCAAAAGAATTATAAAAGCACTGTGGAAATGGACGCAGTGGTTCCGTAATCTTAATCCTGCAATGTAAAAAAAAAAAGGTAGAAACTGCAACGTTTACATTGCCGGGTTAAATCCGCCTCTAGTGGCTGCTTTGTGTCTGCCACTGGAGTCGCCTTCTGCTTCAGGACAAGTGAAACTCACTCTGGGAACCAAATGCTGCTTATAGCAACATTTAATAAGAGAATCACAGTGTTTGGACGCACCTCCAATTCACAATAAATTGGATGAAATCGCGAATACGAACTCAGAAATACTGATGACTTTATTGGCTGAGGCGGGGGGCTTTTCTCCCCCAGTATTATCCAAACGTTCACAGCCTAGTGCAGTGATAGGCGATTACACAAGTTGTTATGGGCTAAAATTCCCATAATCCAGTTGGTTTTTATGGCCATAGTGGGATTTATGGGATACACAGCCTGTGTAGAACACATTTTGCTCTGAGCGGGTCAGCAATAGTAAGTTATTACTCTATAAATATCTAAACTGTTAGACCCTTTGTAGCCAATATTACATTAATTTTTTGCTATCTAAAATAATATACATACCCGCCAGCGACTGCTTCCAGTAGAAAATATTATAGAAGTTAATCTGAATTATTACAATTATGGGTTTTATCGATCTTGTAATTGCCAGATTCTCACCTTTTTAGCTTGCGCTATATATTGTATAACAAACCAAATGTATACATTTACAATTAACGTCCCTCCGACTTGTCATTGCTCTTTGTTACTGTCCTTCGTAGTGTGAGAGGGTAGTTGTTATCTCAGTATAAATATATATATTTCACCTCTATCAGGAGGCGAAGCCTTTAACCCATCGTATGCCTTATAGCCGTTCAAACATCTTTAGTAAATTAGCAAGAATTTTTTTTTGCAGGTATTTTTAGAGACATGGGTTAGTCCTTTCTCTATAAGAATGGACCTGTGATACTGTACAGTTTGCTGAATTTAAGAGCAGCTATATATTTGGGAATTGTCACTTTGCATTGAAAGAGTAAAGATATTTATTTTTCCCTTTTTTTAAAGGCACAGTATCACTGAATCCTTTCACTACCAAACGGCAGTTTGTACTCTTCCCTAGTGGCAAGTGTTGATTAATTGGCTTTTCGGTTATAAATGGAGTGTGTTAACCATTAGTGAGTGTGTAAGATGATTTGTGGATATAAGACAGTGGTGTACAGATACATGATCTCTGTATGGCTGTGAGTTTTTCTTCAGATATTATGATTTTATTTTATTTTTGGAGGATGCCTGTTATATTGTAACTTGTCTTTGACTTGAAGAAAAAAAAAATATTTAAAATGATAAAATGCAATAAATAAAATAAAAAAACCACTAAAAACATGATTTTGTCTGTTTCTGTCATTTGGGAAAAAATGCAATCTTATGGATTAATAGTATGAATTTTTGAGAAAACTAAACTCCCTGACATGTAATTTTACTTTAAATGTTGTAGAGTTGCTAGGGAAATGGTCAACACAGCTTACACCTTGGTGTAAATGCTATAAGCACTAGGGCAGTGGTTCCAAACCTTTTTTCTCTTGAGTACCCATTGGCAGCCAATTACCATAAATTGTACCACTTATATCAGCAAAATATTTGTAATTATTATAGTTGCTGTCATTTCAAATGTAATGCTTTTCTCAGTTCCAGGCTCCCCACAGTGCAAATACACAAACACACAGACTGATACACGTGCAGATACAAACACTGACATAAATACAAATAATATGACACACTCATACAGATACACACACTGACACATGCAGATACAAGCACTGAGATACACATGCAAATGGAGACACACACACAGTTGCATGACACACATGCACAGACACACAGAGAAAACACTGATATGTACAGATACAGGCACACAAATGTACAGACAGGCACAAACACTTATCAGACACACGGATACAAACAATGACACTCATACAGATACACCGACACAGATACAAGCACTGAGATACATATGCAAATGGACACACACACAGTTGCATGACACACAGAGAAGACACATACATATAGACACAGACTGACACACACACATATGTACAGACCGGCACAAACCCTTCTACACATACAGTTGCACAGACACACTGATACACATACTGACATTCATATAGTTGCAAAGACATACTTATACAAACACTACCATATATAGAAATGTACAGACACACAGGTACAAACACGCAGATACATACAGCTGTACAGAAACAAATACACACTGCCACACATGCAGATATATAGACACACAGATACAAATCATTGACACACATACAGATACATAGATATACACACTAACATGCATATAGATACAATGACCCACACATATACCAGGGCCAGCCCAAGACACTTTTCAGCCCGGGTCCCCAAAGACAACGCCACCAAAACACTCCCACATTCATTATATTTATTCTGATAATCAAAGCCAAAATAAAATATCATGATTAGATAAATACATTCCAGTAACATATTTAGTTAAATGCAAACTAAATTAAACGTCACAACATAAACAAGGTTTACGTTTATGTAGGCCGCAAAAAAAACCCCAAAACTTCAGTTTTCATAGAAACGTAGGTTTGTTTAGAAAAGTACAGTAAAAAAAAAAAAAGTTGCCTGACACTGGACGTCCTCACGCTCGTAGGGCTTCAAAGTAAACAAAAGAACGAATTTATTTTAAGAAATGTATTTGCATATAAACAACGTTTCAGTCCAACTACCTTGACATATTAAGAAAAGTTTGGTAATGCGACTGTAATGGTGAATGTATGCTGTTGCACAGCTGTAAAAAACAAATTATCTTGTTGATTTTGTTCTATGAGTGTGTTCTTCACTTTGGCTGACTTGATGATCTCAGCCAATCCAATGGTTTCCCATAGGAAAGCATTAGGAGGCTATTGTGCATGTGTGGCAAAAAGCTGCGTGGCCAATCAGCATCTCCATGGGGAGCATTCAGCGCCTCCGTGCAGACCCAATCTAATACACTGCCCACAAATCCAATGCATTGCCCCCAAATCTAACACACTGCCCCTCCTCCCTCCACACTAATTGAATAGACTGCCCCCACTCTACTAATACACTGGCCCCCTCCCTCAAATAAATACACTGACCCTTTTCCCCAATTTAATACAATGGCCCCCTCTCTCTCAAATTAATACACTCCCCTTCCCACCAATTTAACACACTGACCCCAACCACCACTCTGCACTACACTGCCCTCCCCCCAATTTAACAAACTAGTCCCCTCCCACCCTCAAATTAATACTGCCCTCCCTCAAATGAATACACTGCCCCCTTCTCCCCCAAGCCCCTCTTCTCCTACCTTACAACTTGCTGTCTGTCCTCCAGTTCCAGCCCTGCTGAAGCATGCCAGAGGCTGCTCTGGCACTGCGAGCAGCCACTCTGCCCTCTTGTGGCCGGGAGAGCAAGAATCAGGAAATATCTTTCCTGTCTTGCTGGTCGCAGCCACAGCTGAAAGCGGCCCCAAGGCAGGTGGGCCGCATGTTTGACATGCTTGTCCTAGCTGCAGTGAAGTCTAAATTGACTCCTTGCAGCTCTGCTCCTCTTGTCTACACCATTGCTGGCTCAATCAGACTCCTGCATGTCCCAGCCCTGACAGATGCACATACTGACAGGCATACAGATGTACATACTGAAATACACAACTCTTAGAATCACAGACTTACAGATATGCACACTGACAGATACACAGATCCACGCACAGACCTACAGATATGCACATTGACACACACAGATACACAAGATACAAACACTACATACATACCGACACCTAAAACAAAAATACATATACCTTTTGGATGGCTTCTGTGGCTGAGGCTGTTGGGAGTTAAGGTCCCGGTCCTGTCCGCCCCCGTTTGTGACCCCCTCCCGCGCAGCTTGGTTACAGCTGGCAGGAAGTGTGCAGCTTGCACTCACTTCCTCCCCGGTCAGGTTAGAAGGGGCCTGGTCGTGCTATTAAAGCGCTGCAGCGCACTACCGGGCCCCTCATGGCACATGTCCATTGGGTGGCCCTGAGTGCATGGGCCACCCAATGCACCCGCTCACCTTGCCGTCCCTAGCCCGTGCAGGGCGGTTGCACCACTGCCAATACCTGGGTTTTTTTTATGCATACCTCCTTGGGCACTGAATTGTACCCTTGGGGTTACGCGTACCACGGGTTAAGAACCGCTGCATTAGGGGATTGACGGGCCCTAAACATTTTATTACTTTTAAGTCTAAGATTTTATTAAGATACGTTTTTTGGTATCATCTAGAGGCTGTTTTTGTCTCGTAAGTCCATTCCTGATGTGTTTCTCAGCCTCCAAGGAATAAAACATTAAAACAGATACGTGATGTGGCGTTAAAGTGTACACCAACCACCATGACCACTTCAGTTATTTGAAGTGGTTATGGTGGTAGTAGTATGTATGTGCAGTGCTTATGCTTGAAATTTGCACATATGGAGAGATCTGTAATTGTGTGCTGGGGCTAGTTGCACTACCAGCACCCATGACATGGGCAGCGCAGACCTCTGTTCCACACTGCCGTATGTCAATTCTGTGCATTAATTACATCTGAAGTCGGCACGCACTGCACACTGACATTAAAATCTTTCCCTCCCTCCCTGTGAGTGCTCCCTCTGTGCAACATTCTTTATTCAAAAAAAAAAAATTCCCTCCTCTCTGTGTTCCCTGAGCTCAATCCCAATGATGTCAGAAGGTGGCGCAGAAGAGTAGCCCCAGGAAGTTCACCCAGTGCTGGATTCCAGGTGAGAAAAACAAGCTTTCGTTTCAGGCTTTATTAGGAATTGAAAGAACTATATGCGATTAAAGTAGGGAAAGGTCTCCCCTTTAAAATCATTCTAATAATCCTTTAAAATAAAGCCAGAACCATCCACCACCACCTGCAGAAAGAATTTAGGGTTTACTTGCTAAACCAGGAATTAAAGAGAACGGATAGGGGACTTGCATATTGTAGGCCACAATAGTCAAACTGGGAAAAATAAGCTGACATTTTTTTTGCCCCCAATTCTGCTATTTTTTTGTATTTTTGTTGTGCATAACATACAAGCTTGGAGTGCCAATAGCAGTCCTCCAGCATGTTTTCATGTATAGTAGCAGGAGCATTAGGAAAAATAGGCACATTGTTTACGTATAATAACAGTAGCATAGTATCGGTAGTAGGTTCAATCAAGAGGTTAAGCGTTTCACTGTCGGTTGATTAAATTCTGCTATTTTGCCCCAATTTGTGCAATACGATTATTGATTTTTCACAAATCCCACTTGGATGAAAAAAGCCAATACGGCTTATGAAGCAAGAACTACTGCAGTGATTGGGCTATACAGGTAGACACGTGATAGCTCAGTGGATGCATCATCAGTAGACGCTTTTCAACCTTTGGGGGTTGCAGGTTCAAATCCTTTCATCCTTTGCAATTTACATCCCCAGGGTGTACTTGGAAACCAAAGAATCTCAGAATGTACCTTTCCTGGTTAAATACCGTATTTACTCGAATCTAATGCGCAATTCTTTTTGGAAAATAAAGTTTCCAAAATTTGAATGCGCATTACATTTGGGGCAAAATTAGAATTTTTCTGGCAAATTGCACTGCAGCAAATTCACACATGCAAGGGGTTAAAACCCCTTCAGCAACTTACCTTAATCCAGCACCAGGCTCCCTCGGCGCTGATGACCTCTCCTCCCCGTCTGACGTCACTGAAGCCAAATGCGCATGCGCGGCAAGTTCTGTGCGCGCTTTCAAAGTGTCCATAGGAAAGCATTTCTCAATGCTTTCCTATGGATGCTCTGTGCGATGGAGGCGAAATTCGCCTCCAGCGTTGCAGATGCGCCTCTAGTGGCTGTCCGGAAGACAGCCACTAGAAGCCGGCTTTACCCCAAATGTAAACATAAGTTTCTCTGAAACTGTTATGTTTACATGTGAAGGGTTAAAACCTGAGGGACCTGGCACCCAGACCACTTCATTGAGCTGAAGTGGTCTGGGTGACTATAGTGTCCCTTTAAGAAAGAATAGACTTAACATGTAACACTAAAATTGAAATACCATCAATGTTACTATGGTATATGGTAATGAACATTTTCATTGTAACACAATGTTGTACAGTAGTATTATATAAATGCGCATTACATTCACCAGCAAAAACTTTTTTCAGCTTCCAGGTTTAAAAAATTGAAGTGCGCATTAGATTAGAGTAAATACGGTAGTTTATTATTTATAAGCAATACTACTGTGTAAAACATAACTTACTGCAGTAGTATGTTCCAAGTTACATGAACCTATTTTGAGTTTAACCGGACTACTTCTAAAGCCGTGTTTAACCCTTGGATCACCATGCTATTTTAGTGGATCCACAATGGTTGAAGCAGGCACATCATACTGATTAAACTCCAGACACTGGACTAAATAACGCAAAACTATAACCAACAGAGTTTCACTTGACGCCAAGAAACAATACGCCAACGTCCAATAGAAAAAAAAAAAAAGACATTTATTTTAAAACATCCATATATTTGTTACAAACATTGTGTCCACTGGTCCAATTCTACAACAAATTAACCATATGATTGTTAAAAATATTTACAACATTTAAATCTCCTGGCTGCTGCCTTAGTAAAGTCTTTGCTTTATAAATACAGTACTTTAACAACACAAAATAAGTGGAGTCTGTATAGCTCATGATTCTCATCAAAAAGAAGGTGTGGGATACTTGTGTATAAATATATATATATTCAATATTTTGCCTAGCTATTCTATGACATGTCTGAATACATTGAGGCAAAGTATGAAAACAAAGACTACTGAAACCGAAATATGGTCATTTAAAGTTAAGGGTTCAATTTTCAAAATCTATTTTACATTATTATTTCACACTTTGCCAGGAAGCCTTCACACATCATAGAAAATGCCCGGACACTGTGCACAATACCCGATTTCAAACTTTGCTTCTAACTTATACAAAACGTGATTATTTTTACGAAAGGTGAATTTAGTGTAGGACACTTCAATTTTAATTCTTTTGTACTTTTTCACTGTAGTTGCAAACAGTTGAGAAGAAACAAAACAATAACATTTCTAAAAATTACTTCACATTATTAAAATTTAAAAAAGAAAAATGGTGCACTTTCTGTCCTGTTTCTGAGAATGGAGTATACAGTCTGCTTTGAAAAGAAATGACAAAATAAGACAGGTGCTAATTTAAACCTCATCAGCCGGGCACTGCCAGCCCAAGGACAGACAACGAGGCAGTTGTATTTACAATCACTGCCTATCCTGCTCTAAATCTTGTAATTGCCCCTGTGGTAGGACCCTTTGAGACAGACAGAGGGTTACCAACACAATACAATGATTTTCTTTAACTAAAAGTTTTAACGAGTCAATCATCAATATGAAAGAAAAAAAAAAAAAAAAAGAAAAGTTGAATAATTATTATTATTTGTTTAAATTAGGACTTCTTCACAGGAACAAAAAAAAATAATGTACATCCATTTCAGCCTCCCATTGATAAAAAAATAGAAATCTATCACAGCGCACACACATATACAGATCTTTCACAGCAGGGAAGTCTGCAACAACAGCTGGTTGATGGATTGGACAACCCTGGTTCAGAAGGTACGGAAAAAAATAATTCTACTTGGATTTCCTCCGCTTGGCCTGTGTAGGGCTGGCTCCAGATTCTGTAAGGAAAGCAGAAACGTATTAAACTATAGAGATAATTTTTTTTAGTGCAAAGCAATGCAAACGTGAACCTAGAGGTTGTATAAAAAAGGACTATTAGCAAACCATAGCACACAGTCCCTAATTTTATTTACGTTTTAAAAGATCTGATTTCACAACTGACTTATGTAGAGACATAGACAAGACACATAGAGGACAACTAAAGTCACCAAGACCACTTCCTCTCAATCAAGTAGAGTCTGAGTGCAGAGGACCTGTAGTTTGAACCCTGCAATGTACTTATATTGCAGAGTTAAATTACCTCTAGTGGCGGTCTTCCTGATGGCCACTACAGGCACTTCCTCCTCCAGAACAGAGTAACAATCGATCCTGCAATCAAATGCTGCATTTGGTTGCAAGTGCCTTTCTCCAATCCAATGCCATTCTAGGAGAAGTACTGGATTGGAAGACTTCAAGGAAGATGGAAACAAGATTAAGAAATCTTTATTAAACTTTTTTTTTTTTTTAAATCATCAATGGTGGGGTGGACAGTGCTGACCGCAATAGAAGAGAACCTTTAGTACCAAAAAACACCATTGTTATTTTCGGGACTAGAGGTTCCCTGTAATAAGCAGTCAACTAGAACAAATGTATATAGACTGTGTTTTTTCCAAGAAACCTGAGGCAGTCCTAGACTTACAATAACCATAAGTGGCCTGCAAATACACTTAGAGTAAATAAGTTGTAAGGCCTGGACCTGCAACAATATTCTGTTATCTTAAATGTCACCAAAATAACTTTAGCTTAATGAAACAGTTTTGGTATATAGATCATGCCCCTGCAGTCTCATTGGTCAATTATCTGCCATTTAGCACAGCGGGCCTAAGCTCATGGCCAAGTGGCATCTGCAGTGGAGATAGTAAGTGGTGCCTGGCAGACCCAAGTAAGTATTACACTGGGGCACCAGAGCACTGTTGGCACCATAACCACTACATCACACTGTAGTGGTTATGGTGCTTGGAATGTTTCTTAATCTATTCAATTTTTATTCTTCAAAAATTCCAATAAATTTTAACATTACAAAAAGATTACGTTTTATAACTTTCCCACAAATAAAAATAAAATTATGTAATTTGAGTTGAGTGTAAAATTACATACAATGCACATTCCTAGAATAAAATAAACACTCACCTTTTGCAGAGCTAGAAGCTGAACCAGGTCGAGCGGAGCGTTTACGCTGGCCACTTTCTAATGCTTCTGGAGGTGCAGTAGACTCCTCTATTTTAGAATTCCTTCTGCTTGGGGGCCTGGACCTCTCTGCTATTTCGCTGGAAAAAACAATGACATTTACAGATCAGATAAGATATCCTTACATCATTTTTTTTTATTCCAATGCCAGGGTTTTTAAATAAAGTCACAATTTTCATGAATTAAATCCAAATGGCAAAACAGAAGCACAAACAGCCAAATTGTGACTATGGCAGAGTTGCAGAAGTTCTTCCGACCACCTAAATTTGCCTCAGATTTTCCATTCAGATTTAATTGGCAAAAAAATTTAATTAAAATAAAAACAATTCACATTTTAATAAATAAGCCTGGGAATTGTGTGCTGTATGACATATACGAAAATCAGCCATTCAAGAGACACCAATATTGCATTGGTTCAAAATGCACATATTTAGGATCTACATTTCACACAAGTCTCTATGTTAGCTGAGTATCATAAAAACCATTGTGCAAAATAATGTAAAGATGACGCTCGTGCACAGTTCCACTAGCTACCAGCCAGATAAAGGGTCTAACAGCCAAGATGAACGAGAAAAGGTTTGGCTAAGTATGCCTTCACAAACGCCTATATAGGCATTGGATTGCAACACAAATGCTGTGGTTAATTTGGTATGTGGGGGCAAAAATATATTACCCCTTGTAATGCTACTCCCTCCGATACTGAACTGACAGAATAGATAGCTTAACTCCTTACCTTTCTACGTTCTCTAGCGAGTCAGGGTCTGAAAGAAAAAAAAATATTGAAAATGAGCAGTGAATGGATAAAGGGCACATAAATCCAAGAGCAGATGAAAGAAATGACAGGTGCAAAGTAAGAAATAAAGAGGGAGTAGGGAGTTTGTACCTGTTTTTTCTGGGGCACGGTCCTTGCCGGTCGGTAATCTTTCCTCCTGAGTGCTGCACTGGGAAGAAACTTTAAAAAACAGAAGACAATATTGAAAGGCTTTTACAAAACAAACAAACAAAAAAAACATAAATAAGTCCAAGAGTTTAAACGACGCACTCTACTTATAGCAACATGACCTTCTTGACAAATTATAAAAAGACAGAACCAAAGTCATTTAAAAGGACAGAAACAAGAAATTTTGTACAGAGGGTCAGAACATTGCAAACCACGCAGTATAAAGAAAAGAACAATTGTTCAGCAAGAAATATATCCTACTTGTTCCTGCAGGCTGTTCTGTTGGCTTCTCTTCCAGGCTGACACCAACTTGCTCAGCAACGGACACACTTGTGCTTTCTTTATTCTCTGGAGAAGAGTGAGTTACAGATGGAGATGCATTAAGATTAGCAGGAGAGCTACTTGCAGGACATGCAGGATCCAAGGACGTTACTGTGGTACTTGTAGTCTCTGAAATGGCCTGACTTGCTAGAGGAGGAGACAAACCAGTACTGCTGCCTTCTGTGCCAAAAATGTCTGAGTTCTCTTGGTCTAAAGGAAGCTGCTCTTCAGTTCCATCTGAGACCTTATTACCTGCCCTATTTAACAAACGTTGACCAATCTTGTCTACTTTGCCTGGTGCTTTGGAGGGCACTGCAGAGTTCCTCTTGTTACTAGATAAAGATCCTGGGCTACTTTCAGAAGCTGGGGATGGTGCAGGTTGTATAGATGCTGGAGACCCCTGGCCAGGAGGAGTGGACATTTGAGAATGCGTCTCATCTAAACTGCATTCTCTCCCATGCAGGGAGGCAAGAGGTGTTGGAACGGCTACTGGAGATGACGCAAGTTGATTTGCAGTTTGCACCTGATTAAAAAGGACTGGTCGAGTGGTAGATGTGCTGGAGGTATTACTGGTTGAGGAAGGATGTCCAGCAGAGAACTGAATATTCTGGGATATATGCAAGGGACCCACAACAGCAACAGACTGAGGCATTATGTTTGTATTGGGAGGCATTGTGGATGTAGTCAGGTTTCCTTGCGGAGACCCTTTCATGACTTGGATGATAGAGGAAGAATTAAAAAAAACAGGAGTGATAAATTGAGGGTGCCCACCGGACTGAACAGTCTGTTGTCCCTCAGACACAATGACCTTGCTTCTGACATTCGGCAAGGTCACCATCGTAGGCATCAATGCTGGCTGAAGGTGAGATGTCATTGAGGCAGATACATTGGCAGAAGGAGTGATTGGGTTTGATGTAACAAATACAGTTATCTGGTTTTGGGGCAGAGAGCTGGAATTTGAGATGGGACCAGCTGTTCTTTTTAACGTGTTGACAGGGAGGTTTGGGGAGATGTTGTTGGGCTCCAATGTTTCTGGTCTCCCTTGAGCTGTGACTGTCTCCATGTCTTGGGATGGATATAATGCACTAGTAACTTCCTTACCTAAGGTATCACCTAATTGTGCAGGATGTTCTGGTATTGTGTCTTCTGTAGATGTTTGCAGAGGGGGACATTCAGTGCTAGCGGCACTTGCATTTTGTGGCTGGTGGGTGCTGGACAAGTGAGGCTGGGGGGCGCTGGACAAGTGAGGCTGGGGGGCGGATGAACGAAGTGTACTGAAATTGTGAGATTGAGAGGCATTTGAATGGTCAAGTAGCTGACTCAAGGAAGTTGGAGCTTCCCGCATGGCTGGTGATATCATTTTGTTTTCTTCACCTATAGGAGGCCTACTGGCATCAGTTAAATGGGGATCGACCTTGGCTGACTCCTCAGGTGATGACATCTTCATCTCTTGGTGAACAACAGCTTTAACATCCACTGTGCCTTGTTCCTTGCCACTGGACTGAGTTGCCTGGAAATCGCTCTCATGCATTATGGGTGGGTTCTCTCTAATATCATCTGCAGAGTTGTTAGAAGCAGAAATACTGGCAGGCAGATACTGTCCAATTGAAGACCCATGAGCAGAAGCCTGCATTGATGTCTGACTGGCTAAGAGATTCCTTTGCATTTCCATGCTGTGCAGAAGTCCAACATTTTGCTGAGCTCCAAGAACCAACTTTGTAGTCTTAGAGTTCTGCCTTCCAGGGCTTGGTGTGGTTTTGCGACTGGATGCAGGGCTCGATCGCCTGCTGTTGCTTGGACTGGCTCGCTTGTTTCCCCCAGTGTTTGACTGTTTTCCTGCCCCATTATCCATCTTGTTTACATGTTGACCAAAAGTAGACTGGTTATTTACAGACAGCCCTGGAGGTACCTGTCCGATTGCTTTCAGGGTAGTTGGGTTCAAGCCTTGCTGATCAAAACCTCTGTTTAATGTGGGCCTGGGCGGTAATGGTATATTTATCTGAGGAGGGAAAAGGCCAGCAATGGAGGCATTGAGTCTTTCTGGAGACAAACTAATCTCTGAAGGCTCAGTACTAGGTGGTCGATTATTTGGAGTCTGAGGATAGTAAGGTCTTGGGCTTGCTCGATTTGGTGTTTTTGGCCGGGATGTTTGTGACGTAGTCTGTATGCTTTGGAAATGGTGTCCATGAGAGCCACTCATAGCGCTGGCATGCTGCTGGGGACTTGCCCCTTGTACCAACGACATTGTAGACGGTGCGCCAGGCTTAGGGCCAGACATGACCAGCTGGTTCTGTGAAAGGAGTAAATGGGACGCAATATTGTTTTGTGCCCCTGGAGCAGAGGGAAGCTCTGGAACATCTGGGAGTAAGGCTGAGGAACCATCACCCAGGGGCGACCCAGACTGGTTCTGCCCAGCATCTGAGAAGCTTATCTTCCTTCCATTATTTCCCAAAGTCATGCTGGCTGCTATAGGCATCCTTTGCTTGTCGGGTGAAGGTGGTATAGACCCAGAACCTTGTAAGTTCACCATAACAGGCAAATTTGCTCCTTGTTGCATGGGCATCCTCTGTGCATCTGGGTTCATAGTGGATCTGGGGTTAAACATGCCTTGTTGAAGAGGAAGTCTCACAGGTTTCTGGTCTTGCTGCTGCTGCTGCTGCTGTTGCTGCTGCATCATCAACATCATCATCATTTGTTGAGGGGCAGTGGGGGGTTGAGCTTGGCCAAGTTGTCCCTGTTGTTGCCCCAGCTGCATTAGCTGAGGAGGAATCTGTTGCAGTGGTCTCTGCTCAAGTGACTGCACTGGGTAACCTGAAAATAAACAAAATGGTTTTGTTAATAATCAAGGAGCATTCATCAGCTAAACAAACTCAGAACTTCAAGAGGGGGGATTTAAATCAACATTTTACTGCATTACGCAAAATTCCATATCCTCTAAGAGGGTGCTATTTTTTTTAATAATTCAGTATAAATGAATAGAAAGCAAAATGCAGGGCTTGACAAATTTGTTTGGAATCTAGGAGCCAGCTAAAGTTATGAGCCAGTATTTATTTTTTTTTTATTTTTTTTTAAACTAGCAAAGTTTAATTTACAATGATAAATATACAATTCTTAAAGGGACACAATAATCACCAGAACCACTACAGATAAATGTAGTTGTTCTGGTGCTTATAGCCTGTCCCTGTAGCCTATTACAGAAAAAAGGCAGTTTTTACATTGCTTCCTAGTAACACCTCTAAAGACAGTCACTCAGACGGCCACTAAAGAACCCTGGGTCAGTGCTGCACCCAGTGGCGTACACATAACCCATGGGGCCCCAGTGCGAAACTGATCCACGGGCCCCTTCCTCTTCCCCCCCCCCCCAGACAGAGACACACACACCACAGACAGGCACACACACATACAGACAGGCACACGTACATACATAAAAACAGACAGGCGCACAGACAGGCACACATGCATACATAGAAAACAGACAGGCACACAGACAGGCACACATGCATACATAGAAAACAGACAGGCACACAGACAGACAAGACACATACATACAGACACACATACATAAAAACAGACAGGCACACACATACAGACAGACAGGCACACACATGCAGACAGACAGGCACACACATGCAGACAGACAGGCACACACATACAGACACAGAGACACAGACAGGCACACACAGACAGGCACACACATACAGACACTAACAGACAGGCACACATACATACACACACACACACACACGACACAGACAGGCACACAGACAGACAAGACACATACAGACAGGCAAGACACATACATACAGACACATACAAAGACAAATACATACATAAAAACAGACAGGCACAGTCACACACATACAGACACAAACAGACATACATACATACAGGCACATACATACAGAAAAACAGAGGCACGCATACATACAGACAGACACACACACACACACACAAGACATACATACAAAGACACAAAGTTCCCACTCTGACTCCCTGTTCTTCCTCCCGCACGGGCTGTGTGTGTTAGCTGGGAGGAGTGACGTGCAGTCACTTCCTCCCAGCAGTGATGATCTTATCACAGGGGGTCTTGTAGTGCTGACCCTGACAGCATGGGCCACCCGATGGACCCATTAACATGCGGCCCCGGCAGTTTGCCGCGCGGCTCAGGAACACAAGTGGTTGCTTGCACCCAGTCGCAGGGGTCTGCAGGGCGGCTGGGCCCGGTCGCAGTCGCAACCGGTATGTACGCCAGTGGCTGCACCTTTGTTCAGCGTCTTCACACTTTGCATGGAGGTGCTGAATATTACCCATAGAGAACATGCGCAATATCCTCACAATGCTTTCCTACGGGAAAGCATTGTTTTAGCTGAGATCATAAAGACTGATAATTTAATCCATGAATGCAGGATAAGCCGCGGCAAAACCGATACAGCGTGGGAAAAAGGGTGAGTAAAAACACCGGAGTGGGGTGGCAGGTATCTAAATAGGCACACACTCTCTGACAGACACACAAACACACAACATTTTTCATTTTAATCCTCTCAGCCTCCCTACCTTTGGGAAAGCTGAGTGGCTCTTTCCCCAGGGTCTAGTGGGGCTGCTCGCGAGCAGGAATCTTCCTGCAGCTACTCTCTGCTCCCTGCAGTGATGCCGGGGCCGGAGTGACGTCAAATTCTAGTTCCCAGCATCACTATACAGTGCGAGGGAGCAGAAATGAACTGCAGGAAGATCACTGCTCCCTCGCATGCTGCCCCAGCCTGCCGCCTCTACGCTCCCTGAGCTTGACCGCCCCCACGCAGCCCAGGGCGGCCGCCCAATTCCATTGTTCCCACAACCGTCCGCTTTAGCTAAAGGGCTGCAAATCCCAGGTGCCAGGGCGAAATTTCTAGTCGCCATGGCACCTGGGATTTGTCGAGCCCTGAAATAACGTATATTAGGACTAAAGTTTAAAGATAAGAAGTATGTAACAACAGCAGCACTGACAACCACTAAAATACATTTACCATGTAGATTTATCTTATGTTTGGAGTAATCACTAAACAATTTTCTATCTGCAAGCTTTATAATAACATAAAATATAAAAATAATATAAATATCACTGAATGTAGAAGGGTTTTGTTAAATTTTTCAGCCAAGCAAGATTCCTCGATTCCTTCAGCTTCTTGCAAAGCAGCCAGGGGCAGGAGGAGATTAATTTGTAATTGCTCAAAGCCTACAAAGTTTAGACAAGGACATACAGAAGAGCCAACACTTGGTCTATTGTGAGCAGAAAGCTTAAGACAATCGCAGTGTGTTCAGATTCGGTTGTTTGTGAGCACAAAACATTGATGCAATTGATGTGCATCTGTTGCACAAAAGAGGATTAAAACCACTTTGTAGTCACATTAGCCATTCTGCTGGGTGCAGAGTGAGTAACGGGAAAAGCTGAGTTTTACACACTTTCTTTTTATTACCAAAACATTCCCATGAGTACCTGTTAATCTGGCATCACCTTTTATTAAACCAGTTTCTTGCATTTAGATCAGGTCTCTACATATGGAACATTACACTGTCTGCCATTAGCCCAGCACATGTAAAATTACCAAGCAGAGACAAAGATGATTCCACTCTGTGGAAGAAGCCATCTCAAGAGTTTAAAGGAACACTCCAGGTATCATAACTCCTACCCAGCTATGATAGTGCTAAGAGCTAAGCAGGCCTGACACAAGGCTGCACTCATTGGCTGAAAGCATCAGCTGAATGTGGTCTTGCACAGCCCTGCTTACTTTAGTGGAGCTAACTGGATCCTTCTTGCAGAGCTGAGCTCGAAGGCACCAATCAAAGTAAGTTTTTAAACCATCTCTATAAGAGATAGCCAAATTATTCTGTGACAGCACAAGCAGTCTGTAATGGCTATAGTGCGTGGGTGTGTTCATTTAAAGATACACTAAGCACCAAAACAAGTTTAAAGGGACACTCAAGGCACCAATACAACTCTAGCTGAAATGTTCTGACCCCTTTAATATGCTGTGGTTTTGTTAGTTTTTTGCAGGCTCAATCTTCATAGTTGCAACAAAAAATAAAAATAAAAAAGTCAAAAATGGAGAATAAGCCAGTGGAAACAAAGCCACACAAGTAAAAAACAAATAAGATTTGTATACATCTTCTGCTTTACTACACAAAAGACAGACATTCCAGGGCTATTGTTCTGCTCTATTCTTCTCACTTTCATAAGTTTATCTCCTTTCTTTTCCTTGAGAATGTAATTCAGTCCTTATCTCAGTCTACTAAACACTCCACAACATTAGATCTTCCAAAATGCACAGCCCAGCAAGGTGCAGGCTACATTTATGTCCTAATATGTTTTATACCCCACCTCCTATAGACTGTAAGCTCGGTTGAGCAGGGCCCTCTTCAACCCTTCGTTTCTGTAAGTTTTCTTGTAATTGTCCTATTTATAGTCAAATCCCCCCTCTAATAATATTGTAAAGCGCTGCGGAATCTGTTGGCCCTATATAAATCGCAATAATAATAATAATAATAATAATAATAATAATAATAATAATAATAATTTAACAGCTTTGGTAAAGTGAACCTGTTGTGTGTGTAGCCCGAAAGCAACTGCGGTATAGCAGCTATCATATTTATACACATAGGACGATTGGAAGTACAGGTAGGGATAACCCACTTATCTCGGAAACTCCTTCTGGACAGAGGTTTTGAGACCAGATGAGCCCCCATAGTCTGGACCATCTTAATTGTATCATTTCTAATTGGTATGGAACTAGACACTTGCAACCGCAGACAGACTCATTCTGAGAATCTTAAAAAAAAAATTTGCTTTGCATTTTTAATTATCTTTATAATACATTAAAGACTCCTGGCACCATAACCACTACAGCCTTCTGGGGCCAGAAGTGCCTTCCCAGAGTAAATATTTAAAGTGTTTAAAATGGCTCTGTCACCAAACATTAATTTTATCTAATCGGCGTCTATATGGCTCCATGTGTCTGAATTTCAATTCTGTTTCCCGAGTGCTCTAGTTGTTCTAAAATACATTAAAAAAAAGTAGGGACTACGTTTCCTTATTTATAGCAGTCAAGCTGACAAAACTTGACAATGGGCAGAACTCCAATTTACCCACAATCCATCAGTAACAATCCCACATGACGGAAAACAGCAGGCATTATGGACACAGGGAAACAAAATGCCCGTGCTACAATATTGTAATTGGACACACCACTGCTCAAATACCAAAAAATAAATAAAAATTGCTATACCTTCACTGAAAATATTGATGAATTTAATTATGCATTTTGTTCAATGGGGGTATTTTAATTAAAATAAAGAAAAAACAAAAAAAAAGCTGCTTTAAGATTCTCTGATTGGTTAGGAGTGCTCAGCTGACGCTAAGCCCGTGAGTCAGCTCTGCATGGCAGGGATTAGCTCAGTGGAGGATCTTAAACTTCCAAGGGATGTGTCGAAAGACACTCCATTTCAATCCTCACGTAACCTTAACCCCTTATTTGTAACAGACACTCTGGTCCAAAAATTAGCCAATCTTTTTTCTTTTCTATATAAAATTCTAAAAATATAATACAATAAAGGTACTTTTTGAACTTTTAAGGTCAAAAACTTTTTTTCTGACTTTTCTACAGACTAGTACCTCCTTGGCTACTAGTCCTGTCATTTCCACCTTAAAGGGACTCTCCAGTGCCAGGAAAACATATTCGTTTCCTGGCACTGCAGGACCCTGTAGTGCCCCTCTCCCTGCCACCCCCCATCCCAAGTTGCTGAAGGGGTTAAAACCCCTTCAGTGACTTACTGGCGTCCAGCGCCAATGTCCCTCGGCGCTGGTCAGGCTCCGCCTACTCTCCTCACCCGCCAGCTGGCAGAGGAGACCTAATGCTTTACTATGGGGATTTCGGCAACGCTGGAGGTCCTTACACAGCGTGAGGACTTCCAGCGTCATATAACACACTTTTCGAGTTCTAAGAACATGGAAGTCCCTCTGGTGGCTGTCTGATAGACAGCCACTAGAGGAGGACTTAACCCTGCAAGGTAAATATTGCAATTTATGAAAACTGCAATAATTACACTTAGTGGGAGTTGGCACACAGACCACTCCAATGGGCAAAAGTGGTCTGGGTGCCTGGAGTGTCCCTTGAAAGGACAACTGTCACTTTAAAATTATTATTTTATTACCATAACTCAAGTTATGAAAGGAAATAGATTTATTTTTATGAATTATATGTAAAATAAATAAATTAGTTAACGTATCCCTACCTTTAGTATGGAACAGGATTCTTCAGCCACGTACACCCTGGTCAGACAATGTTTGCAAACTACCAGTTAGTCTTTGTGGTTTTTCCTACTCACTCCATACACAGACGTTAGGAAGACCATAGAGATTAACTGTTGGTTTTCAAACACTGTCTCACCCAAGGTGCACGTATAAGGCTGAAGGACACCATCATATACTAAAGGCATAAATTAGTTTCTCTCATTTTTGTGCATATATATTTCTTTTAAAACTTGATGAAAGGATTATTATAATTAAAATAATTTAAAGTGACTAGCTTCCATTTCAAATCGAATCAGCATGAAGCAATGATTCTCTATGGTAATAGGGATCGGGTGATGTCATCATTCCCTGCGCTTTTTTTTTTTTTTCGCTCCCCGAATTCAGATCATGTCTGTCCTTGTATCTCACTTCCACCCCAGTGCACTGATGTCACACGGTCCACAAAATGCTTCTCATTCATAACTATCTCTTAATAGAACCAACCACACACTGAAGAAGAACCATAGTTTTCACTTTACCAGCAGGGAGGGAGGCTGAGGACATCGATGGGGCAATGTGGTCTTTATAGTCACAGTGCTACTGTGTGTCACCATTATAATTATGATCAGCATTTCACTATGTGATTGGGACTACAATTAGTCCCAATCTCTACCTATATTTGTTTGGCTTGATAAGAGACACAAGACAACAATAATGCACCATATTGTTTAACTTTTCAATTATCTGTCAGATTGGAGCTCCACCCACTGTTATTCCTGTGTAAGGGCCATCTACACAGCTGTATCTCAGCTGCAGTTGTCATATAGCACTGTTTACTGTCCTGTGAATGGTTTGATAAGAAAAACAAATGCACTTCTATGGTATGGGTAAGGTTTGTGCCTGGAGTTTCCCTTTAATTATATACACGTGGCTGCATCATAACATACATACCCTTGACTGTAAAATGTAACCGCTAATGTCCAAATGCCATCTAAAACTGAACCAAATGGCTTCAACCCCCTACCCTCTGTGATGCTCATCCCAAACATCCTAAGTCGAAGCCTGCCAACCCAACACGAAGAAAACAAAATTAGCTACTCCACATGAACACAGCGATGCTGTGAGTGGTACCAGTATTATCCTCCATACCCAGGAGGCTAAACAAACACTATCATAATAATATGTATAGGTCTGTACAAACACCATCATACTGACATGTATAAGTGAGAAGAGGTAATACTAAAGTTATACCCTTTGATTGGCTTACCTGGAGGCCTGTTTGCAAATTCTGAAAGTTTCTGGCCAACGTCTAGAGTTCCTCCTTGATCTCCTGCTATTCCAGTCTGATCGCTATCATCGAGGCGAGACTCAGTAGAACTAAAATGACAGACAGGATGGCATCAGCGAATACTTCATTGAGCATGACATTTCATTAGAGATTGATTGAGCACGGACATATATTTATTTATATGCATGTCATGCTAAAACCAGTCATGAATTTAAAAAAATAAATAAATAAATAAATAAATTTCCCTCATAAAAAAATCCCCAGGACTTGCTGTTACTGCACACACACATCCTTTTTAATAAGAGCAATGGCTGAAATCTACAAGCCAATCCTAGTCCTGTTAAACTACATGAATGAGCAAAGGACTGCTGCAAATAGGTTACAGGAAATTTATAGTTCCAAAATTTAGTGCTAAATGATTAGGTTATAAAAACTGTTCCTATATTTTTAACGCATTTGTTATTTAAAGAATTAAAGTAATGGGAGGCGAAGCCTGACTGCCAAGGTGAGCAGTCACGTTTCGCTGGAGCGCCTCTAAATTTCTGAATTAAATACAAATAGTCCGTTTTTGGCTTGGCTGAGATCCCTGGCTTATGACTTATGACTCTGCTGTGGTACTTCCATGCTAGTTGAGATTCGTCTACTTGCCTATCTTTAATGCCTTAGCACCTTGGGCATGGTCGTCTGTACCAAGGAGAGGAGGTGGACAATCCTCGAACCAAAGTAGAGCAGCTGACTCCAAAATCAAGCCATCATACCCAGTTCCCCAACCCCTTCTGTGAAGGCTGCAAACTGCACATGCATGTAGGTGAAAGTGCCTTCCCTATTTTACGTGATGAGTGTACAACACATTTTATAGAAGACTGCTAGCAGTTTACATACAGTGCCGTTTCTCATATTACAAATTGCTGCTTCTATAATCCACTCTCAGACAGTGGACTCTGGATGTTCTACGCACCAGGCACTGTAGTACTGCAATGGAGTTATGGTGCTTAGAATGACCCATAAAGTCAAGTGGTGGTGAGTATTTTACAAAACCAAACAACTGGCATCATGCAAATAAAAAAAAGATTATATTTTATTATGATAATCTATCCTGCATTCTTTTTGAACTAATATAATTTTGCTATTTTGAGTCCATATTGGACATGTACCTCATCTGTTCCTCCTGCTGGTTCTTCTTCTTCCTTGGTGGCTTTTTCTTTTTTGGTTTAGCGGCACCGCTGTTCTGCTTGCTGTTGACACCGAAATGCCCAGCTGAGATGTCACTTTGCAGCAGGTTCACCAACAAAGGACTAGTCAACGTGACGTCTTTGTTGACCGGAAAGCCAGGATTCTGTCCACAAGTCATTTGATTCCCATTAGCACCTTGAGAAAACGGAGAGCCAAAAGATAACCCATGTCCTGCAAAGTGCTGGCCGGGTCCACCATTTCCTGGCATGTTCTGCATATGTTGAGCTGCCATGTTGCCAGTTTGCTGCATAGGAAGGTCCGATAGCATGGAGTTTAAATCACTGCCGGTTTGGTTGGGAGCCTCTCCAAGTGACTGCTGTAAATGTTGTCCAGGCACAATCTGCCTGAGAACATGACCTTGCATGCTCACCCCCTGTGTAGGGTTACCACTGATTGCTCCCTGCTGGGACAAGGCCTGTCCAGAGTACTGCACCATGTTGCTAGGCAAATTTGGGGTTGGTCCTCGTAAAATCTGGCTGGGTCCTGCCATCCCACCTGTCTGGTTCTGGGTATTAAATCCTTGTTTACCACCCTGCATAATCTGCTCCATTACAGAGTTTTGCGGCATTAGAGCTTGTCCTTGCGATGTCATTAATTGGTTGTGAGAAGGAATCATCTGCTTTGGAGGAGTTATCCTCTGGGGTGCTTGGCCCATGTTCTGGTTCTGAGATGTCCCCATCATCTGTCCTTGAGGCACAAGCTGTGATCGGGAGAGTACCAGTTGGCCTTGCGAATTAAGAGGAGCCTGCCCCTGAAGGCTAACCATTTGACCTTGAGAGGAAATGATTTGTTGGTGCATGCCCATAAGCTGAGATTGTTGTCCTTGCTGGCCCTGTGAGTGCATCCCACTAATGTTGACCTGGTTCACACCACTTCCACTGGCCTGTGGATTATTCATGTTGCTGTGAAGACCCATCAGATTGGTCTGCATTAGATTTGAACCTCCATGGGATGCTTGCATCTGATTGTGTGAGGAACCATTTGGTTGACCAACTGCAAGACACAAAAATAATTAAATAGGTATAATCTGTTGATTAATTTCCTATGTAGGAAACCCATACTGAAAAATATCTAAAAAAAAACATTTCTGATGTGGGTAGAAATATGAAGTTAACTACAGGTTTTGATCAATGGGTAAAACACAGAATTATCCAAACCATCTCCCTATCATTTGCAAGGTGCTACAATAAAGACCTTTTTCTAAACTTTTTTTTATACTGTGAATGCCATAAATAATAATTAAAATATCTGTAACAAAATCTGAATGTGTCCTCACCACCATTCAGAGTAAGTAGAACAAAAAGACACCATACATAATGAGTGGATAAAACCAAATTTATCAAGCTTACTGGTGGGACCATCCAAGATGGACATATTTTAACTTTGTTTTTCCGATAATCTCTGTTATCTGCCACACATCGGATATTTCCAAATTATTTACCTCTCTTTCTTCTATTGGCTTCCACAAGCCAGGCGGAGTAAGTGATTTTAGTTTCATTCACACACACGATAGCACTGCAATAACTACTCCACACACAATATTGCAAAAACACACAGAACAAGAAATGTCAATACATATCCACACAGTACCTACTCTTCATACGCAAAGACAGTACACATACACAAATCACAAAAACGTACCAAGATGTTATATCCGCAAGCTATGCAACACCTCACTACTCATCTTATTGTACTTGGTTTATATTAAGACATACAGATGTGCTCTAATGTTGGCTAATGAAACCCTAATTCCATCTTTCCGACAGAAAACACGAAAAAGATTTAAAAAACAAACAAAAAACAAAACAAGTTACCGTATTTATCGGCGTATAACAGGCACTTTTTCTCCCTGAAAATAGGGGGCAAATTATGGGTGCGTGTTATACGCCGGCCCTTTAAATGCTGCAGCCGCCTGAGCGCTCTGTCAAGAGCGGTCAGGAGGCTGCAGTTGGTTCTCACCTCCCCTGTAGCGTGGCCGAGCTGCTCTGCTGTCCGCGGTGGCCGGCCGGAGTGATAGGAAGGTGCACGCTCAGTGTGCACCTTCCTGTCAGTCCGACCGGGTACAGGAAACAAACTCCTGTTCCGCGTGGAACAGGAGTTTCTGTTTCCTGTACCCGGTCGGACTCACAGGAAGGTGCACACTGAGCGTGCACCTTCCACTATCCCCTCGGCTTGACACAGCGAACAACGAAACAGCTTCGACCCGCGCTGAAGAAATAAAAGTGGGGAAGTAAGAAAGAGGAGGGGGTAGGAAGTGGGTAAATAGAGGGAGGGGTAAGAAAAGGGGGGTAGAAGAGGGAGAGGGGAGTAGGGGAGGGAGTAAGAAAAGGGGAGTAGTAAGAAGGGGAGGGGAGTAAGAAAGGGGTAAAGGCAGGGGAGAATGAAAGAGGGGAGGAAGTAAGAAAAGCGGGGAGTAGAAAGAGGAGTAAGAAAGGAAGGGGGAAGGGGAAGTAAGAAGAGGGAGAGGGGGGAGTAAGAAAGGTGGGTAAGAAGAGGGGGAAGGGGGAGTAAGAAAGGGGGGTAAGAAGAGGGGGAGGGGGGAGTAAGAAGGGGGTAAGAAGTTCTTTATTTGAAATTTAAGGTTTTTTTTCCTGAAATTTCTTTCTTAAAATGAGGTGCGTGTTATACGCCGATAAATACGGTATATAGAATTTGTAGATTTTAGCCCTGAAAATAATTAAATACACACACACACCAATTATAAAGCAGAACAAGCAAATAAAGTACAATTTGATAAAACAAATGGTATTTATATTGAAAGGTTACAACGAAGATAAAAGAAAATAAATGGTGGACTTTATCCAGAGATGTTGCGTACCTGCTTTTTGACCACTTGCATTTACTTGCTGTTGGAGTGCTCCACCATTTACTGGTGATCCGGCCACATTTGGAGGGGTCTGACCCTGCATGAAGTTTGCATTTCCCTGTGCTGATGGGAAACCTGGAGGAAGCCGTTTGGGGACTCCTAAAACCATAACATATAAAAAAAAAATATTATGTTGGGCGGCGATTAAATAATTCAAACAGCAGAGTGGTGAAATTTGGAAAATGCCATTTGACTGAAGATGCACACATCGCCAACTAGGTAAACTAATGGAAAGGGAGGTACAAGTGTGGTGGGATATAGCAGCCTTAGACTTCTATGTTAACAACACTATAGTACCGAGGGGATTAAGACTGTTTAAAAGATCAACATATAAGCTTCATGACCTAACACTACTTAAAAAATGGGACCAACTGCTCAACAAAGGATCCTTATTATTAATGGTATTTCTCATTAATGAAAAAAAGAAGGACCTAACCCAATTAGATCAAGAGATAACAGAACTGAAAACATCCATTCGCCCCCTAGTGGAGAATGGGGAATTTATGGAACTCTTAGAAAAAATTGAAAAAAAGAGTAAAAGATATACAATAAAAGATAGGTGAGGGCACACTACATAAAATAACACTTATGGTTACCCTTGAATGTAAAATCTACTCCGTGCTTGATTCACTCCTGTATATAAAAACAGGAAAAAACACACATAGGGTAATGACGTAAAAACCTTAATATTTTAAAAAATAAATAAGGTTTCACTCACATGGTCATGAGCCACTTAAAATAAGCTGGCTCAGACTAAAAGCGTAGAAAATATCTGTCCGTGGTACTTCACACACCAGGCTGTTCCCCCTTCGTTGTCTTATTAGTAACTTAAAATATTCCAGGATGCAAGGAATAAAATAAAACTTTATTGGACACACTATAATTTTGGGGTAAAAACAAAACACTGGGTACAATATAGTAAAAGTCCACTATTTTAAGTTACTAATAAGACAACGAAGGGGGAACAGCCTGGTGTGTGAAGTACCACGGACAGATATTTTCTACGCTTTTAGTCTGAGCCAGCTTATTTTAAGTGGCTCATGACCATGTGAGTGAAACCTTATTTTTTAAAATTTTAAGGTTTTTATGTTATTACCCTATGTGTGTTTTTTCCTGTTTTTATATTTTATATACAGGAGTGAATCAAGCACGGAGTAGATTTTACATTCAAGGGTAACCATAAGTGTTATTTTATGTAGTGTGCCCTCACCTATCTTTTATTGTATACTGGTTATTTGTATGTGTTTTGAGTGACGCACATAAGGTGATAGGAGCACCTATTTTATTTTTGTTTATTTTATTATATTAGCCTTATATTCTATTTATCAAAGAGTAAAAGATATTGAGCTGACCATCAGGGAAAATAAAAGAAAGAAAATCATAAGAGACCAGGCTGATTACAAAACACAAACCCAGAGGAACTGGAAAAAAGACCATAGACAGAGATTTGATTCCCCTAAAAGGTATGGAACAGAATTTAGACGTCAACGACATATGCCATATAAGAACCCCCACAAAAGGATACTATGACGGATTGGACGCACAAAAGAGTAGCCGACAATAGGAAACAAGGATATAAAGGATATAAGCAATATCCATCTTACCATTCCACAATTGAGAGATATAATGAACAGGATAGGTATAGACTCCCACAACAAATACATATCGAAATAGGAACTGGCAAACATCTGAAAAAACACACCAATATACCCCAGATGGTAATGCTCTCCCTACGGACCATAAAAGGACTGAATCTAACAACACTACCAACAAAGGTAGAAGAACCAACCCACACAATTCGGAGGTACTTATAGAAAATGATTTTTTAGTCAATCAGGGGAGGATTCCCCCCAAACAATTCATGATGGAGGATTACAGGTCTCCATATGTGAGGAAAAAAAGATCAATGAGAGAAATAGAGGAAGACGCAGACCAACAAGAAGACCCAATTCAACAGAAAAGGAGGAAATAAACATTTTTAATTTGTCTACTAGAACACTTAATCCAGATGAAATATCCCTTTTGAAAAAAGGTCTCAAGTTCGCACCTACCTGTAAAAGCTCTAATTTCAATGCATGTATAGACCTAAAGAAGTTCATAAGGAAAATATCCATGAAAAAAATTTTTGTAGATAAAGACAAGATGCAACCGGTTCTAACACAAGGCTATACCCACAGAGAACTACACCCCACTTCCACGTTCTACCCACAACATGTCAAGACTGACTCAATCAAAGTATTTGAGAAGATGGTGGAACATGACTTTAGAAAGAAAATTACCAATAAGTTTGAGAATGACAACCTCACAAAAAGAGAGGCACTCACTCAAACAACTCATGAAATTGGAAAATATAACAATTAAAGCAGCCGTCAAAGGGGGTGGACTAGTGTTCCTCAATACAGAGGACTATAGGGAAGAGAACCTAAGGTTACTAGGGGATACTTCCACCTATCTTCCATTGGAACAAGATCCTACCCCACATTTCAAAGAAAAACTCGTAGAAATACTTGATCGAGGTAAATATAGAGGGATTATTAACGATAGAGAATTCAAATATTTACAGAAGAAATTTCCAAGAATACCTATCTTCTATCACCTACCCAAGATTCATAAAAGGTTGGCCAAACCACCAGGAAGGCCAATCATTTCTGGAATTGGATCCCTCACCGCAAATCTCTCAGAGTATGTAGATCAGTACTTGCAAAGGATGGTACCATGTCTTAAATCATACCTAAGGGACTCTACACAAACTTTAAACCTCTTATCTGATTTTAATTGGACTGAAGGTATGCTTTTAGTTACAGCAGATGTCACCTCATTGTATACGGTGATAGAGCACTTACAGGACTGCGAGGCAATACAATACTCTTTGGCGGTATACTCAGAGTAAAAAAAACGACCAAATTGATTTTTTTAATCCAATGCATCGCGTTCATTCTTACCCACAATTATTTGCGATGAACAATTTTATCTACAAATTGAGGGAAACGCCATGGGGACTCGTTTTGCGCCAAGTTATGCGAATTTATTTATGGGCAAATGGGAAGAAGAATTTATATGGAACCATTGCCCATTTGGCGCAAACCTGTCCCTTTGGCGGAGATATATCGATGATTGTTTTTTTATCTGGAAGGGAGACCTGGCATCTCTTGAGGCATTTAAGATCTACCTCAATACAAACCCATACAACCTCAAGTTTATTTTTAACCACTCATATGAACAAATTGAATTTTTAGACCTTAACATCTACATTGAAGAGAATGTGATACAGACCAAGACTTTTAAAAAACAGTAGATTGTAATAGTTTTATCCCCTTTAATAGTCACTGTAATGGACCGTTTTGCACAAAAGGGGTAAAAACCGTTTAGGCGATCAGCCCCCTTTCCAGAGATGCAGGCACAGCTACTGCAGAACACCAAACACACGAACCGCCAATAAGTGAATGTTCCAAACTCCCGAACGGCATCCAATATAGCACTCCAAACAGACGAACAGGAACCATACGAATTGCTGCTACCAAACGAATAGGAAAAGCATCCAAGCGGCTTACACTCCTAGCAATCAGTCTCTATCAGTATACAGTAAATCCCCCCCAAAGACGAGACAAGGCTCCGTGTTGAGGGTCAAGCAGTGGTCTGTTTAATGAGGGCTACCTGCCCAATATTTATGCAGGTCTCCCACCTGGTGGACACTCCCCTAGTGGACCAAATGGGAGACTGTGACAAGGGACAGACAAGCAGACAAATAGGACACACAGTCACAGTATATTCCCACAATGCATCCTGGCTTCCTCCCCTCTGCCCTGGGAGATAATTAAGAAGTAATTCAATTATCTCCCAAGACAAAGGCAAATCTCCATTATGCACATGGGGACACTAAAACAAGCATTACTGTTAAAATACACCAGGTAAGACACATTACATTATAACTATACATTTAACATATCCCCAGATAGCTCAGGTCTGAGCGCACATTATTAAGTGAATGGCGCTCAGACCACACAAATACAGTTTAATCGCCATGGAGCCAAAGTCTTTACAGTCAGTTTCATACGAATGGGCTCCATGGGATTCCTATCTGGGGTATAACACATTCAAACAAAACTACAGAACACCGGGCCGTTCGTGCACTTCCACCGAACAAGAAGGGAGGTCGGCGGCTTCAGCGGTGTTCGCGCAAAACTGTGTCCGATTTTAGTACCATGAAAATAGAGACGAACACCGCTGTGCATTCGTATGTTAAAAATGGCCGCGACCTCGTGTTCGGGATACAAATGGCGGCCACCCAGCATTAGTCAATTAAGCTGCGGTTAACCGCAGCTTCAGGGAGGTTAATTGCCGGCACACTCCAGCTCCCAGGTGGTCTATTCATTCGTGCGGTTGTTCGGTAGATTGAATCTACTGAACAACCGGCAGAAAAGCACGAATACAGCTTTTCTGCAGGCGAAACAAAGTCTTTTAACAGGGGGCCATAATCCAGAGGCAGCAGGCGAGCAACCAGGCTTCTCCAATGCAATGTGGCGAGATTGGTCTCGTCACAGTCACCATAAACCAACCTGGCTTAAGAACATTCCACATAATCAATTTAGGAGGATTAGAAGAAACTGCTCGAACCTGAAAGTACCGTATTTTTCGCTCCATAAGACGCACTTTTTTTCCCCTCAAAAGTGAGGGGAAATGTCTGTGCGTCTTATGGAGCGAATGTGAAGATTTTCTTACCTGTCTTGGAGCGTGGGCCGGCTTCACAGCACGCTCCGCGGTCCAGGAACTTCTATTTCAGGTTCCGGTTTCCGGCGGGACTGAAAGGAAGTGCACACTCTGTGTGCACACTTCCTTTCAGTCCCGCCGGAAACCGGAACCTGAAACAGAAGTTCCTGGACCGCGGAGCGCGCTGTGAAGCCGGCCCACGCTCCAAGACAGGTAAGTAATTATGGGAGAAAGGGGAGGGGGAGACACTATGGGAGAAAGGGGAGGGGGAGACACTATGGGAGAAAGGGGAGGGGGAGACACTATGGGAGAAAGGGGAGGGGGAGACACTATGGGAGAAAGGGGAGGGGGAGACACTATGGGAGAAAGGGGAGGGGGAGACACTATGGGAGAAAGGGGAGGGGGAGACACTATGGGAGAAAGGGGAGGGGGAGACACTATGGGACAAGGGCAGGGGGAGACACTATGGGACAAGGGCAGGGGGAGACACTATGGGACAAGGGCAGGGGGAGACACTATGGGACAAGGGCAGGGGGAGACACTATGGGACAAGGGGAGGGGGAGACACTATGGGAGGGAAAGTGCACTATGGGACAATGGGAGGGGGGAACACTATGGGATCAGGGAAAGTGCACAATGGGAGGGGGGGACACTATGGGATCAGAACACTAATGGACAAGGGGAGGAGGGGTTAAAGAACACTATGGGACAGGGTAGGAGGGGTTAACAATCACTATGGGACAGGGTAGGAGGGGTTAACAATCACTATGGGACAGAGGAAAGGGGGTTAAAGATCATTATGGGACAGGGGAGAAAAAAAAAATATTCTGAACAAACTGTCCCATGGTAAGAAACACTATGGAACAGTTTGTTCAGAATATTTTTTTTCTGGGTTTCCTCCTCTAAAAACTAGGTGCGTCTTATGGTGAGGTGCGTCTTATGGAGCGAAAAATACGGTATATGGTCAGTGAAAGATCCATTGAAGAGCTGTCATTGTGAGAAAAAAAGCAAACTGGCCAGTTTAGAAGAACTGTGTCCTATACTAAGGGATGTGATTAAATCTAAACAATTGCAACTAAATTTGTGGTGTCCCAATACAGAATACGGGATACAGAAAAGAAGAGGGGAATGGGAGAAACATAAATCATATGTTACTCTGTCATTTTCCTGACCACAGTCCGGTACATTTCTACCGCCGACATATTTTATATAATACAACAGTAACATAAACACATAATATATAGTAGAATACAATAAGCAAAGCAGTAGCCCATAGTATAAAACCCCACTATAAAGGGGGCGGGGCCTGACTGCCAAGCTGGATCAAAGCAAACCTCAGCAGTTCCCACTGCACACAGCGCATAAAGCAATCTTTTACAGCCCAAACAGCGATTAATCAAGGCAGACAGGGCACCAATCAAGAGGTGACATCGAGCTGAGTGAGATGAAACCACCCAAGCGACACTTGGTGCAATGCTCACCCGACAAGAGCGTGAGGCCTACCAGCATGGCAGGCGCAGGAGAGACGGCCGCTTTCCTGCCGCCACACCAGACCATATATCGGCACAAGTGCTCTCGCCCCCCTCTGGACCAGTGGGGGTTATCCCGGTCTACCCTCACGAAGAGATCACTCATCACCAAACTGATATAGGACACAAAGCTGGCAGAAAAGCACCGCGTGGCCTGACCAAGATGGTCGGCAGCCCTGCTAATCATACAGAATAACAGACACCCATGGAATGGGCAGCGGCCTTCAAGAAAAAATTTTTAGCTCATCTGCAGGCGATTCTGGGGACACCTGGAGAACAAGTGACAGCCGCTGACACCAGCACCGGCCAGCAACAAGATCAAAGCACCCAAGGCACGACGGCCAGGCAGAGCTCAGCCCACAGCAAGGTGCAAGGCTGAGACACAGCTGGGCAAAACACACATCAGAACCACATATTGCCAGCCTGTTGGCCCACCTGGGAAAGGAGCCGCATGAGGCGCTACCCCTACACACCATTCACACCTGTGGAAGAAAGCCTGCAAAAGCAACAAAGTGCAAACCTGCGCAACCCCACACCGGGGAAGGACTTGGCAACTCGTCAATGGGAGCTGTATCTTGAGACATTCTAGAAACTAATTAATGAATTGGATTTAGTAGGGGCGTACGAGAAAATGACACAAAAGGGCGGGGGCAGGAGGGGTTCCTCAGGTGAACTGGACTGTAAAGCTATTGCTGAAGCGAAAAACTTAACTTTGACTAGTGACAGTTGAGGCCCTACTAGTGCCAAGTTGCGGTGAGAGGCTCTATCTATGATTTGGCCGAGGTAAGTGTGTTGCCACAGATGTGGTGGCGGGATGTTGGCCTATCGATGACATTTAAGAGATTTAAAAGTGGCCATGGAAAATGGGGCCCTGACTACGGCCCTGTAGAAGAGCGAAAGAGGCGATTTGGACGTGGGGCCGTACCTCCATGTTGAGGTGGGAGATGGCCTTGTTGGGCCTGTAAATGCCTCGGTGAGCTAGATCTGGAGCCCAGACCCTGTGAGACAGTTCACGTACCATCTATAGGATAAATTGGCAAATTATGTAATGGGTGGATACTAACCTTGATAGTGGTTGTACCCAGGAACTTAAACCTTCAAGTATTTTTAGAAGAGAGGCACAGTGGTTGGTGATATTGTAGAAGAAGCCTAAGGGTTTGAGACAGATGTAGTTCTGTGTGAGCGTGGCGTATGAGCGCAACATGAGCTCCTGGGGGGTCTGAACAAGTGATACGAGACAGAGTGACAAGTGTAGAGTGAAGGCTGTCTGAAGCCTTGACAAACAGCAACTGAAGTGAAATAAATACTAAACCTGGACAAGAACCATTTTTTTCAGTTTAGAAGAGGTACAGAGGTTGGTGATATTGTAGAAGAAACCTAAGGGTTTGAGACAGATGTAGATCTGTATGAGCGTGACGTATAAGCGCAGCGTGAGTTCCTGGGGGGTCTGAACGAGTGATTTGATACAGAGTGACAAGTGTAAAGTGATGGCTGCCTGAGGCCTTGACAAAACAGAAACTGAAGTAAAATAAATACTATACCTGGATTAAAGAACAAGAACCAGGGTTTTTGCAATTTAGCCGTAATATATGACAAAAAGGCGATCTGTGGATATCAAAGAAATTATTATTATTATTTTTATTTTTTTTAACAGAGCTAAGATTAACTTGCACATAAAGGAATGGTATAATATTGTGTAATTAGTAATTTCACGGTAAACATCCAAGTAAGTAAGATTGCAGCTGCTGCAAGAGTTTAGTGCAGGCAAGCTACATGTAAGACATAAAGAACCAGGCAATACCATAAAAAACCACTAGGTGGCGATAACAGCCCACTAAACTTGGCCTGTGAAACTGACACAAGAGAAACAGTAATGGAAAGCATGAATGAAAGTTTACAACCAATATGCCGTGCACACTATAGTAAATTATGGCATCCTTTATATATACAGTATAGTAGCATAGCCTCTGCTATAACAGCAGAGGCTAACCCAATGCGGATTTACATGCCCCTATTTACAAGTGTATAGTTTTTTGATTGAGGGTAGTAACGTACCGCGAACCTCCGAGTCCGTGGGGGGGAAGGGGGTGTAGGACCCCCCCGGAAAGATATACAAAAAATCGACCGCCTAGATGCCGTAGTGTGGGGACCGTGGGTGGTCCCCGGAAAAGATCACCGCCATGTGCGTTCCGGCCCCCCGATAAGACCACAGAGCGGCGTGGAGGGGCCCGGAATGTACCGTAAGTATGACTCATGGTTTAGCAGCAAGGAAGCCGGACGGAGGATTCTGCCGGAGACTGCAGCTGACAGACAGGACGCCCAGACCGGACGTCAAGCAAACCGGAAGTTGATCAGGAACACTTGAACTTGAACGTCAGAGGTGAGTAGGGGTTAGGAGTTTAAGTAGGGGACTTACTCCTCCCACACATTCAGGCCTAATGGCCTTTCTACATATGTAAATATATATATATATACACACACACACACACACAAATACATATATATGCACACACACACACACACACACATATGATATGTGTGTATATAATATGCGTGTGTGTGTATGTATACACACACACTTTTATTTCCTATATATGTATAATATATTATAATTAAAGCATTTTATAATATATTATACTTATATATTATTATTATTATTATGATATTTATAGAAACACATCCAAGTACAGCGCTTTTACAATAGTAGGCAAAACAAACATATAATTGCAACAAAACAAGGTAGACACACAGAAACAAGAAATTTAAAGAGCCCTACTCAGCAAACACAAAAGTAAAGTAAGCAACACAAAAAACCAAGAATAATATGCAAAACAGCAACGAATTTAGAACGAAATCCAGTAGAAACTATGCGGAATTTAGGCCAATACGCTTTTAGCAAAAGAAAAAGTAGAGTTTTAACAAAATTTTAAAAGTAGAACTGGTGAAACTCCTACTTACGAAAACATTTCCAAAGTAGGTACGCCCGAAAATGCTGAAAGCGAAACGCATCCGAAAGTAGAAATACGAACGAAATAGCGTAAATGCCCTTGAAATATCCCCTAAACAAAACAAGAAATTACCTGCAAAGTAATATTTAAAAGCCAATACAAGCTTAGAGTCATGTCTACAAATGCTCGCAGTTTAGGGAATAAGATCCATGAACTTGTGGCAATAATGGCAACTGATAGTATAGATTTAGTCGCTGTTACTGAGACATGGTATAATGAGAAAAATGACTGGGACATAGCAATACCAGGGTACTCTTTATATAGAAAAGATAGGGAAGGCAAGAAAGGGGGAGGGGTGGCCTTGTATGTGAAGGATAACATAAAATCTAGCCAAATGAAAGTTAGTGAGGCAAACATAGAGTCCATTTGGGTTACGTTAGAATTTGGTAATCACACAGTAACTCGTGTAGGTGTGATTTATAGGCCCCCAGGACAAATTGAAGAGTTAGATAGTCTACTAGTTGAGGAAATAGCTAAAATGACAATGAAGGGGGAAGTTATCATCATGGGTGACTTTAATCTCCCTGATGTAAATTGGAAAACAAAATTAGCTACTTGTGCCAGGAGCACACATATTCTAAACTCCCTACTGGGATTGTCTCTAAAACAAGTTGTTGAGGAGCCAACTCGTAAAGAAGCCATACTAGATTTAGTGTTAACAAATGGAGATTTGGTATCAGATGTTACTGTAGGTGAAAGTTTAGGATCCAGTGATCATCAGTCAGTGTAGTTTAATATAAGAACAGTGACTGAGTCACACCACACAAAAACAAAAGTTTTAGACTTTAGAAAAACAGACTTTTCTAAAATTAGAATATGTGTAGAAGAGTCATTATCAGACTGGAGCAATTTAAATGGAGTCCAAGAGAAATGGGATTATTTAAAAGTTGCACTATTGAAGGCAACAGAAAATTTCATTAGGCTTGTCAGTAAAAGCAAAAAATTCAAGAAACCACTGTGGTACTCCACAGATGTGGCCAAAATAGTTAAAAACAAAAAGTTAGCATTTAGGAATTATAAAAAAAAACAGAGTGAGTGTCAGGGTACCTGTTGGTGATGTATCCAGGGAGGACATCCTCTCTGCTTAGGGGCTCCCTGCCCCTAGCATTTCGGCATATTCCGGCCGTTTTCGCGCCGGCCGCGCTAGCTCCTCCCCCTTTTATGACGCGACGGCTAGCGTCGACGTCATGACGTCGGCATTTGCATAAAGTGCCGGGAACCGCTATTCCGGACCTTTTTGGGGGCGTGGTCTCTATTTGGGTAACAGGGTATTTAAAGGAAACCTTTACTGCTGCTCATTGCCCTGTCGTGGTTCTAGCTTGCTAGTCACTCAGCGCGTTCTTTATCTTGTGTTTCCGGTTTTGCCCCTTGCTTGTCTTTTGTCCTGTTGTCCTCTCCTCTCCTTTGACTCGGCTTGTATCTCGCTTACCTGTCCTCCGGCTCCCTTGACCTCGGCTTACCTTTTGACTATTCTTGCTTTGTCCTTACGTTAGTCCGGCCATTCTAAGGTCGGTATACGTACCTCCTTCTGTGCGCACTCTGCGTATTGGATCCCTGTCAGTTTCCTGACATTACGACAGGGCCATGATGGATCCTGCAGGTGCTAGTCCTCCTGACCCCAGATTTGAGGCCATGGACCATAGAATGGACCAAATGGCTTTAGCGTTACAAACTTTGTTAACACGCTCCAGTACCCAGTCTGAAGAAATACGTTCCACTGCTAGCCACTCGCTAAGTACCGGTTTGGAAGTAGCCACTGTAGGCGCATCTTCCCATGTCACGTCACCATTACGATATGGGGGTTCGCCTGAGGCTTGTCGTGGTTTTTTAAACCAGATAAGCATACATTTCGAACTACAACCCCGGGCTTACCCCACTGACAGGGCTAAGGTAGGCTTTATTATAACCCTGCTAATAGATAAAGCACTTAGATGGGCCAATCCCCTTTGGGAGAATGACAATCCTTTTACTCTACAACTACACTGCGTTTGTCACGGCTTTTAGAAGAACCTTTGACCCCCCAGGGAGGAAGATTAATGCGGCCAGATCCCTGTTACGCCTTAAACAACAGGATAGGACCCTTGTAGAATATGCTCTAGAGTTTAGATCATTGGCAGCAGAAGTGAAATGGAACGAAGCTTTTATGGATGTCTTCTTGAATGGGTTGTCTGATGAAATTCTAGATGAAATTGCCACAAGAGAACTTCCGGAAAATTTAGAGGATTTAGTATCCTTCATTTCCAGAATAGATGAACGCATGAGACAGAGGCAGAACACTCGGGAAAAAGTTACTAGACTTCCTGTAAGACTCGCTCCCTCATTTCAGAACCCTGACTCCTATAATCCTACTCCACCAGAACCTATGCAAATAGGTAATACTCGCTTATCTGAGGCTGAGCGACAGTACAGAAGAAGGGAGGGTCTCTGCTTATACTGCGGGCGGAGAGGTCACCTACGTCTTAGTTGCCCTAATCGTCCGGGAAACGCTTGCACCTAAGTTCCCTTAGAGGACGGGCCTTGGGTGTTTCATTACTGTCCTCTATGCATAATAAAAAAGACCATAGGCTTCTGATTCCTGTCTCTCTAGCTTGGGAAAAGGGGTTTATTACTACGATGGCATTATTAGATTCTGGAGCAGCAGAAAGCTTTATAGACCAAACTTTTGCTAATAAGCATTGTATCCCATTCCAATTGAGAGATACACCCTTGGCCGTTGAGGCCATAGATGGTAGACCTTTATCTGAACCAGTAATATCCCATGAGACCGAACCCGTTAAGCTTACTGTTGGTATTTTCCACGAGGAGTTGATTTCCCTTCTGTTAATTTCCTCCCCGGCAGTCCCAGTGGTACTAGGATATTCTTGGCTCAAGAGACACAACCCTCAGATTGACTGGGAGGGTGGAGAAATCGTGTCTTGGGGTATGGGTTGTAGGAAAGAATGTCTGCAGAGTGTTACTTCTGTTTGCCCCATAAACTCTTATGTTAACACTTCTCAATCCACAGACGTTCAG
>OW240916.1:45650496-45674040 GCA_933207985.1 Pelobates cultripes
AAGAGATAACACATCATATAAAGTAGTGGGTTAGGCAGAAAATTTGGTGGTACTGCACTTTTCATAATAAAATAGAAAAAAAAATTAGAAAACAGATCTACAGTGTTAGTAATGGGAACTGTGAGGGATTAAGAAATGCTAAAGAAACTGTATAGCTGAGTTGCAGGTAAACACCACTGAGTAGAGGCAGGTGATGCAGTTAAGCAGTTAGAGCACTTGAGTAGAGCAGTATATCCTGACCTTTTCAGACAATATGTATTGTGAGAATTCAGCCAGGCTTTTTCCTATATTTATGTGCCTGCATTGAATTCATTACTGTAAATAATTGTATGTTATTTTTTTAAAATTACTTTGCAGTGATGATATTTACTATTTTTGTACAGGGTGTGGACATTCAAAATTAACAGGTATCATGTAGAATAGATTGTTAGATAGACAGACAGTCACGTAGGGCATTTACCTAAACAGTATTTTTTTTTTTAACATAAATTTAGCAATGCTCTAAATGTGAGCATCAATGGGTATGAATGGGCAGGTTGGCTGACAGTCAGCTAGGAATGCCTGATGAGTAAATGTACATACCTCTTTTTAGGCATGTGTGACATTGCTCCCCCCCACCCCCCCACCTACCCCATCTGATCCTATTCCCTTCTGTCCCAGTAACATACATTCCAATAATGGGAGTTATTTAAAATACCACAATCGAATTCTAATATGACAGACACTTATCGGCCTTGTTGGTGAGGTATAACACATAACAATGCAGGCACATTGAGCAAGGGGTGCACATCTGGAGTTCCCTATTAGATGTTGGGAGACCCCAAAATATGCAAATACATTAAACAATATTGTAAAAGATGCAAGGAGAATGGGCAAAGGGTTAAAAAAGCTTGTCTTATGGATACTTATCATTTCCATGTATTCTTAGGGTCTCTTTAAATTTAAAAGGACAATCTAGAGTAGGCATATGAGAAGTCCATGTGAAGAAATTACCCACTAAAAATTATTTGAATAAATTGTACTCACCAGCAGTTCCACTTCAGTCAGAAGTTTTGTGAGATCTGATAGTCTTGATTTGTCGGAAAGCTCCCAAATGGCATTAACTACCCCTACTGAGGCATATCCCTGGAAACGTATCCTGACAACATCGTTGATCTGCATGCCACATATAGCTTGGAGCAGCTTCTCATTGTTGAGGAGATTAAGCCGTCGCTGGGGCACGCCAATACCATACAGAAAAGCAGAGTCTCTCTTCCCTAGTACGCGAACCAGGTTTCTTTTCACTGTCACTTCTGGACGGTTTGGTAGATCTAAGATACGGCCACGGGAATGGTCATTGTCCAGTAAGACACCCATGGAACCAGCAAACACTTTGTGTCTTCCAGCTGTAAATTCCCGGAGAACAATAAAAGCTCGTTGGGGCTTTAGTGTGGAGCTCATCTTGGCAATTCTGGCACCTAAAAGTATTTCTGAAATAATAAGGAGATTAATTAATGAAATTTGTTAGGTGTGGCAAGATTTTCCACAGATAATTATCCCTACGCGTGCTTTACAGGTTAATTACCTTCTAGACAAAACATTCTTCACTATGTTGAGCACGTACCAATCTACTTTCCCACCATTTTATTCTTTATATACATACATGACCCTTTAAATGCTTACAAAAAAAAGAAGCATTCTCTGTTGCTATGACAACAAATCAATGTGTTGCACACACTTGTAGGTTAAAATTAATCAAGCCCACAAAAAGTATGTATGGATTTTCACATGATTACCCTTTGAAATAATGTGTACTCATGAGCAATAGCCTATAAAATTTTAAAAGTAACCTATAAAGGTTCATTTACCCTCACCCCATTGCTGTAGTGCTGGTATTCACCTTGCAGAGAAACACATTTCTCAGTCAGTGCACCATTCTGGTCCTCTGGATCTTTGCAAAGGTATACTAAGTGACAGCCAACTCCATCTTCCTACATTCATACCAAGGCAACTTTTGTTGGACAAACTTCATGGCTACATTCCGATTTAGTGATACATTCTGATGGTATTGTTGGAAAGTTACATTCCCAGAAATACCCGTATCAGATTCCTTACAAATACCCATCAGTAAGGCATTTGATCATTTCTATTTAAAGAAACCAAATATCTAAAAGCATGTCAATTTACATAATTATACTTTTGAGGCATCAATGCACAGCAACGTGTACACAAAATCTTTGATTTAACCTTCATTTATGTGCTAGAGGTGAATCCATTATTGTAAATACATTGTATGATATTTTTGTTGAAAAATGATACATATGCAGTGATGAGGTTAACGGTTTCTGTACAGGCTGTGAACATTCAAAATGAACAGATAGACAGACAAACAGACAGACAGACACATACACACATTAATTTAAATTTATAACCAAAATATAGTTATATCCAACATATAAACAAGCTATGACATGTTAGAACTGTGCTGCTGAGTGTTATATAAACAGGAAAGTAAATACTAGAGATGGACTCTCATTATTTGTTTTACAAGGTACCCCAATATAAGTTACCTCCGAGGGCAATGATATTTAACAACTCTGCAAATGCCTGTAAGCTATATTTCCTATTATGTAAAATGTCTGCTTGCAGACGCTATATTTTGGTATTTTCTTTAGCATAACTCATGTCATGGCATATATCGGATAGGATTTCCTGTCTATTCACTAACAGCTCAAAACATTTTTAAAAGTTAGGCTGTAGCATCCAAGCAATAACTATCACTGATGTACATAATTCTTTAAACTTTGTAATTTTTCGCCTGTATTTCTAAATTTGGTTTTCAATTCACTACAAATCAGTGTTTAGCGAATAAACTCTAACTTCACTTAACCAACAGATGTATCCTACTTAAACTCAAGCAATCTTAACTAGTTTATTTTATTATTTCTAATAATGCCTAACTACCATCTTCCACGCACCAAAACTGCTACATTTTCTTACAATTATAATTAATATAATTATTTTGTTTCAAACTCTTTTCCCTTGTCCCTGCATATGCACCACACTGTCCATGCTGCCCTCTCTCACTGACCCCTTGTCCTAACCGTATAATCCTTTTACCTCTATATTCATATTCTTACTTCTGTGCTTGTGATTCAGTGTCACCGTGCTTCTGTCCTTGTCACTGCTGTTTGATGACAGCTATATTTATACTGGGTGAATGACAGAGATCCGCCCATTGAAAACAAGTCTGGCATTTGCAAACTGGCTACCACCCATAGGAGGTACTAGCCATCAGCGTCACTCTATGGACAAGTCTATGATGAAAAGAAATTGTTGGATATTAATAGGTAGTTAGATGTGTAGGGTGACCCAGAATGAAAGCCCTGTACTATAGAATATTATCAGCTTACAGAGAGCCCTGTAGTAAGATGTGTATTAAATATTTTTTTCCATGTTGAAAGAATCTATGTACACTGCAAGTTGGCTACACGTAGAGGGTTATTCGCCAAAGTGAAAATAGCCAAAATGGAAACATTCTCCCAGCCAGCTATGCTTTCAGTTTCGCTGCTTTGGCCTTAAAAGATCCCTTAAAGTAGGCTTACTGAAATTGCTCCATACATTAATATACACTAAATATCACAAAGATATAAGATGTATTCAGTGTAAATTATAGAGATTTACTCACTTTTCCTCAGTTTCAGTGCTGGTTAGTGAGTGTAACTCTTTGTGTAAAACCCACCTAGTGGCCATCATCCGCTCCACCTGCAATCTATTTTGATTTGCCCTGATTTGAAGCCCATGGAACAGCAAGCTAGGTGGAATGGGCCTTGACAGAGCTAGGAGGCAGGCCTATGGATGAGGTGTGGTTTGATTGGTAGAGGTCAGTTAGGGGAGTGGCCTAAGTTTCCCATATAAAAATAGGACATTTTAATTCAGGTTCCATTTTAATTTTAAATCCCTTACCTGCTGGTAGCTGTTGCTGTCTTCCTGGTGTTTTTTTTTCTTATTATTTCTTTCAGATGGATTCCTTGGCATGGCAGCGATCTTGGACGGTGTCAGGGCAGCGGTTCGTCAGCACGGAGTGGCATGGATGGAGCAGCGGCTGGGAGCAGCACTGAATATGGCGGGACCGTCTGTGGCGCCGGCGCGCAGGACATCCCGGCGGACTAGGCCGCCGCAACGTCTAAGCCCAGAGTCCGGTGCCGGCGTGGTGCGGGGTCGAAGCCTGTCAGCGGGCATGCCAGGGGCCAGCACGACGAGCGGTAGTGGCCGGGCTTGGACCCGAGGAGGTCGCGGCTCGGGGGCGGCCGCACACCATGGACGTCAGCCAGCCTGGGCAGTATGGCGCCGCCCGGCGGCCGGCAGGAGTTCCAGTTCACTGGCTGCAGTAGGCCCCTCAACTGCAGCGGGCGCTGCTGGGAGCAGGCATCAGCCATCTGGGCGGAGCACACCCGGTGAGTCACCCCCTGGGGCTGTTAAGGCAAAAAGGGGAAGAAAGCAGGGGTTGGTGAGTGTGGCGAAACCGACCTCGCCGCTGGGCATTGGAGAAGACTGATTGCCAGCCTCCTGCCATGTGACTATGGCCCCTGGGATGTATTGCCCTTTAAAGACATGATTTGGGCATAAAGGATTTGTGTTGTGCTGCTGCTGGCCCTTTAAGAACCATCTGGGGACATATTGTGGAGTTACTGGGTGGCCACCATTTCCTGTATCAGAGGCACATGGTGAGAACAATAGATGAAGCACATGGTGAGAACAATGGATGGCGGCCATTTTAACTCACAGACACTGTTTGGACTTTTCAACACGGTGCCATCTCGCCAGTATTTGGTGCACAGAGACATTGTGCAGTGGTTTTGGACTATACAGCAGGGGACACATTATACAGTGATTGTTTTTCATTTAGCCTGTATATGTTCTGCAGAATCTGCATTAAACTGTATCTTCCAAAGTACTGAACGGATCTGGGTGAATTTTGGATTTCTCTGACTGTGATAATTAGATTACCCATTGTGTAAGGGGAGGATTATATGTGGGAGTGTCTGAGTGTATTGTACGTGTTATTGGTTGTTCTGTAAAACCCTGTGGGCAGTACTAAGTTTGTGGATTGGGAATAAAAGAGGCTGTATGTGCCAGTCCAGTCAGTTCCTGCTTAACCCTCAAAGTGAAGTGTCGTCTCATTATTGGGGGAGGATTTATTGTATGCTGTTCCAGTTTGACTGCTAGGAGTGTAAACCTATTCGCATGGTTTTTCCTATTCAGCTGTATACAACATTCAATGCTGAGAGCATTCATATGCTCCTACGGTTCAGTGGTTTTGGTGTCTGCTGCAGTGCTTGGAGTCCTCAGGAAGTGGAGCATCCTTCAACGGAGGTACCCAGTCGGGGTGCCAGGTGATCCGTTACAATGAGCGAGGCCCCCTCGACCCAGTCAGGTTCCGCTGAGGATGGGGCAGCCAGTAAGGGCTTGGGCAACAGGGAAGTCATAGCACCTGCAAGTGATTCCAGGGTAGGTGGTGAGGCGTCCTGAGCAGTCAGCAAGGTACGGCATGGGCGGGCTAGGCCGCAGGCATCCCCTTCCAAAGCGCAGCAGCCACAGATGACAGGCCAGAGTGAGGTGCACAGGGCGCTGGTGACAGGTGGCGGTGTCACAACAGGGAGCAGCATGGCCCCTTCCCGGATTGGCACGGGTACTGGGCGCTGTAGGCCAACAGACCAGCGGGTGGGCAGGGACAGCCGCACTCAGGATAGGGATGCCAGGCCCCCAAGGCGGCGTAGGGCCAACGGGGGGGACAGGAGGGCCTCTAGCCATTGCTCCAGGAGTAATCGGCGGACCAGGCAGCGCAGTAGCAGCGGGGAGTCTGTGGCTGGGCGCTGCTGTGACTCACCCATTAGGGGATCATCCTCACAGGGGAGTGCCTCCAGGTCAGTTAGCGGGGCTCCCCCGACAGGCGGTGCAGAAGATTTTCGGGTGATAGTTACGGCCACAAGGGTCAGGATGCCGGGAGTTGCAGGCCACATAGGGAATCACTGGGTGAGGTCAGGGGGGATCGGTGTTCTGATGACGGCCTCCCCAGGTTTGCTTCTTCTGTTCACAGGTCATTGGATGTCGGGTCAGCGGGCCGAAGGAGGCTTCAGGACGGCGGGGATTTCCAAACAGCTTCGCCAGGACCCTCGCACGGCGGAGTTCGGGTAGCAGCCCCAGGATCGGCGGCACCACAGGGTTTGGCTGGTGAGTCCCACAGTACACCACACATGGGAGACTTGTTAGAAGGCTTAAAATCGTTTCTTACATCGTGGAGTTCGGGTTCGGATAGAGGGGCGCCGGTCCCTCTTCCACCTCGTCGTCTGCTCAACGGAAGGGATTCTGCTGGCTCTTTAATGAAGGCCAATGTAAGTGGGGCTCCGCATGCCGTTTTAGGCATGAATGCTCCGAATGCGGTGGGGGGCATGGTTACAACCGGTGTTTTAAGCGGGGTAAGCCCGCGGCAACAGGAAACGCCGGCGGTGCATCAGCACCATCCGCTTCCTCTGGGGTGCTCGCCAGTGAAGGTAGACGCGATGCTCCCATGGCTAAGCAAGTACGGTAATCGGGAGGATGCCCGATTATTGCTAGTAGGGTTCATGAAGGGTTTTATCATACCATTCCGGAAACGGGTGGTGGTTCCTCGTTTCCGTAACCTGCGCTCTGTGGGCGAACACCATGACGTCGTATGGGAGAAATTGCTTCATGAGGTTCGCCTGGGGCGGATGGCGGGGCCGTATGAGGAGCCGCCTCTGCCAGATCTTAGGGATTCTCCTTTAGGTGTGGTGCCCAAGAAGGAGACGGGAAAATTTCGCCTTATCCACCACTTGTCGTACCCGAAAGGGTCATCAGTCCATGATGACATTGACGGGGCTCTTTGTTCTGTTTCTTATGCATCATTTGACCAAGCGGTCGAGCTGGTAAAGGAAGCAGGACGGGGAGCGTTGTTGGCAAAGGCGGATATAGAAGCGGCTTTTCGCCTTTTACCCATCCACCCGAGAGGTCACCATTTATTAGGCTGTTATATCGATGGAAATTATTTTGTAGATCTTTGTTTGCCCATGGGATGTTCCATTTCATGTGCTTACTTTGAGAAATTTAGTACCTTCCTGAAATGGGTGGTGAGGGTGGAAGCGGGCACCAAGTTTGTGGTCCATTATCTGGACGATTTCTTGTGTGTCGGGCCAGCCGGCTCCGACGCCTGTCGCTTCGGGTTAAGGTGTCTCATATGGGTGACTCATGTTTTTGGGGTACCTCTGGCTTGCGACAAGACCGTAGGGCCTATTACATGCCTTAGCTTTCTGGGCCTTGAAATAGATACGGTCGCCGGGGAATGCAGGTTACCACTGGATAAGCTGGAGTCCCTCCGTGGTGCCATTTCGGAGTTGCGTAGGGCAAAAAAGGCGACACTACGGACTGTGCAGTCCTTATTGGGGCGGTTGAATTTTGGATGTCGCATTATTCCGGTGGGAAGGGTATTCAACCGGTTCCTAGCTAAGGCGACTGCGGGAGTACGGTCCCCTCATCACTTTATCAGGGTCACTGCCCCGATGATGGAGGATTTGGGGGTATGGGAGACCTTCCTGATGGACTTCAATGGTCAGGTCTTCTTTAGGGATAAAAGTATTGAATCGCCCGAGTTGGAACTTTTTACCAACGCGTCAGGAAGCGCGGGTTTTGGGGCTTACTTTGCGGGTCATTGGTGTGCGGAGAAGTGGCCCGAACATTGGGCAGCCAGCCCACTTATTCAGAACTTGGCCTTCCTCGAGTTATTCCCATTAGTAGTAGCGCTCTCATTGTGGGGCCAAGTCTTTCGCAATAGGAGAGTGATCTTCTTTACGGACAATATGGCCGTAATCTTTCGGCTTCATCGGTCCCAGTGGTTCGACTCCTTCGTCGGTTTGTTTTGTATTGCATGAAATTGAATATTGTTTTTCGTGCACGTCATGTACCGGGATTCTTGAACGTAATTGCTGATTCGCTTTCTCGCTTTCAGTGGGAAAAATTTCGGTTGGAGGCTCTGAACGCACAAATGGAGGGTCTGTCATGTCCGGATCACATGTGGCGGCTCGTGACCTTTTGCTTGGAGGACTGATCAGGGATTCGTTGGCTCCGGGCACGTGGGCGGTGTATAGTAAAGTATGGAAAAATTGGGACGAAGCTTTGAGCTGTATGGGGGATCAGGTCTCCGCAGAGGTACGTCTCGATACACTATTATGGTTGCTTTGCCGCTTATTCGCAACAGGGGCTTCTCCGGCGGTGGTCGGCCGGAACCTTGCAGCGTTGGCGTTCCTCTTCAAGCTCAATGGGTGGGAGGATTCGACGAAGTGCTTTATAGTACGGCAGGCAGTGAAGGGTTATCGTAAGGGTAAGTTGGAACCTGACACTAGGAGACCGGTGTCTTTTGCCTTGCTTCAACAACTGTTGGGAGTCCTACCAGGTCTATGTTTCTCCTCGTTCGAGGTCTTGTTATTTACGGTTGCTTTTGTATGGGCTTTTTTCTGGGCTTTTCGGGTGAGTGAAATTGTAAGTGGCAGCAGAGTTAGGCAAGGTGGTCTTCAGTTCGCAGACGTGGAATTGGGGGTAGAGCAGGTAGCCATTCGGTTACGGCGCTCGAAGACAGATGTCTTTGGGAAAGGTTGTACATTTAAATTATTTTCACTACCTCAGGTGGCGGTTTGCCCGGTGAGCAGTGCTCGCCGATATATGGAGATCCGTCCAAAGGGTCAGGGTTAGTTTTTTCGGCATGCGGACCGTTCGGCGATGTCTAAGTTTCAGTTTGCTAGGGTCTTTAAGCTGAGTTTGAACGCCTGGGTCTGGATCCCACGCAGTTTGGCACCCACTCGTTTAGGATTGGGGCTGCCACGGAGGCGGCGAGGTTGGGTCTAGATTGGAGATGGGAATCGATCAGGTTCCGCTCTTATGTCCGGCCTGATCGGTTAGTGTAAATCAGGTTTGATGTTATGGGGTACACGATACTATGGCCCGGTGGTTATAAGTTATTTCTTTCAGTTTCAGGTGGAGTCGCATGCATAGTAGGACATTCCTATGTCTACTGGGCGGAACGGAGAGCTGCAGTTCGGAGACAAGGCACGCTGCTGGGCTTTCCGACGGATGTTTTACGATTGTTATGGTTTGGTTTCCGGGGTTTTGGTTGGAGAGACATATGTTTAGAATTATTTCGGAAGATCGATCAGGGGGAGGTTCCCGAACTCATAGTGTTACAAGCTGGGGGGAATGATTTTGGTCTGGTACCACAAAGGGAATTAGTACGTTGTATAAAGAGGGACGTGGATAAGTGGAGGTCCTTACTTCCCTGGGTGGTTATTGTATGGTCGGAAACGGTACCGCGTTTCCATTGGCGTTATGCGCGGGATTTCTCAGCTATGGCGAGATGTAGATGCAAATTTAATAAGTTGGTGGCAATTTTTATCAAAAGGTCTGGTGGGGTAGTAGTCAGACATAGGGAGCTGGAGGATATGTTGCCGGGATATTTCAGGCGTGATGGCGTGCATCTCTCCGGAGTAGGTCTAGACTTTCTCAACTTGGGCTTCCAGGAAGGCTTGAGACAGGCGTTGTTCATTCGGGGTGGGGGCGCCCAGGTGGCTTGAGGTGGTCAAGCTCTGTGCTGTGGCGGGGGATGGATTAGGTTAATTGGGGGGTAGGTCGGTTTTTGGTAAGTGGGATAGGTCAGGAGGAATACTTACCTTTGGATTTGTTGGTAGGTTCGAGCTCGTCGGTAGCTCCGAACCTGGGGGTATAGGGGTGTCTCGGTATGCCCCTACACTGGAGATGGATGCCCTTGGTGGCTGGGATAATGGTGTAGGGGTGTCTTGGTATGCCCCTACAGTGAAAAGGGATGACCTTGGTGGCTGTGATAATGGCGTAGGGGTGTCTTGGTATGCCCCTACAATTGGAAATGGATGCCCTGGGTGGCTATGTTAATGTTTATGTTATTTATACTATGTTATTTGGTTATATGTATGTATTCTGTAAAATGGTTTAGATCATTATCTTGGTGTATAGTTATGTTAAATGGGGGGATGTCTTCCTAATCGTTGTTGACAATTACCTTTTAAATTTATATTTTATTATATATATATTTAATAAAGCCGTGGAATAGTTTGCCAAAAATTCATGTGTCTGTAATTCTTGAATGTCTCTAATTGGGTTATAACAGGAATAGGGCAAAAGGATGATGATGCGCATGTCATGAAGCCCATGGAACAGCAAGCTAGGTGGAATGGGCCTTTACAGAGCTAGGAGGCAGGCCTATGGATGAGGTGTGGTTTGATTGGTAGAGGTCAGTTAGGAGAGTGGCCTAAGTTTCCCATATAAAATCGGACATTTTAATTCAGGTTCCATTTTAATTTTAAATCCCTTACCTGCTGGTAGCTGTCCCGCCCACCCTCCCTAATTTCGGTTTGTTGATTGGCCAAGGGGTATGGCTCCTCCATTTTGTCACGGCGGCGGGGGATGGATTAGGTTAATTAGGGGGTAGGTCGGTTTTTGGTAAGTGGGCTAGGTCAAGAGGAATACTTACCTTTGGATTTGGTGGTAGGTTCTTGAATGTCTCTAATTGGGTTATAACAGGAATAGGCCAAAAGGACGATGATGCGCATGTCAGGTATGTTCTCCAAGCAGGGAAAATCTTGTCAGTGATGTCGGTACTCTAGCTTAGTTGTCAGGGTGCCGGTGTCAGAACGTCACTCCATTCCTGTACTCCCTAAACAGCAGTACAAGCATCACCTAGGGAGCTTCCATAGCAACCACTGCGCATGCACGATAGTTGATATCGGTAGAGAGCAGAGGGGACCTCCTGTGGGAGGACTTTTCAGCTCTCTGTTGTCAGACTGACAGCTGAGAGAAAAAACTATTTTTAAACAGGTTTTTCTCCTAACCTATACAAAACTTCTATCACAATGTAAAGATAGAATTGTATGTTTAATCTAATGAGCATAAGTTGTTTGGGGCATGACAGGTGCCCTTGAATTTCAAGTTCTAATTAAATACCCTTCAATTCTCAAGTTAGTTAAAAATCCTGCTAGTTTTAAATTTATGATTTAAAATGTTTTTTCTTTATTTAAGCATGACAAGATAAATACATAAAACATGCAAACAGAGATCAGGAGTATAGCATTGGTGTCACATAGAATTGCATATTGTACATGAACATGTTCTCTGTTAAATTATATAATTTATAATGGTTTTTGGGATTGGATTTTATGCTTAATCCTTGTCAATATTTTGTAGTAATTTAGTGGTGTAAGTGGGCAGCCAGTTTTAGATGTGGGCATCAATCCAGGTCCTGCTTTTAAGCAAGACTGTGCACTTTCTATGCTCCAAATGTATTTTAATTACTGTAAAAATAGAATAGAAATAATTTGCTGGGAAAAAACACATAATAAACAGTGCAATCACAGCAATTCCTGACAAAAAATTGGGTCTTTCTACTAAATATCACTCTAAAACTAGTCAAGGTGTCACCATAAAAACCATCTAAAATAATTAAAAGTAACAGCAATCCCCCACTCCCCCCACCTCCTTGTTCAAAAAAGGAAAATGAGCCAAGCAGGCAGGCAGACTAGAGGGAGAAACAGGGGTACAGTAGAAACATCAGAATGCCACCTTTACCAGGGGGGCACAAGGTCATTGCCAATACTATGCAAGCACACAAAAAAATAAATTTAAAAAATGGTAAAACCTACCACAGAGCACTGCCGGACTGCCCAGCAGCCGGGACGAGGGAACGGATAAACGCTGTCTTAGATAGGCTACTATAACCAGAGGCTCACTAGGCCAGCAAACAGATAGACCCCGCGCAGACAACTGAAGTGGGCAGAGTGACTTGACAAGGCACAACGTAGACACCTTAAGTGGTACTAGGCCCGAGCCCAAACCACACAAACCACACATGGCACCACTCACACAGACTAGCCATCCCATGTCCGGCCACCAGGTCCAGGAAGATACGCACCCCATCAACTTTGTGTATCATAGGATTGAACATATGTATACATTACTGAACAAATACTTGTCATGTATGTACCTATTGGTAATGTATTGTAATGTATTGTACCCAATGTATTGTGTCCACCGGGTCCTGGTATTCACCCCTCCCTCTCTTCTTTTTGTACCCAACTGCCCAACTTTTTGTAACAGCAATCAGTAAAACTGGTAAAAAGTCCAGGAGCTGATATAAGATAGATAACAAGTCAAAAAGAGGAAAAAGGTAAAAACCAAATATGTTCAAATAAGTTCAACTGCAGTCCTTCCATGATGCATAAAAAAAAGTCCCAAATCTACTAGTTAATAAATAGGGCTTATAGAAACACTGTGGCACAACATGCTAGAGTGCTATAAAATGGATATGCACTGTAGCAATGATAAAATTACATCTCAAAACAGTATAGAACTTAGCAAGTACCTGTGGAAGGTGTAACAATATAGCACATACAAACCCCCCAAAAATGAATAGGATTCCACTTTAAACCATGTGATTTTAGTGGATCCATAAAAACTCGTCTTTGCAATGCACACTTGGGTTGGTGGAAAGCTGGGAGCATCTCTTCAAATCCCAGATTCTGATTGGCTGCACGTTTTATGTACCATTGTTTTATCAGAAACTGCCTCTTAGAATGAAAATTGTGCTGCAATTCAAAGATGTCTACCTCGACAATGAAACATATCTTCAAATGGCATATTGGTTGATGAAGAAAGCAGTTCAGTAGATAAATCCCTGTGGGGAAGATCAGCCTGAAAATCTTCATCTTTGTAGATGAAGCTAGGGAACCCCAGCCTCTGATAAAGTGACCTGTGAGTCACGAAATGCGTTAGGCGGAGTTTGGACTGAATACCGGCGGTGAATTATTGTCCAGCAAAGAAAAAGGCATTTGGGATACACCCAAAACATGCATTCTACAGGAATGGTGCTGCCATAGTGACCAATATTCATACATGATACAAATTAAGAATATTGTCCAGCGCTATTTTTAACATTAGCCATAGCTGCATCTACAAGTGGTGAAATGCCGGAGACCGAGCACTGGAAAGCACAACAGTCCCAACATAGGATTTCACGGACCCTCCATCCCATTCTAAAGATCAAGCCGGCACGGAGGGAATGTTTTGTTATTTTCCTGAAGGGACAGCGTTCCATGCAGTGCTATCTTGATTTCTACGCTTGTGTGTTTTTATTCTTAATATTAACAAATTACTGCAGGTAGATAGAACACTATGCTCTTTTTGTATTACATTTTTTAGATATCCGACATACAGATGAACTTCTTAAGATCTACTACCTACAGGTGATACTCGAAAAATTAGAATATTGTGCAAAAGTTCATTTATTTCAGTAATGCAACGTAAAAGGGGAAACTAATATATGAGATAGACGCATTACATGCAAAGCAAGATAGTTCAAGCCGTGATTTGTGCGATGAATATGGCTTACAGCTCATGAAACCCCAAATCCACAATCTCAGTAAATTAGAATATTACATGCAATCAATAAAACAAGGAGTGTACGTAGAACAATATCGGACGTCTGAAAAGTATAAGCATGCATATGGACTCAGTACTTGGTCTGGGCCCCTTTTGCAGCAACTACTGCCTCAATGCGGCGTGGCATGGAAGCTATTAGCCTGTGGCAATGCTGAGGTGTTATGGAAGACCAGGATGCTTCAATAGGCCTTCAGCTCTTCTGCATTGTTCGGTCTCATGTCTCTCATCTTTCTCTTGGCAATGCCCCATAGATTCTCTATGGGGTTCAGGTCAGGCGAGTTTGCTGGCCAATCAATTACAGTAATCCCACTGTCATTGAACCAGGCTTTGGTGCTTTGGCAGTGTGGGCAGGTGCCAAGTCCTGCTGGAAAATGAAGTCAGCATCCCCATAAAGCTCGTCTGCGGAAGCATTAAGTACTCCAAAATCTCCTGGTAGACGGCTGTGTTGACCCTGGACCTAATGAAGCACAGTGGACCAACACCAGCAGATGACATGGCTACCCAAATCAACACAGACTGTGGAAACTTTACACTGGACTTCAAGCATCTTGCAGTGTGTGCCTCTCCATTCTTCCTCCAGACTCTGGGTCCTTGGTTTCCAAATGAGATGCAAAAGTTGATCTTAATCAGAAAAGAGGACTTTGGACCACTGAGCAACGGACCAGGTCTGTTTTTCTTTAGCCCAGGTAAGATGCTTCTGACGTTGTTTGTTATTCAGGAGCGGCTTGACAAGAGGAATACGACATCTGAAGCCCATGTCCAGGTTCCGTTTGTATGTGGTGGCTCTTGATGCACTGACTCCAGCCTCAGTCCACTCCTTGTGAAAGTCCCCAACACTTTTGAACTGCCTTTTCCTGACAATCCTCTCCAGGCTGCGGTCATCCCTGCTGCTTTTGCCCCTTTTTCTTCCACACTTTTCCGTTCCATATAACTTTCTATTAATGTGCTTTGATACAGCACTTTGGGAACATCCAACCTTCGCAATTACCTTTTGAGGCTTTCCCTCCCTATGGAGGGTGTCATTGAGGGTTTTCTGCACAACTGTCAGGTCAGCAGTCATCCCCATGATTGTGATTCCTACTGAATTACACCGAGAGACCACTTAATTAATTATTTTGGATTATATGTACTATGTTGTTACCCCTTCTACACTAAGTATTATACTATTTCGCAAGAGGTGCTTTTATCACTGCTACAGTATATAGCATATTTTGCCACAGTGTTTTTTTTTTTATAATCCCTTTTATTTATTGACTACTAGGTTTGGGACCTTTTATGCATTTTATAAGGACTGTATTTGAACTTATTTGTTTTTTTCCTTACTGACTTGTTATCTATCTTATATCAGATCCTGTTTTTTAATCAGTTTACTGATTGCTGTTACTTTTAATTCTATTTTAATAACTGTCAGAGCTCCCCTCCCTTTGTACCCAGCTGGAACCCTCATTCCTACCAATGGCATAGAAGACTGCTGTACAAGTCAGGATGTGAATGCAATTAAAAGTAGCCAATAAAATTAAAGAATTTCTCTCAAGCCATATGATACGTTGGTAATAATGAACATAGGGCAAAATTAAATGTTGTCACCAAAGTCCATTTTAAAAAACCTGTACTTGACTTTCCCTTTAGAATTCTGTCTTTTATTCTTAGGTCACATCTGTGTACTCTGTGTTTTGTGCTGAATTCAGGTGTACTCTGTATTTTGTATATTTATAGTACCATACAATTAGTGCAAAATTTACAACTCTGTCAACATTTGGGAGGATCTTCAAATCAATCTCGAAATCCTATGTAATAATGTTTTCAATGAAAAAAAGTCAATAACCTGATATTTTAAACATAGCTAAATATAGATTTTGGACCAAAACAAAAGTTAGGAGCCCCAAGAGCAAAATGACAAACCAAGACAAATATTTAAACCTACTTGGTCTCATAAAAATGGCACTACTTCTGTTTATTAGATGAAAATATAGATATAATGACATTCGTTAAGCAAGTAGGGATGAGAATAAAATTGACGATTTACTTATTTCAGTAAATTATTAAATATATTAATGTACAATCTCTATGCTCTATGTATCATAAGGCGGATTTATAAAAATCTTACTATATATACATAGTAGCGCTATTGAATTCCAGAATATTGCCAAATGCTTTGCTGAATACACAAATGAGCACACAGATATATCTAATGGTTAATACTAGGAAATTGGATCTTTCATGGTACACACAATTCCTGATTCCAGGGCCCCTGTCTAACTCTTGGGCACTAGACAGCTGCCCAAGGCCACCTTATGGTCCCACCTCACCAATTCTTGGCTTAGAGATCTGAGGATTGCTGAGGGTTGAGTTACAAGGGAGGGCATAGGACTTCTACCAAACGCAGTGTGTTAATGTCATTAGGGAGACTTGCACGGCAGGACCAATTAGGGATGTGCATGGGCAAAAAATTTGGTTCGGTTTGGCACTTCCGAAATGTGGGGCTTCGGCAATTCGGGACTTTGGCAATTCGGTTCTGTTTGGCACTTCCGAAATCTGTCACATTGGAAATTCGGTACGTCAGCCATTCGGAAGCATCCGAATGTCTGAATTGCCTAAATTCGTCCGAATTTAAATTCGGACCGAAGCGAATTGCACATGTCTAGGACCAATTATTTTAGCGAGATGCAGGATAAAGTAAGAACCAGGAGGTATTTAACAACCAATGGATGTCCGAGAATGGCACCCATAGAGTGATGGACACCGGGCATATACAACAATAACAGTTTTAAAAGCAAATAACATTTGATAAACTTGGGAGCTGTTGTAACTTAAAGTGAACTTGGCATGACAGGTTAATACTAACTGGTGTTGCAGTTACATTTCGCAATTTGTTTTTCATTTCACAGAAATTTAATGTTTAGTGAATAAACCCTTTTGACTACAATCAAGTCTGCTGGAGGTTTGATAAGGTTGGTGGTTCCAAGCAAATCAGCACTGCACATATACCTAACCTATCTCTACATATAGTCTAAATATTACAGTATATGCAATCTCCATCCTTCATCTGTGTAATAATATTACGGTAGGTATATAATAAATCTTTGGCAAACACCTTCTGAATTATTAACTAAACTATGAATTTATAGGAATTTGCAAGGGGAAATTAACGTGACTGTGCTGATCTAGATTCATAGTATACTGAGAATTGTCAGAAATTTAAAGTGAATTTCAAATTTAAGGTTATAGTAGCTGAACTGGGTGCATAGCTGACTTGAGAACATTTGCAGTTTGGCTACTTTGGCCTTAGATTTGAAATTCACTTTAAATTACCCACAATTCTCACTTGATTGCATAACCCTGCTAGTTGGTACCACCTCACTCTTTATGATCTGGTTTGAACTCACTTTCTTTCCGTGACTTGGTGTGTGTTTGTCATATATTTGTATGGTCCTGTGTGGACGTCACATTCCAGTGGAATTTACCACTTGCGTCACTCTCCAGTGATTACACCACAGTAATGGCAGAAATTTCTCTGTAATTAACACAACCTAATTAGTAATGTTCAGATGGAGATTATAATGTTTGTGGTGTGTTGTTATTATTAGTATGTGTAAACAAATATTATATACTACAACATTTTGCATTGTAGAATGCAATCTGTACAATTATATAATATATAAATGGTGCAAACCTCAGAAAACCCCCCCAAAATGTTGTTTTTTTGGGGGGACTTGTGTCCTGCACTGGTAGGCTATTGATATAAATGTGGATATTGTATGTTTAGATTCTAGCCTAATCACCTTTTGTCTTTCATATATTTGATTGTTGCATTGTGTCGTAAATAAAGTTACTATTATGTACTTTTCAGTAGTTTAGGTGTGCATCCTGGTTTATTATGAAACAAATATTATATACACACAAATTGTGGAGGGGCAAAGTCATGGAATATAAATTGCCTAAATTGGCAAAGGTCAAACAAGTAAAATTAAATGTAAAAAAAAAATATAGCTTCAACAAATTACTGCAGAATCAACACTATGAGCACCATAAAAACTTAATCTGAATGTAGTTGTTATGGTGCCAGGAAATCCTTGGCGTCAGCTTACCTTTAGAAGTTAAACCGTTCAAGAATGGTTTAACCTCAAAGTCTTCTCTCCAGTGCTGTTTGGCTCTGTCCTGACTGTCTGCTGCTCTCAGATTCTCTAAATCAGGAAGCCTTGGACTGCCGAAGACAGGAACATCGCTGATTGGCTGAGAGCATCAGCTGACACTCTAAGCCAATCAGTAGCTCTCCATTCATAGAAATTACGCACATAAAATACATATATTTCTCAAGCCTTTTTGTGAATAGGGAGTTACTGATTGGCTTAGAGCAGGTGTTCCCAACCTGTGGTACGCGTACCCCAAGGGGCACAATCCATTAGCGCAACTGGGTTCCTTCTAACTTGACGGAGTGCTGGGAGGAAGTGAGTGAGTCGGGCACTTGCTCCCAGCTCAAAGAGAATCTGCCGCGCTGGAGAGGGAGCCGCGAAGGAGGGGGATGTGCAACAAGACCCTTACACACATCAGCCTTAGCCATGGAAGCCACCCTCCGGCACCTACAAGGTAAGAAACTGGAGTGTGGCTAGAATTGTGACTTGTATATTTGTTTTTTGTATCTGTACATCGGTGTGTGCCAGTGTGTGTATCTGTATTGGTGTAATTGAGTGTGTATCTGTATGTTTGTCAGAGTGTGTGTATCTGTATGTTTGTCAGAGTGTGTGTATTTGTATGTCTATCTGTATGTGTGTCAGTGTGTGTATCTGTATGTGCGTCAGTGTGAATCTGTATGTGCCTCAGTGTGTATGTGTGTATCTGTATGTGCGTCAGTGTGTATTTGTGTTTCTGTATGTGTGTCTGTACATCTATATGTGTGTCAGTCTATCTGTGTGTCTGTGTAACTGTATTGTGTCAGTGATTGCATCTGTGTCTGTGCAACTGTATTTGTGTCAGTGTTTGCATCTGTGTCTTTGCAAGTATGGACGTGTGTGTCTGTACATCTGTATGTGTGTCAGTCTGCATCTGTATGTGTGTCAGTGTGTGTATCTGTATGTGCGGCAGTGTGTATCTGTGTTTCTGTATGTGAGTCAGTGTGTTTATATGCATGTGTGTTAATGTTTGCATCTGTATGTGTGTCAGTGTTTGTATTTGTATGTGTCAGGATAGGTAGCATTGTGTCTGTACAACTGTATGTGTGTCAGTGTTTGAATCTGTGTATCTGTATGTGCGTCGATGTTTGTATCTGTATCTGCATGTATCTTAGTGTGTGCATCAGTGTTTGTATCTGTGCACCTGCATGTTTGTTTATCAGTATGTATATCAATGTGTCTGTGCATCTGTATGTGTGTCAGTGTGTGTATCGGCATGTGTGTCTGTCTGTGTCACGGTCTGTCTGTGTCATGGTGTGTGTGTGTGTGTGTGTTTGTCATGGTGTGTGTCTGTCTCTGTCATGTAATGTGTGTCTGTGTCACGATCTCTCAGTGTCTGTCTGTGTCGTGTATGTGTCTGTGTCAAGGTCTTTGTTATGGTGTGTGTCTTTTTTAAGGTGTGTCTGTCATGGTATGTGTGTGTCTCTGTCATGGTGTGTGTGTCTGTCTGTGTCATGGTGTGTCTGTGTTTCTGTTTGTGCCACGGTGTGTGTCTGTCATGGTATGTGTGTGTATGTGTGTTTTTACTCACCACTTTTTTTTCCACATCGTGCTGGTCTCCCCTCAACTGACCCTGCCTCTACGGCTGAGATCATCAAGCTTGATGATCTCAGCCAATCCGCACTGACACAGGAAGCACCTCTAGTGACCGTCTGAGTGTCTGTCACTAGGAAGCAATATAAACACTGCCTTTTCTCTAAAAAGTCAGTGTTTACATTGAAAAGCCTGCAGGGACAGGCTGTAGACACCAGAGCCACTACATTAAGCTGTGTGTGTGTGTGCGCGCCTGCTAGTGAGTGGGCTTGCTTGTGTGTGTGTGTGTGTGTGTGTGTGCCTGCTACTGAGTGAGCTTGTGTTTTTATTTTAATGACCTTATGTATATCAGTGAGATTGTTTGTCTATGAGGCTGTGTATCAATCAGCTTGTGTCAGTGAGATTGTCTGTGTCTGCATGTGAGTATGCTTACTGTATAATTAAAGATTTTACTCTGAAAGGACCAATATTTTATATTGGAAAAAGATATATATATATATATATCTCAATCATCTAGGGTGGCAAGACATAGCCTTACATATTACATGCGACAATATATGGCGCAATGACTTATGGGGCTGGCATAGATTTTTTTTTCCAGGGCTGCTTTGGAATCCCCAGTCCGGCCCTGTATCTGTGTCTTTGTGTGATTTTGTGTGTCTGTATCAGTGTTTGTATCTTTGTATCTGCACATGTCAGTGTGTGTGTCTGTGTATCTGCATTTGTGTAAGTGAGTCTATCTGCCAAATGAGAAGCAGGGAGAGCCTGGGGCAGAGGAGAAGCAGAAAACAAGGGAGTCTGGGGCAGAGAAAAGCATGTGAATTTGAAATAACAGCAACATATTAATAACAAACATTTTCACTAATATGAGGAGTACAATTTATGGAAATGGGCTGCCAAGGGGTATTCAAGTGAAAAAAGGTTGGGAACTACTGGCTTAGAGCATTAGATCACTCTCTTTGCCAATAAGTGACATCCCTGTCATCTGTACTCTGAGGCTTCATGTTTGAAGAATCTGACAGCAGCGTCAGACATTGTGCTTGAGAAAAAGCTTTAGGGGTTCATCAATGTTTTAACCCTTAAATGAAAGCTCAAGCCAGGGACCTCCTGGCATCCTAACAACATCATTCCGATTAAGTTGTTATGGTGCCTAGAGGATCCCTTTAAAAAGTTAACATTTCAGTCATCGCAAGGTGCTGGCTTTTTCCAAATTGGGGATCCAAAGGTTATTATTTTGAACTCAATTTACAGAAAACAGAAAAATTAGATGTCGTATCCCACCATCCTAATTTAGTTTCTGATGTCCCACATACAAAGACACAAGAGAAATGTTCTCAGTTAGCGTGATGTGCTGACAGTTCTAGGACCGTGCAGAGAGTGCTCCACCAAAGCTCTCTGCATTGCCTGTCCTGAGTGGGGCCAGCTGTGAGTCAACTGGTGTGACCGGTCTCAGATACTTCTAAAGGGGACGTTCCTACTTTTGCATCATGAGTTCAGTCCAAGGTTGGACAAAAATGGATTTTGATATAGCAGAAGCGGAATATTCGTTTTAGAGTAAAATTTAGGTTTAAATAGACTATCTAAGCTTCCCACCCCCCACTTTTTTTTAGCAGGTTGGGGGTATCATATAGTAATCTGGTGTAAGGTACATTCGCATTGCTATAGTTCATTGAGGAGTACCACATAGGACATAGCAAGGGGAGGTTTGACAGTGATCTGCATCCACCAAAGGTGCAGACCACATGCTCCCTTGGGATGTTGGCTGTTCAAAGAGTTTTTTTTTTTTTTTTTTTTAAAGCTGACCTGTAGCGTGGCAGTGAGACCTCTTGGTCAGTGCTCTGATGGAAGGCCTAATTTGCCTTACTTTAGTATGAGCGCTGGAAAACCAAAAGGACAAGTGAAGAAAGGGATCCATAACTACACAGAGCAGCACACGGCATTAATCTTTATTATTGCACAAGTTACCATACAGTATTAAGGATTTATTCACTGAACCGAAATGAAATATTTAATCCACAATAGCCAAAAAATAAATAAAAAGGTTTGTTCCACACGTGTTAATAATTGCACAAATCTCTCTCAGCTCAGTAATGTCCTGTTTATTTCATTTTCCGTTGGCCCATGCAGGTGTATGGGACTAGTAATTTTATTTTACGCTTTATTTGATGGGAATTTAAGGAGATGGGGCCCCTTGGACACCCAATTTCTCCCCCTAAACATGTTAGTATCCCTATGTTCTGCCTTTTAATAATACAAATAATAAAGCGTGTTTGTTTCTGTCACTGGGAGAGCAGCTGTGCACATGTGAGCAGGAATAAGAATAGATTGTTTTTATTTATTCCAACATGCTCAGCTCTGCTGTAACCATGGCGACAGAGAAAGCCATTAGGTAAATGCCTTCCCCCCCATCCCCCCCTCGCTTTATCTCGGCATGTGACGTCACGCGGCGACAATATCAACGTGACACCCGACCCTCCCTTTTTTTGTGTGTGCTCGTGACGTCATCACATTCGGAGCCGCTTCCCGTGACCGCACCGGTGACGTCAGAGACGGATAAAGATGGCGGAGCAGGCTGCCGGGCGCTCTCTGGGCTCCTACTCCCCAGTGGATTACATGAGCATAACCAGCTTCCCCCGGCTGCCCGAGGAAGAGGCCGGGGGGGAGCCGGGGCCGCGCGTCGGGGAGGAAGACACCTTCCTGGGGGAGCATGACTCCGGTAATCCCAGACAGCTCTCCATCCATCCCAGACAGCTCTCCATCCATCCCAGACAGCTCTCCATCCATCATACCATGTACCAAAGCATCTCTCCATCCATCCCAGACAGCTCTACATCCATCATACCATGTACCAAAGCATCTCTCCATCCATCCCAGACAGCTCTGCATACATCATACCATGTACCAAAGCATCTCTCCATCCATCCCAGACAGCTCTCCATCCATCATACCATGTACCAAAGCATCCCTCCATCCATCCCAGACAGCTCTGCATACATCATACCATGTACCAAAGCATCTCTCCATCCATCCCAGACAGCTCTGCATACATCATACCATGTACCAAAGCATCTCTCCATCCATCCCAGACAGCTCTCCATCCATCATACCATGTACCAAAGCATCCCTCCATCCATCCCAGACAGCTCTGCATACATCATACCATGTACCAAAGCATCTCTCCATCCATCCCAGACAGCTCTGCATACATCATACCATGTACCAAAGCATCTCTCCATCCATCCCAGACAGCTCTCCATCCATCATACCATGTACCAAAGCATCCCTCCATCCATCCCAGACAGCTCTGCATCCATCATACCATGTACCAAAGCATCTCTCCATCCATCCCAGACAGCTCTGCATCCATCATACCATGTACCAAAGCATCTCTCCATCCATCCCAGACAGCTCTGCATACATCATACCATGTACCAAAAGTATCTCCATCCATCCTGCATGCAGCTTCCATCATCCATACCATGTACCAAAGCATCTCTCCATCCATCCCAGACAGCTCTCCATCCATCATGTACCAGCCAAGTGTACCAAAGCATCCTCCATCCATCCCACAGCTCTGCATACATCATGTACCATACCAAAGCATCTTCCATCCATCCCAGACAGCTCTCCACCATCATACCATGTACCAAAGCATCTCTCCATCCATCCCAGACAGCTCTGTACAAGCATCATACCATGTACCAAAGCATTCTCCATCCATCCCAGACAGCTCTGCATACATCATACCATGTACCAAAGCATCTCTCCATCCATCCCAGACAGCTCTCCATACATCATACCATGTACCAAAGCATCTCTCCATCCATCCCAGACAGCTCTCCATCCATCATACCATGTACCAAAGCATCTCTCCATCCATCCCAGACAGCTCTCCATCCATCATACCATGTACCAAAGCATCTCTCCATCCATCCCAGACAGCTCTCCATCCATCATACCATGTACCAAAGCATCTCTCCATCCATCCCAGACAGCTCTACATACATCATACCATGTACCAAAGCATCTCTCCATCCATCCCAGACAGCTCTACATACATCATACCATGTACCAAAGCATCTCTCCATCCATCCCAGACAGCTCTACATCCATCATACCATGTACCAAAGCATCTCTCCATCCATCCCAGACAGCTCTACATCCATCATACCATGTACCAAAGCATCTCTCCATCCATCCCAGACAGCTCTACATCCATCATACCATGTACCAAAGCATCTCTCCATCCATCCCAGGCATCTCTGCATCCATCCCATGTACCAAAGTATCTCTCCATCCCAGACATGTCTACATACATCACATGTACCAGGGC
>OW240916.1:45674140-45747325 GCA_933207985.1 Pelobates cultripes
AAAACCAGAACCTAAGTAAACAAACAACATATAATTCTTATTTCTAATTCCATTATATGTTAAAGAAAGTTATACAACAGCTAATGCTTCCATCATTGCTGTTGACTAATTAATTAAACCAGTTATGCCAGCTTTAGCAGCAATGACGCCAACCGTACATACGGTGTAATTATTGATTGGCTCTCATGGCGATGTTGTGTAAGTTTCCCAATTCCTCTTCGCAGAGCTGCTTGTTTGTGATGTAGTTTGTGATGCAGTAAAGCATTCCCACACATGACACACTTGTCCAGAAATACATGGTTCTGGAAACTCTGCCACAGCATGGCTGACTGTTCTTGGAATAACACTCTTAATGGATTATTCACTAACGTGAGCATTGTCTTGAATTCGAGAACTTCAAATGTAAGGCCAAAGTTGTCAAACTGGATTGGTTGACTTGAAGCATTTTTCCAGCTTAGCTGTCCTGGCCTTAAAGGGACACTCCAGGTACCCAGACCACTTCTGCCCATTGGAGTGTTCTGGGTGCAACTCCCATCACCCTTAACCCTGCAAGTGTAATTATTGCAGTTTGTATAAACTGCAATAATTACCTTGCTGGGTTAAGTCCTCCTCTAGTGGCTGTCTATCAGACAGCCACTAGAGGGACTTCCGTGTTCTTAGAACACGAAAAGTGTTTTAAACGATGCTGGACGTCCTCATGCTATGCATGAGGACCTCCAGCGTCGCCGGAATCCCCATAGGAAAGCATTGAATAATGCTTTCCTATGGGGAGGTCTAATGCGCGCGTGGCCATTGCCGCGCATGCGCATTAGGTCTCTCCCGCCGGCTGATGTCGGCGGTGGAGGAGCGTGGGCGGAGCCTGACTAAGCACATCGGCGCTTAGTCAGATGGGGGGTGGGAGGAAGAGGGGCACTGCAGAAACCTGCAGTGCCAAGAAAACAGATATGTTTTCCTGGCACTGGAGAGTCCCTTTAAATTTGAACTTCTTTTTGCAATCCCAACAATTCTCAATTTAGTAAATAATTCTGTTGACGTGGAAGACAATCAGGGTTATTCACTAGAGTGATAATTGCAGTTTGCAATTTGAGGTGAATTTTAAATATAAGGGCCAAAATAGCCAAACTGAACGCAGAGTTGATTTGGAGACTTTTTAAAATGGTCTATTGTGGCCTAAGTTGTGAAATTCACTTTGAATATCTGGTAATCCTCATTTTGGTGAATAACTTTGACATTTACATTTCTCCAGATGTAACGGTGTCTAATGTTGTCTTACCCACATACAGGACTTTTTTTTTTTTTCTGTCATTATCCAAGACTTTAGATGAGCATTTAAATACAGGATTATTCACTGAAGTGAGAGTTCAAGGGGAATTCACAGTGAAGAAGGTCAAGATAGTTGAAATAATAAAAAGAAAAATTATCTAAGTCAGCGATGCTTTGGTTTGGCTACTCTGGCCTTAAATTTGAAATTCACTTTAAATTCTTACTTTAGTAGATAACCCTGATAGTCTTATTCACTGTACATCTGAATGACAAAACTAAGGCTATAATAGCCATGAATTGCAACATTTTTCCAAAGCAGCAATTTTTGCCTCAGTTTTGCGATTCCGATTTATTTCTCTAAAATTCTGAATTTAGTAAGTAGAATGTTTGCCTTTCTTTGGCTGATGAGAAAGAGTTCCACAGATTTCTCATGTTGTTATTTTAGTCTTTGTAATTTCTTGAATTATTTCATGCCCTGTACCTGAATGGATTTAGCTGTATGGCCACTTCTGAAATGATTTATTATTGTCTCAAATATTTTCTACTTTGATAGTTTGGGGGTTATGTAAATAAGTCACCTTTATATTTTCATGTTTGCGACAGATTTGTGTGAATACACCATTTTCTTATGTATAAAACGGTTACGCTACATATAAACATTGGTGACTTTTTTGTTGTTGTTGTTGTAATAATCCATGTTTTTGGCACTTTTTGATTAGTATTTCGGATTTTTCAACCTTTCTTTTCCCTGATGATTTTACCATTAATTACATTCACAGAATAAGACAAGTCAGGGAAAAAAAAGACAATATTTCTTTTTTTTTTATAAGTAAAAAAAAAAAAGAATATTGTGAAAGTTGGTCTCAGAAAATCTGTCAGTTTGATATTGGTAGGAAAGGTTTGTCATAAAAAAGGTGCACTTTTATACCTCTATGTTATATATTGGGAGCTACACATTTGTGAATTAAAAAAAATAAATAAAAACAAGAAAAAATGATCAGTCATATAAAATGACTGAAGAATCACAGTACTGAATATTTTGGTGCAAAAAATAAGGGAATGAATTGGCACAAGTAAGAAAATTGCCATAAAATAAAATGAGCACAACACCTTTTACATGTTATCCTCTACGTTTGTCACTGTTTGGTGAAGCTAAAAGGCTGGTTGACTGACTCTCATCAGACCTGATAGTTTACTAAGGTACTCAGACACCTGCCTCTCCCCCCTCCCCCCCAAAAAATACCTTTTACATTTGAGATGATATAATCCCCACAAGGAGATCCAGAATCTGGTAGTTAAAGGAACAGAATAATATTTCAAAACATACATTTTGTAGAAAGTATTAGGGGAAACTGATACAATTTAACAGCAGTGTTTTTAAAACGTTGTGCAATTAGAAAATTATATAAAGGAAGATAATCAGCAGGGGCTCAGTATACTCAGTATAGTAGGTAGATAGAAAGATTTATCTACCTACCTTATCTTAAGGTGTCTATTAGATAAATAGCTTAAACTAAGGTAGTTAGCTAAATCTATCTCAGTCCATAACAGGAGAACAAATCCCATCTAGTATTCTCACCACTCACTATCCCACAGATCACAATAAATCTAAAATAAGCTGAATGGGCTAACTTGCAGTGAAGCACTCTATTAGGTCAGTATTAAATAACTATGAATTCTTCAAGTGTCTTATTAAGGGTCCAGGCCCGGTGTAGGACTGGTACTAGCCGTACTGACTAACCCTGATTTGGTGTAGCTGCCGTTAAAGGGTTTATTTTAATTGCATTATCTTTTACATTAGTAAACCTTTTTCAAACCTGAAGATTGTGTGGTTGATTACCTGGCGCACACATTTTTTATCTGTTGTATGTTGCAACAACCTCCAAAAAGATCAGACTAAATAAAGTGGCAATCCTTATTGCTTACCTACCTACCATCCATCCCATGGGTTATTTACTTAAGCGTGAATTTAAAGGGAAATTCAAATTTAAGCCCAGAGTAGCCGAACTGAACGAATAGGTGATTTAGAGAATTTTTCTAGTTCAGATATTGGACCTAAAATTAGAAATTCACTTTGGATTGTCACTTTAGTGAACAACCTTGTTAGATACCAATATAAAATATAGCACATGCCATAACAGGTAAAGATATTTGGGGTTCTGCAGTGCAGAGCTGAGCCCTGAAGGTAAACCAAAGTTTACATGTCCTACCTTAAGCCTTGCTGATCACTATAACAGTCCCTGTGAAATGGCTTTGTGCTTGCTGCTTGTTTGTGTTTTAATATCGTCTGCGCCCTATCTGTACATCTCTCCCCTTTCTGCGTCACTGTGATGTGGTGTCTGAAGCTTGCCCTGCAGTTTATGCCAATATCCTCATATCTAACTTGCAAGCTGCATTATATTTTTTATGAGAGCAAAATAACGATCACTGGAATGCTTAGAATGTACAAAGATGATTAACACAGGTACGCTCTGTGTTCACATTCACAGACACTGCACTGCATATATCACATGTACAAAAACAGCACATATTACAGATACATACTGCACTGCATATATCACATATTACAGATACACACACAATGTGTCGCACACTCATAGGTACACATATTGTACTGTATATATTACAGATATACACACCATGTGTTGCACACTCATAGGTACACATATTTTACTGTATATATTACAGATATACACACAATGGCAGAGGTGAATCTCCAGCTCTTGCCGCACTACTGGGGGTCATTAGCCAGCCCGGAACAAGAGTTAAAGTAACTCCATCTATACAACAAAACTGCCTCATTAAACTAAAGTTGTTTTGCTGACTATAGTGTCCCTTTAAGGCTGAGTGGACTGATTCTTATCTCTGATTCTTATCTCTCCTCTTTAACCCCTTAAGGACACATGACGGAAATATTCCGTCATGATTCCCTTTTATTCCAGAAGTTGTGTCCTTAAGAGGTTATACTCAACCTTTAAGCTCAAAAAGGCACAATATAAGTGCTGAAAATGGGCACCCCCTATTGGACAAGAATCTTTAGGAAGGTGTATATTCTGCGTAATGGGAAATGGGGCCAGGGTACTGGTGGCATCATTAACACTACAGCGCACTGAAGTGATATCAACCTATCAGTCCTGTAATATTTTCTCGTAATTGTCTCAGTTATTGTTGAAAGTCCCCCTTAATATTGTAAAGCGCTGTGGAATAAGATGGCACCTTTTGATGCCAAATATTATATTAAGGCTTGAAGTAAATCTGGAAAAATTCTCCAAGTCATATTCCTAGTTCGGCTATTTTGGTATAAAATTAATCATTTTGAATTCCCAATAGGTCTCACTTTAGTAAATAAATCTTGACTGTATATAATACAGATACGCAAACTTGTCTGCTTAAAATACAGGTACTTAGCACTGTTTATGCTAGAGCTAAGTAAGGGTTAACATTGGGGATTTACACTTGAAATCTGAGATACTCCTGAGGACATTTGCTAATCTCAAGATTTTATTATACATTTTAATCTTTTGGGGAATGAGATTTGGGGACAGAGATATCTCCGGAATAGAACAGGTGAGACGGACATATACACAGGTAGGTACTTTTACTGGAGATTGTAAAAAACTGTCAGAAATCTTTGATAAGGTGATAGGCAACCTCTCAGGGGTAGGCAACCTTCGGCACTCCCCATAATGTTCTTACATCTATAATGCTAGCAATGCATTAGGGGAGATATAGTCCACATCATCTGGAGTGTCGAAGGCTGCCTACCCCTGTATCTATCTATTTTTTGCACTGAATAAATTTTTGCTTTCTTTATGTGCTTTTTTGTTTCCTTAACTGTATTTAGCAGATAAATAGGGGGAGGAAGGGATTACTAAACTACACATTGTAGCAAAGTTAGTAAAATCCAAATGGTCTATTGTCTCTACAGACCCAGACGCCTTCCTTAAATCTGCCCGTCTCCAACGGCTTCCCTCCTCCTCCTCTGAAATGGGGAGCCAGGATGCTTCCCCTCTCCGAGAGACAGCCAAGGATCCCTTCACGTCAGATTGCAGCTGCCGCCAAGATGGCCTCACTGTCATTATCACGGCCTGCGTAACGTTTGCAATAGGAGTCACCATAGCACTTATCATGCAGATCTATTTTGGAGATCCCCAGGTAAGACAATGACATTGGGATTCAAGTTGATCCCTATTTATGTTTTACATATTTCAGTTAATTGTATTTAATTAAAGATAAGATGCATGAATTTCCAAATCTCAAAGGTTTCTTTATGCACATAGTTTTTCCAGACTTATAGAGCTCTTGTTCATGTGCAGAAAGATTTTCAAACACTGTAGGCCTCTTGTGTACAAAGCCTTTTAAACCTCACACATCTCTTCTTCTTGTGTACAGAGTTTTCTAAACCTTATACGTCTCTTTTCCATATGTGCAGAGGTTCTGAAACACCGGGGGCCTCTTTTTCAAAATGCATATTGTGACTATAAAACTCCCATGTAGGTATTGTTATACTACTGTGTACACCAGAAGTGTATCTGGTGTTTGGCACCTCGCTGGATTTGTCCATTGACACAACATCCCCCCTGAGAATTTAAACTTTAAAGGTGATATTCCAAGTAGCATAGCTTCTATGGTTTATTGTAGCAGTTAGGGTGTAAGGAGGTTGTGATTTTGTTCAACACAAGGTCATCACATCTACTCTCATTATCCTGTATCAGTCTTCCATTCCCCATTCTATATTTATTCCCAACTTGTGTCTTCCCCCCTCTCTCTCCTACTCTTCCTACTTGTGTATCCCTCAAAGATCTCTACTCCAATTGTTCCACCTTCTCTCCTCTCTTCCTACTTTTGTTTCTTGCTCACTCTCCATTTGTCTCCCTTAAAATTGTGCCGCTGCACTACATCTACGACCCACTTTGCCTCTTTCCCACATACTTTATCTTTTTTTCTAAGCTCTCTGATATCCCCCCATATGTCTCTACATACCACCATACTTAATGTGTCTCTCTATTATATATTTTATAGCGCCATCAGATTTCGTAGCACTGTACAATGGGTGGACTAACAGACATGTAATTGTAACCAGACAACTGGACGTACAGGAACACAGAGGTGGAGGGCCCTGCTCAATGAGCTTCTATCTCACTCCCTAATAATTTGTGTGTCTGCCCCCTCCCACACCTGGATTGCAGACAGCGCACCAGGGGAATGCATTTTACTCTGCCCAGTCTGTTTAGTAAATCTGTGTGCTGTACAAGAGTGGAGATGGGTTGGATGTTATGATGCATCATGGTGCTGCCCTCTCCAAACTGTCAGCACTGTGGGGTCTCCAAAAAAGGAACAATACAGAGTCAAGTACTCCTTTGCGTGCTCCTGCTCGGCTGCCCTACACAAGGGAAAAACTGAGCTGTGAGTGCCCTCAGAGTGACTCCACTCTCATCCCAGCTGTCATCTAGTGCAGACTACCCCAGCCCTCACTTAGTATCCCACTGATGTAAACTACATTCAGTCTCACCAAGACCCAACTGATCTTATCTGATCTTATCCAACTGATCTTATCTCTCTCCTGCTGATATATTCACTATAGCGTTTATAAATATTGAAAACTGTAAAATAGAAACATAGAATGTGACGGCAGAAAAGAACTATTCGGTCCATCTAGTCTGCACCGGGGGCCCATGGGGAAAAAAATAAATAGTAGAGGGCAGCGGGGCCCACAGGGCAGCTGCTTTTGGCCCCTCCGAAATAACTGTGCCTGGGGCAGCTGCCCTGTTTGCCCTGCATCAAAGATGGCCCTGAGGATATGTACACCAAGAAAAACAAGTAAAATAGGCGCTAACCAAATGCCAAAAGGACCACTGTAGGCACCCAGACCACTTCAGCTTAATGAAGTGGTCTGGGTGCCAGGTCCATCTAGGATTAACCCTGCCTGCTGTAAACATGTTTACAAATGGGTTAATCCAGCCTCTAGTGGCTGTCTCATTGACAGCCGCTAGAGGCGCTTCCGCGCTTCTCACTGTGATTTTCACTGTGAGAAGACGCCAGCGAACATAGGAAAGCATTGAGAATGCTTTCCTATCGACTGACTGAATGCGCGCTCGGCTCTTGCCGCGCATTCGCATTCAGCCGATGACGACCGAAGGAGGAGGAGAGTTCCCAGCGCCGAGGGAGCCTGGCACTGGAGAAACGTGAGTCTTTAACCCCCTTCCTCCCCCTTCAGCCCGACGGGAGTGAGACCCTGATTGTGGGGGCACCCTCAGGGCACTATTTTGTTTTCCTGGCACTAGAGTGGTCCTTTAAGAACACTTACTAAATGAATAAAAGCATCTCCCCTTACAATGTGCAACAGCTCAGAAACACTTAAAACAACACAAATTCATAAAAGAGGGTGCGCTGTGTCTTTAAGACAAAATATTTGACAATAATCACAAATAGTGATATAAAAACTTATTTTAAATTGCCTGGTAATAAAAAAAGAAGAAATTCTTGTGCAAAAATCATGCAAATTGTGATATTTATATATAGTGCAAAAATATATATAAGGTGCAAAAAATATATATACCCGTGCTCTCAATGTAATAGGGGAGCACTTACACTTGGTTCAGCTTTGGTAATTCTCGCCAACATTCATAATGTACATAATATAAATAAAAACAAGAGAGAGAGATATATACTCAAAGATAGAATCCCACTCACAATTATAGAGCAGGGAAGTATGCTCTAACTGTTTGCACTTTTGGTATCTCCTTTAACAAGGACCAAATCACAGCAGCTAATCGACTATAATCTTTATTTCACGATCTTCACATTAAAAGGCTGCTTGGCATATCACCTCCCACTCCTTTTGCCACCCTTCCGATTGGAATACAGTCTGTTCGGTATTGCTGCCGGCTTGCTGTTTGTTTACCGCGGGTTCCAAATACAGGTACTTCCTGGAGGCGGAGCTTAGTGACGTAATAGCAGGCTGGGCATGATGACGGCAGAGATCGGCTTCCTCTGATAACACTTCCCTCTTGCTGCTGTCCTCCTTATAAATCCGCCCAAATGGGTGTGTAGACCTCAATAGTCTCAAAGTCATTGGTTCTGAGTTAAAACTTTATGAAAAAAGAGTCTTTATACGAAAGTCCATATTATTAGTACAAAGAGTGGTATATCACCTAAACAACAAACTTAAAAACATACAAATCATGTGTACAGCATATTCATACACTGATAATTGATCAAATCTTTTATATAAAACTCCTCTGTGCTACTTATTTGAAAATTGAAATATTCCCCAAATTCTAAATCCTTTTCTTTGATCCAGCTGAGGAGGCTTGGTATCTGCCATTGCCTTGCTTTTTAATAATGTTGAAATTCAGAAAGTCAAATTTCACATGTTTAAATGCTTTGCTTTGTTGATTCTTTTTAAACTGTAATTATTCTCATCCAAGCAATCTTAATATTGGTACTTGTAGATCTTTCACCAGGGGGCAGTAGTGAGTGACGCGTCAAGGTGCACCAATTTGGGAATAGAAGTGCTGGAGAAAAGAGGGAGCTCAGTGGATGCAGCAATTGTGACCACCCTGTGTCTAGGGATTGTTAATCCTCATACATCTGGCCTTGGCGGGTAAGTATAAAGAGATGTCATTATGTAATACTGCATACAGAAATTACTTGTATCATTAGGAGCCCATCACAAAGGGACACCAATAATAGACTGATCAATATTGTCATGTAGGGTAACAAGGATAAAAAGGGATGTTCAACCCTTCAGGCATTTTATCATGATGATTGATCAGACAGAGTGGAAAAATTGGACATGAGGTCTACACTGACCACTGCAGGTGCCATAGATGAACATTAGGGCATGATGTTACTATATGGATCGTGAGAAGGTGGAATTTTTTCCACTACCTGGTGTCCCACTTGGCATTGAGTGTGCCAAATTTAGAATGAGACTATGGGTTAAACCATCTATAACAGGTATCTCAAATTGTGCCCACAAGATGATGCTGAACTACAACTCCCGTTGATTCTTTGGCCATGTGTTGAATTCAAAGAATTATAGGATTTGTAGACCATTAATATCTGCGGGGCCAGAGTATGAGATCCCTGATCTAGAACATATTGGCCTTGCACCCACCTTAGGGGGTACAAATAAAAAGTATTTATGAGACACAGTATCTGTCCATCCCAATGCAGGGGGTATCTTATTATATATAATTCTGTATTGTGTGTTGTTATTTTTTTTTTTAAGTCTACTTATCTTGGACATTAATAGCTTGCTTAGAATTTACTTACACCCTCAATTCAGCCCTTCCTCAGTCCCCTGGCCCCAGCAAACCATTTGCAGTCTTTTTGGTCTTCTATGATATCACTAAAGTAAAAATTTCCATTGCGTTTTATCAGAATTAATTTTGTCTTTATTTTGATGTCATTCATTGACTCAGAGTTTCAGCTGAATTAACAGTTTGACTCCTTTCTGTGGGACTGCGCCAAGGGTTGGCGTGCTGCAGTAGTTATGGTGCTTAGAGTACTGCTTTAATCATTGCTTGTAAAAACAGGAAGCAGATGTTTACAGCTAAAATGTAGCAACAGGTTTCCATAGTCAACATTTGCATTTAATATTTGCATGCTACGCACATCTGCATCCTCCTGGTTTGCTAATTAGGCATACGTAAAAAGGTGTGTTTCGATATTCATTGACAAAGCAAATCCACCAAGACATTATAAGATATGCCCAGGATATGCGCTCATTACTTCAATCTGCTGATCTAATTGCATCATGCTTGTAGATAGGCTTTAGTGCTTAAATAGAATTAAATTTAACATGAATACAATGTTTAATGCAGGATGTATGAAGAGTTTGTAGTTGTTAATTTGTGTTTTCCTCTCTGCTCCCAGATGACACAGGTGTAAGTTTAAGTCAGAAAGACAGCTGATATATATTTTTTTTTAAATCAGGTGTTACTTAACTTTTAGTGTCTTTTGTTATTCTTTATGGGAATCAGTAAACGGTTAAGCAGTCTTTAAACTTACTGTAACCCTATATAAAAAAAGATTTTTATTTAGTTTTCATTGCTGTACTGGGCATTATTAACTATTGACTAGGTCCCCCCTTATAACCATGTAAATAAAAAATAAACTTACCTGGTATCCAGGGCCAGGCGAAGCTCCCTATGCCTCCGTCTGATGTCACTGATGTCCGCTCGTGGTCTAAACAAATGAGCGCACTGTGAGCCAGGTAGAGGAGGGAGGGATCAGGTGGACAGGTGAGGGAAGGTAAACAATGCAGGAAGGTGGGGAAGGATTGCACAGGGAGGGATGAAGATCAAGGCTTCCGCTGTCAGCAGAGCTGCAAGGAAGAAGCCCATTGCATCTGTCATCACTGTGTGCGCTGTTGACAGACATAATTTTTGCACAGAATTGACATTAGGCATCCCACAACAGCTTAGCTGCCTAAGTCACATGTGCCTGGGATTTAGCTAGTTCTCGGCACAAAAGTGCAGATTACTCTGTATGTACAATATATCGAGCAGAAACATTGCACATACAGATTTCCACCATGATCACTTCTAAATGCAGAAGTGGTGGTAGTTGGAGAAATCCTTTAAGTTTTGTAGCATGGAAACAACCGGTATTCGCTAATGATAACTATAGTGTAGCGTTACTTTCCAAGTCAGCGCAGCAATGTCACCGTGCAGGTCGCTGGCACCAAACAGGTAAGCCATTCGTCCAGCACGAATTCCAAAGGTGTGATCAAATTTTCTCTTTGAAAAGCCTTCAGAGGAAGTGATGTGGAGAACCATGTCTGATTTGTTTCTCACAGCGGAAGCGACTCTAGTGGCCGTAAGGAATATGATTAATACACACTAATTCTGTATTTTCTTGTTTGTAACAGAGGTGGAGTAATGCTAATTCATGACATCAGAAACAATGTCACAGATGTAATTGATTTCCGAGAGACTGCTCCTTCTGGAATCCACGAAGACTTGGTGAGACGGTACTGGAAAGAGAAGGTAAGGTCCATCCTACCAGCCGCATGCTGTGTCTTTCATATGCAGTAAACAAGTTTAAATACTAGATATTTTTCGGATACACATATAAATGATTTCCTATTTTGAAAAATATTTTAATATTCCAATATTGTATTTTTTAAAAATTTATTTATTTATTTATTTGATAGTTTCATATTTTGAAAAAAACTAAAACATTTTAGAAGTTCATCCAAAAATATTCCATAATTTGAAAAGCTTGTCCAAAAATATTAAACTGAGGTCTGTGTCAGTTATCAGAGACCTGATGGTCTATCTCCATTTCTTCCAGCCGGGGATTTTGGTTGGAATTCCTGGAATGCTGAAAGGTCTAGCAAAGGCTCATGAGATGTATGGGAAGTGAGTACAATGGTATTCAATTTGGGTAAAAGGCTATTTGTCCTTGAGAAATGTTTGGAGGTTTCTATGGATTGTTGTAGAATAGATATTGTGTTAGAATGAGTTTTGGTAAAGTGACCGAATGAAAGAATCACCCAACCCTCCGCTTACCAGTGAGTGATTTAAAGCCATCTCCTTAGAGTTCGAGTTTGTGTTTCTGGAATGAGCAAGATTATTTTCTTATGGGTAGCAGTCCTATGTATCACTTATGAATTATAATTTATCACAAAACCAGTTAAATTAGCATATTAAAATAAAGCATGACAATCTGACAAAGTCCCAACCATCATCCCACTTTTCTTACTCCATTACTATCTTGATCACAGATTGCCCTGGGAAGAATTAATCACCAAAGTGGCCGAGGTTGCACGCGATGGATTTAATGTAACTTATGATTTAGGTACGTAACTAACTAACCAACCAACCACTTTATTAGTGAAGTTACACACTGGAGAGAAATACATAGAACTGGACAATTTAAACAATTTTATTTTATTATACCTCCTTCCAACTTCCTCTGGACCAAGTGTCCAGTTTTAAGTATTTATCTAAATTTTGTATTTATTTATCACGGGTTAAGCCTGGATTTGGGATTGAGGGGTCAGTGATTTTTCACACAATTACTTCCTTTTACAGCAGATAATTGTGTTTTGTTTTTTTTCTTTAACTAGTTTTGTTTCAAAATGGTTGGCAACTACATTATATTTAATAAAGGGTCCTATAGTTTTAGTTTCATCCACAAATTTGTGACTTTGGGATCATTTTTGTGTGCTCTCCATTACCTTAGCTAACGCAATCAATGATGTGAAGGGGCAAAACCTGTCTCGCAATTTTCGGGAAACTTTCCTACCAGACGGACAGCCATTGCAGGCCGGGACATTTACATCAAGGCTTGACCTGGCAGCCATTTTGGATGATATTGCAGCAAAAGGAAGCGAGGCTTTCTATGCAGGAAATTGGACACAGGAAATGGTTTCCGAGGTGGGTAAAGCCACCTTTCTATGAATTAACATTTTTATTTTCCTGTTTGCATCGTTATTCGCTGACAATTCTCAATTCATTTTTTTAATGGCTGAGGCACACTTGACAACTGTGTCTGTTATATCAAGAAATGTTATGCACAGTTTCTAACATGCTAATAATAGGTCAACAATAGTGAATTAAAAGGATTACTGAGTGTTGGGACGGCAAAAGAACTAGCCAGGCCAAACATTACAGAGTGAGGGTACAACAAGGAACTACTGCAGGGTTTGGGTTTAAAAAAAATATATAATTGTCTAAGGGACTAAAGTGAAAGCCTAATCTACTTTGCTGTCATAACAATTTACTTGTCCTGGCACAAAATAATTTCAATTAAAAAGTTTGGGGCACCTGCCCTTGGGCATTGACAGGGCTATTTGCTGAACTCTGAATATTCCCAAAATAATTCTGAAAGGAACATTGGAGGCAAAAATAGCTGATGTGGAAACATTTTCTAACCCTGCAATAGTTACAACACAGCTTCTTTTGCCTCAGTTTTGCCATTTACCATTAAGTCTGAATGACAGCCACAAGAGTGTTGAAATTTCAAAATGTAAATGTTTTATTAGAAATAGCACTTCTTTGATTTGCTAGACTGCAGGGGCAGAGTCTTCGTCATCATATCAATTAATTATGACAAAGTGATTTTGGTGCTGTGGTGCAGACTCTCCCTTTAATTTTTTTACTCGGCAATTCATGGGGGTATGGAGACAGCATAGAATAAAAACCTTTGTTTTCCATGTCTAGATTATAGATCTAACGTTGCTTCAGCCTTTGTCTTTGTTTTTTATTCTTTATTTTTGTTGTGCATGACAAAGACAGCATATTGGCAGTCATGACATTGCTTATTAACATGAAAAAAAGGATCAACATATCAGCATAAGCATGATAGGTGATCTGCACATTTTTTGTAAGGTAGTAAAACCATGAGTAGAAGAACACTTATTTATCTCTAGAAATAGCTTACAGCTGCAGGGAAATGCAAGTTATGTATATAAGAGCCACTGGGTCTTGATATTCACAGGAGAACAATTAGGGGACTGTAATAGATTTAACAAGTGCAGGAACATTGCAAAATAGGGTCAGGATTAAACCGGCCACGCTGCAATCTAGGTGTGTATACCGATCAGCCGATGCCCAGTGTAGGGGAGTCCCTTCCTCTGCTGCCATCATCTGCCACCGGATGACCCACTTCGTCGTAAGAGCTTGTGTCCGCATTCTGTGGATTTTGAGCTGCTGACATTGCAGGTGAGAAGGCTCCGCGAGTAGAAGGCTGTTATGTGGGAGTGCCTGGTATCGGGGTGTGCAGCAGTAAGCGGGAGACTTAATGTGACAAGGTGCGGACCGCTGGCCCGGCCGCCGTTTGTGAGGTCTCTTCCGTGGAACCCGTCCAGGACCACGTGGGGGAGGCCTGCTCGGGTAGCACTGACCAGCACTGCGGGACTGGGGATCCGCGATTTGGCCCTTATACGTGGAGGTAACTCCCTGTTCACCTAGTTTAGCCAAAAAGGTCGAACAGATGCTGTCAAAATTCAGGAGTAGTGAGTCCAGTAGTAGTGAAAACTGCAGGGAGTATCTCCGGCTGTATTTCCCATCAGGGTAGCCATCTTGTGAACCAGGCCGCAAGCCTCCAATTCAGCTGTGGTCTGTATGTCGACTTTACACCGATAGTACACCAGTGGGGACCGGGATATCCTCCACTGGTCCAAAGGGGGGGGGAGGGGAGTACAGGGCCCTAAGCAGGCAGTCTTTAAATTAAGGCTGAGGATCGGCCACCTCCTCCTCCTCAAGTGTGATTGCAGGCCGTTTGAACACCGCTGTATTCGCCAGCTACCAGTAGCTTTGTTGCTTAAAAGTTGCAGTGTACTCCCTAGTAGTGCATGCAAGATTATTGCCAGGAATAGAGCAATCCTATCAGGTTTTACCCTGGAAAAGACAATATCTTAGAGGAACTGGTCGGCTGTCTATGGGAACTGACATACTTGTCTGTTAGGGTAGGATAATAAATGACGTTGGATACTAGCTACTATGCATTTTGGTTTTATAAAATAGCCAGTTAAACTGTGAATCTCCTCCAGTTTTATTTTCCTCGATGTTCTGGATGCTGAATAATAGTTTTAGTACTTTTCACTGATGTTTTATCTTTAATTATCTATTTTTTTTTTTTTTGAAATTTGTATTTTATTGTTTTTCAACATATATTAGGGGGGGGGATACAGAAGAGAAGAAAGGAGGGGGGGGGGTAGTCACATTGCATAGTTTACATGCACACAATTGTATTTTACAGTATTATCCAGTATGCATAGCCGAACATATCACATTTACACTGGTCAATTCGAGCTAATACCTTATGGGCCAATCACTGCGGTGCCCTGTACTTCGCCACCAGGTCGTCAAACCCTACCAGTCCCCAAGACCCTGTTTGTTCTATCGTCACCGGCTCCCTTTAGTGTCCTATCTCCCCTATCCTGGGTTGTCTCCTGTTGTGGTGGTTTATAGTGGGGTTGTGGCTTGTGCGTCCTCTTCTATGGTGTGGGGATTGGTAAGTGGGGGTGGCCTTATGGCCAGTGATCCTCTATGGGGGCTCATTAGTCTGGGTTGCCCGCCCTCCAAGAGCGCCATAATTCCCATGTACTCAGGAAGCGTTGTGGGTACGGGTGTGTCGTAACGAAGTGTGTTTCATAGAGTAGTTGTTTGTCTATTTCTTGTATAAGGGGTAGGATGTTGGGGTGTTTGTCAGATTTCCAGAGCCTGGCTATTAATTTTTGGGCAGTCAATAGAATATGGCATATCAGCTTCTTCGCCCCGGTAGGTACGGTACTCGGTATGTCTAGCAACAAGAAGGTTGCGGGTTCGAGGGGTATGTCAGTGTTGGTGGCTTCGGTAAGGAGCTTGTGTACCTCTTTCCAAAATCTAACAAGGCGGGGGCATCTCCACCAGATGTGCATGACTGTTCCGTGGTCACCTATGCATCTCCAGCATACCGGAGACGAGTGGGGGTATTGTTTATGTATGCGGGACGGGACCATGTACCACCTATATAACGTTTTCCTGTGTTGTTCCAGGAGTGGGGCTGATTTAATCAACCTCCTCGTGGAGGATATAATGTGTTTCCATTTAGCTTCGTGAATTTTGGTCCCTAGGTCCAGGTCCCATTGTAGTGCCTGTGATGAGTTGTGGAAGGGTATGTACGTCTGAAGGGTTTTGTAACAGTCCGATAGTGGCTTGAATGTGGGTGGCATTTTCCCCGATATGCCTATTTTCTCCCAGGTAGAGAGTTCCACCGGCCTGAGTTGGCTCGGGGGTTTTGTCTTATTTCGTGTGGTGAGAAGGGAGTGTAGTTGAAGGTGCGAATATTGTGATGTTTGTGGGATGTTGTAGGTGGATCGGAGCTTAGTGAAGTTCGTGAGTTTGCCTGCTTCACACATGTGTGACAGGTGGGTGATCCCCATGGCCTTCCATGGTGTCGCATGGAACGTAGGGATGCAGTGTGTTATAGCTTCAATTGGAGTTGCCATTGATAGGGGGTGTCCTGTTTCGAAATGCCCTCTGTGTGTTTCCCAGACCTGTAGTGCCAATGCAAGTTGGGCGGGTGGGAGTGGGGTGGCCGGTCTGTCTTTTTTTGGTAACCACAGCAGATTGGGGATTTGGAAGGGTAAGATGGCTGTATGCTCCATTGCCACCCATTGGGGTTGGGTGTCTTTGGTCAAATGTGGCAAGAGGGAGGACAGTACTGCAGCTTGGTAGTACAATTTGACATTAGGAAATGCCATTCCCCCTTGTGCTGTGGGGGCTAGGAGCACTTTTTGTGAGATTCGTGCCCGTCTCGTTCCCCAAGTGAATTGTAGCAGTTTGGCCTGGATGGTATTGAAGTATGATGGCGATACTCGTAAGGGTAGGTTCCTAAATAAGTATTGAAGTTTCGGTAGTATGGTCATTTTTAGTGCTACTATTCGCTCCGACCAAGTAAAAAATAACCGGTCCCAGCCCTTCATTGTTTTAAGACAGTCCTCCCAAACCCTGGTATAATTCGCTGGGAACATATCTGTGGCATTTTTAGTAAATGTCAGGCCTAGATATTTTATGTCTTTTTTCCTCCATTCAAATTGGTAGTCTTTGTGTAGGTTCGCCAAGACTTGTGGGTCCAGGCGTAGACCCAATGCTTGTGTTTTGGAGGTATTGAGGGAGTAATAGGACAGTGTCCCATATTCATGTATGAGTCGCATTATGTGTGGGAGAGAGCTCTCTGGGTGGGAGATGTACAGCAGGATATCGTCTGCAAACGCCCCTATTTTTATTTGACGGCCATGCCAGTCCACCCCTGTTATTTCTGTACGGGTTCTGATTCCTGTGAGCAGTGGTTCTAGGGCTAAAACGTAAAGTAGGGGGGACAAGGGGCATCCCTGTCGTGTGCCGTTGGTAATTTTAAAGGGGTTAGACAGAAAACCCGCTTGTAGTACCCTTGCAGTGGGGTGTGAATAGAGAGCAAATATCTGTGTGATGAGTTGGTGTGGAAAATCATACCTCTGCAGCACCTTGTGGATGAAGGGCCAGCCCAGGCGGTCAAACGCTTTTTCGGCATCTAGTGCTAAGAGCAGTCCGCCTGGGCCGGACCTCCTCATCCTCTCTAACACGAGAGCCAGTTTCCGGGTATTGTCCAGACCCTGTCTCACCATCACAAATCCCGTTTGATCGTCGTGTATGAGTGTCGGTAGTATTTTACCGATTCTGGTCGCTAAGATCTTGGCGTAGATCTTAGCATCCGTATTTAACAACGAAATGGGTCTGAAATTCTTACATTGGTCAGCAGGTTTTCCCGGTTTAGGTATGGTCACTATCGTTGCTAAGAGCATCTCAGGTGGGAGTACTCCTGTGTCCGTGGCTTTTTGGAACACTTGTACGAGTCTGGGACCAAGTATTTCCGCGAACGTTTTGTAATATATATTAGGGAGCCCGTCTGCACCCGGGGATTTCCCTGTAGGGAGGTGTTGTATGGTGTGTAGAACCTCAGTAAGAGTGATGGGTTCAAGTAGTGCATTTCTTTGGTGTCTGTCTATCCTGGGCAGAGGAAGCTGGTCCAAGTACCTTTGGATAGCGTTTTCATCTAAAGGGGTTGTGTCTGGGTGATCTCCCAAATTATATAAGTCAGAGTAATATTTTGCAAACTCCTGGGTGATATCTAAGGGGTTTTGTATTTTGGACCCATTTGGTCCTTGTAAGTAAGCTATTTTGGAGGCCGCCAATTTCTCTCTCAGCCGATTGGCCAGATGTTTTGTCGCTTTCCCGCTGTGGTGATATGTGGTGGCCTTCATTCTATGAAGCAGGGACGCAGTTTTGGCTGCCTGTAACTGATGTAGCTGGTTGGTCAGAGATTGGATCTGGTTTGCTAGAAGTGGGGAGGGGGATCGCTTGTTCTGGGTGGTAAGGGCCGCTAGTTTCGTTTGGTGCTCAAGTATTGTGGTTTGTCTTTGTTTTTTGAGGTAGGACGAGCGTCTGATAAATAGGCCTCGTACTACAGCTTTATGAGCCATCCACACAGTCTGTACTGACACTTCCTCAGTAGAGTTTGTGTGAAAGTAGGCAATGAGTTCAGCTTTTATTTGGTTCACAAAGTCGTGGTCTCAGAGTAAGGAATCGTTCATTCTCCAAGTCCCCCGTCCTTTAAACTGAAAGGAGTCATGTAACACCAAGTACACTGGGCTATGGTCTGACCAAGTGATATCTCCCATAGAGCATGTAGAGATTTGCGCTAATGTGGGTTGGTCCACGTAAAATGTGTCTATACGGGTATACGTGTTGTGTGCCGCCGAGTGAAAGGAGTAGTCTCTTTCCCCTGGGTGCAGCATTCTCCAACTATCATATAGGTTGTGTAGTGAGAGCAGTTTGGACACTGCCTTGCACGTGGAGTTTACGGTCGCCCGTCGTGTCCCCTGGGGTAGGGCAGTCGTGTCGACTTCTGGGGAGGTAAAGAAGTTGAAGTCTCCACAGAGCACCAGTCCACCTTGTCTATATTTGTCTATGTCTTGCAGAAGACGTCTGAGGTATTTTTCTGTCCCAGTATTTGGGAAGTAGGCAGATACCAAGGTATATTGGGTATTATTAAAAAGCCCTACTAGTAGGACATATCTCCCTTGGGCATCTACTAATTTTGTCTGCTCCTGGAATGCCACGTCTTTATGTATAAAGATGGAGGCCCCTTTCGTTTTACTGTCTGATAGGGCATGGTATTGATTTGGGTATAGTTTAGTGAAGATTTCTGGGGTCTTGGCCTTTTTAAAGTGTGTCTCCTGGATACAGGCTATGTCTATCCCTTGTTCTTTTAGCTCTTGAAGTAGTAGCCTTCGTTTACCTGGGGTGTTCAGCCCCTTGACGTTATAGGTTAGTAGTTTCATGCAGGAGTGTCAGGTGAAAATAGTGTGCTTAGGTGGGTCGGGTTTCGTCCATCTGCGCTTATAACCGGTACTGCAATTGCCCTGGGTGGGGGTTGTGCATGGCGTGCGTCACTGTGAAATCTGCGAATGTGACCAGTCAGGGAGTGAGGGAAGTAAGTAGAGGGTGAAACTAGGGTGAAAAGAACAGTTGGGTAAGATACCCATTTCGGCTCCAAGGAGTGGGGCCGTGCCCTGCTGCCTAGCATGGAGGCGCGGCAGTCGGGGGGGGTGGAGGTGAAGTTGGCCGTTCTCTAGGTCGTGCACCATAGAAAAAGCCAAAAAACCGTGAGCAGTATTAACATGCAACTATGGTAGCGAACAATGTGTGCAACCCGTTTCTAACATTCTATTTTTTACCGTTTGGTTACGTGTACTCAATAATAGCATATTGTATAGAATATAGATCTCAGTACCTTTCAGCCCCCGGTAGGGGGTGTCTTAGTACCTCTAATCGGGCAGAGACAGAATCTAGCCAGCAACAACGCTTTCTGTTATGCCTTGCACCTGTACTCCGGGAAATAACAACTATCAGTACATAGAATATAGAGGGGTGTCACCCAATTTGTTTTCCCAGTAACAACTCTAACGGGGTTGTGCATCTATCTATCAACTGTTATATACATCACATAGTTACGTATGTCGGTAGGAATGTTCAGTTCTCATTGTGTTGTCCACTCCGGGGACATCCTCGGGACTTTAGCTGCTTTGGTGGGGTGTAGGTTCTGGATCGGGAGTCCCCATTCTTTCAGCTGCTGGATACCTTGCGCCACTGTGTTGACGGGGTGTATTGCGTCTTGGTAAGAAATTAAGAGTTTGGCCGGGTAGCCCCAGCGGTAGTTCACGTTGTGGTCCCGCAGGGCGGAGGTGACCGGCCCCATGGTTTTCCTGAAGTGTAGCGTGTCCGCTGAGAGATCCGCAAAGATCTTGATGGACGAGTAGGCTTCTGGCATATCCGCCTTTCTGCTGGCCTTCATTATCCTCTCTTTGGCGTGGAAGAAATGAATCCTTGCAATCACGTCACGTGTGGCTGTCGTGGGCAGGTGCTTTGGTCTGCGCAGCCTGTGTGCTCTGTCTATGATGAGTTGATCCGGGTGGGTTTCTGGTGTGAGGCACTGGAACATGTCTAATAAATAGTTATGCAGTTCTGCATTTGGTTGTTCCTCCGAGCCCTGTCCTCCATGTCTGCTAGTTTTAACCTGTGGGCTTCTAGAGAGTCATCCAGTTCCTGCAGTTTGTCAGCCAGGCTGTTGTGTGCTACTGCATACTCATCCATCTTTGTTTCTATCTGGGAGGTGCGGTTGCCAATGTCCTGGATGTCCTTATGTAATTCAGCTGTCAGTGTTTGGAGCTGTTTTTTAATATTCAGCTGTATATTGTCTGAGAATTCAGCCATCATTTCTCTGATGGCTCTCATTGTCAGGGGCTGTTCATTTTCTGCATGTGCAGGTGGTGTCTGAGGTGAGGGGGGGTGTTCCCGCCTGTTTTGGCCGCCGCCATCTTGCTCCTCACCCTGCTTGGAGGCCGCGGTCTTTGTAAGGAAGAACGAGGCTCGGTCCGACTTCCCTGCTTTCGTTTTTTGCCGCTGCGACATCGCGGGAGGTTGCTCAGTGCAATCTGGTAGGTGATCGCTCGGTATTCCGTTTATCTGTTGCTCTACACGGTTTTCTCGCCGGGAGCTGTTCCTACATGCGTCTGCTCAGCTCTGGCGGTAAGCCACGCCCCCATTATCTATTTTTTTATAGTGGTTCCTGCTGAAATGGAAATCAAAACAAGCTTTTGTAGGTCTGTTTTTTGAGATTAGAAATTATAACCCAGAGTTTAAAACAACAATCACACTTGGAGCATTCACCTACTGACCTACCTCAGCAACTCTTCAGAACAGTGGTAGGCTGAACCTGGCACTCTAGATGTCGTAGACTACATCTCCCATAATGCTCCACAGCCTTAGTGCTGGAAAAGCATCATGGGAGATGTAGTCAACAACATCTGGCGTGCCGACGGTTGCCTACCCCTGTTTTAGGATGTGTGTGAGGTGATCTGTTTGCCCAAGGTCTATACTGTCCCTTTAGTATTTAATGTTTGTGACTTATTTAAATGTTATTGTCACATTGCTTTGTCTGCAGGTAAACATGTACGGTGGGGTTCTGGACGATGAGGATTTCAGTAATTACAGCGTCTCCTTACAGAAGCCTGTGCAAACTATTTATCAAGGTAAACCAGCATTTGTAATAATTTTTTTAAATGGATACATGGAGAACCATAACCACTACGTCATGCTGTAGTAGTTATGATGCCAGGAGTTCCCTGGTGCCATTCCACGATAAGCTCTGAAACGGTGTCCTTCCGGTCTGCACTCACATCCTAAAGTGAAAGTTCATATTTGGGCATTACCAATATCACTTTTGTGCAATTTTGGAGATTATTTATCGGCTGAAAGTGTCAGCTGACATCTCTCAGCCAATGAATAGTGTCTAAATTCGGTATGCTAATGCTGAAACGTAAGCTTCTGGAGCACAGACCACAAGAAGCTTGGGCACGCTAAAAAGTCAGATAATTCATGGCCCCATAACCACTACAGCACGCTGTAGTTATTATGGTGCCTACAGTATCTTTTTAACTCTTGAACATTCCAAGTAAACACAAGCAAATTAAACTATTTAAAGGAACACTATAGTCACCTAAATTACTTTAGCTAAATAAAGCAGTTTTAGTGTATAGATCATTCCCCTGCAATTTCACTGCTCAATTCACTGTCATTTAGGAGTTAAATCACTTTGTTTCTGTTTATGCAGCCCTAGCCACACCTCCCCTGGCTATGATTGACAGAGCCTGCATGAAAAAAAAACTGGTTTCACTTTCAAACAGATGTAATTTACCTTAAATAATTGTATCTCATCTCTAAATTGAACTTTAATCACATACAGGAGGCTCTTGCAGGGTCTAGCAAGCTATTAACATAGCAGGGGATAAGAAAATCTTAATTAAACAGAACTTGCAATAAAGAAAGCCTAAATAGGGCTCTCTTTACAGGAAGTGTTTATGGAAGGCTGTGCAAGTCATATGCAGGGAGGTGTGACTAAGGTTCATAAACAAAGGGATTTAACTCCTAAATGGCAGAGGATTGAGCAGTGAGGCTGCAGGGGCATGTTCTGTCCACCCAAACTGCTTTATTAAGCTAAAGTTGTTCAGATGACTATAGTGTCCCTTTAAGCAACTAACAGCTATATTAATGTTGCTACATCTTGATTTGGTTTAGTTGTTCCTAGGAAAATGCATGTTATTGGTCTTTAATTGTTTAATTAAAATACACGCCTAAATTATGTCTTTTTTTATTTTTTATTGCTAGGCGTTCCTATATCCACTATTAATAATACAGCCCCAGGTAGAATGTAAGGATAAGAGTATAATGAACAGAGAACAATGGAATAGGATTAAAGAGTGAAATGGTAATATTATGTCAGCAGTACTTTGTAAGGGTTAGAATACATGGGTAATATTTTGTTCTCCAGTCAACTCGTCTTTGGGGATATGGGGGCGAGTCAGGCTCCAGCGTCGAACATCGATTCTCTACTTAAATAGTGGATATCTTTTATTATGTGATTAATTATAAGATAATATTCTTCAATAAGCTAAACCAGGCCAAAAATACAAATTAACTTGTCCTTGGGTTACAGCAGTCCCAGAGATACAGCATTCCCAGGGTAATATTTTTGCCTTATTTAGGCCTGGTCAATAAGGTTTAATGATACCGTGCTCTCATAAACATTGTGTTTTCTTTCTAATTCCCATCATTGCTCAGGTCACCTAGTATTTGCGCCGCCCGCTCCACATGCCGGACCTGCTCTAATAACTGCCCTCAACATCCTGGATGGGGCAAATCTAACCAAGCACACACCCAGGCCTAGCGCCCTCCACTGGATAGCAGAGGTAAGTCGTCAGGCCCAAAATATTTCCCAGTTCTTCTGCACAGAACGTATGTTTTTTTTACAGCGGAAGGAAGGAATATGCAGATAGAACAATGGCGAAACAAGGACATTGTTACCTTTAACCCCTTAAGGACACATGACATGTGTGACATGTCATGATTCCCTTTTATTCCAGAAGTTTGGTCCTTAAGGGGTTAAAGGACCACTATAGTGCCAGGAAAACATACTTGTTTTCCTGGCACTATAGTGCCCTGAGGGTACCCCCACCCTCAGGGTCCCCCTCCCGCCGGGCTCTAGGGGGTGGAAGGGTTTAAACTTACCTCTTTCTCCTGCGCCGGGCGGGGGACTCTCCTTCCCCCTCTCCTCCTCCTTGGCTGAATGCGCATGCGCAGCAAGAGCCACGCACGCATTCAGCCAGTCTCATAGGAAAGCATTCACAATGCTTTCCTATGGACGCTGGCGTCTTCTCACTGTGAAAATCACAGTGAGAAGCGCGGAAGTCTCTAGGCTGTCAATGAGACAGCCACTAGAGGCTGGATTAACCCATATGTAAACATAGCAGTTTCTTTGAAACTGCTATGTTTATAGAAAAAAGGGTTAACCCTAGCTGGACCAGGCACCCAGACCACTTCATTAAGCTGAAGTGGTCTGGGTGCCTATAGTGGTCCTTTAACATTTCTATTGCTATTTAGTCATAGATGTTATAAAATAAAGTATGACCGAATGGGACTCCTTTTGTGAGTAAAGAGAGACAAAGCACCTAGCATCTATATGAATTCAGAATATATGGGAGCTTGGTTTCCAGCACGTATGTATTAGAACAGGTAGGCAGCCACAACACCCAAACCAGAGTCTCACAATCCGGTGAAAAGAACAGATAAAAAGAGGAGGTAGGACCTTGATTTATTTCTTAAAGTAGAGGTGTTTCCAGAAGTAGTATAATATGTGGAGACAGAAAATATAACAAAATCTAGTCATATATAGCCGTAACAACTAAAAAGAAGAAAAAAAACTACGAATTGCACTCACAGTTTGTAGAGCTAGGATAGCTCCATCTAGATGCTCCTGGGCAGCATAATTCCCAGCCTAAGGTTATGTAGTGCAAAGAACCTTCAACTGGATACAGTAGGTCAGGATGATATCAGCCCCGCCTTATGGGCTCGCTGGCTTGTTGGTAAACAATCAGGGTGAAGTCCAATAAAGTTTAAAATATTAACTACTTTATTAGATTTTCTAGTTTATAAATATACAAAAAAACAATATAAAATAGTAAAATACACAACGCGTGTTGCCTGTCCAATGGCTTTTCAAAAGCGAACACTCAGTTAACGATCAAAGCATAGCCCCTCTTCTTATATGTTAGCATCTATATGAGTCTGAGCAGGGGTCAAGAGATAGGAGTAATGAGAGAAATAGAGGTGGGACACACCTAGATCATATATGGTCTACTTAGCTCTTTTCTGACTCTTCTATCTAAACCGAAAACTGTTAGAGCAAAGGTGAAGAGGCTGGTGACCTGAGGCTGCGAACAGGGCTGGAGAGAACCCAGGGAAGACTCATAGGTACTGAGAACAAGATACAGGATGTAGTTAGGGGAATACCTCCTTTTGGTTTTTTTCCAGTTTATTTCATCATGAATTAGCTGTTGTAACAGGAAATTTTACATATAATTTAATGGTTAGACAAATAGAACTTATGTGATAATTGACTTAGGGTTATTCAAACGTGGAATGGGCAGAAGGGTGACAAATAGCTTTGGATAAAACATGTTTCCAAAATACCTTTCCGGGTACCATGTAACACTGAATATATGCAATCTCTTGTTAATGTTTTAATGTCTTTCATTTATATTCTGTGAAATTACAAAATCTATTAATGAAGATTATAAAAGAAATAAAATAGAGGAGGGAAATAAGGATGGATGGTTGAATGAATGGATGGATGGATAGATTGTTTAATGAATGGATGGTCGAATAAATGGATGGTTGGATGGATGGATCATCGAATGAATGGATGGTTGGATGGATGGATGGGTGGATGGTTGAATGAATGAATGGATGGTTGGATGGATCGTCGAATGAATGAATGGTTGGATGGATGGATGGTCGAATAAATTGATGGTTGGATGGATGGTCAAATGGATGGATGGTCGGATCGTTGGATATGTAGACATGCCCAATAAGTGAGAACTTACAAAAGATGAACAACTGAATGGAATACACTGACAGTTTGATAGGAATGGATGGGCAGATACACAGACAGGCAAAATTTTCTGGATCTCATAACTATACAGGTTTACTCACTAAAGTGAGAATTGTTGGAAATTCAAAGTGAATTACATATTTATGGCCAAAGTATCCAAATTTGAAGCATAGCTGTCTTTTTTCCCAGTTCATAATTTGGCCTTAAATTTCAATTTTACTTTTAATTTACTACAATTCTCACTTTAGTAAATAACTTTGACAGTGATGGATGGCAGATAGTCAAACAGATAGTAGTGTGTGGATGACAAACAGGCAGAGATGGACGGATGGACAAATAGACTGAAATAAAACAATGAAGAGAAATATTTAGAAATATGACTGTGTAAAGGGGTTGCAGACATAGAGTCAGACATATAGCGTGAATGCATAGACAGACAAACCGGAATGGACGTAAAATCAGGAATACACAATGAGACAAACAGGAGATGGTTAGAGAGACAGACAAACAGGCATTGAGCCCCGCTCATTAATAAGTAGAACCGAAAATAATCACAGCTAAACTATACACAGCTAAGCGTCTCTGACTTTGATGGTTAGAGATACAGAAACTACAACATTTCTCAGTATTAAGCCTCTGGCTATTGAAGGACATTTGGGCTTCTTGTTTCTTGTGCTGCTAAAAAAGATGCAGCTTCAGACTGTTGCGTGTTTATTCTTTTCTTTACAGACCTTAAAAATTGCTCTTGCTACTGCCAGCACCCTCGGAGACCCCGTCTACGACCCATCCTTGGTTGGCTTTATAAAGGAACTGCTGAGGTGAATGGCTGCATGGCTTACCCTAGACATGTTGCAATGTTTAGTAGTACACCTTCTCCCATTAAATGTAATAAGATTATGGAAGAACTTGTAGAGGTACTGTTTTTGACCATTGTTGGACACGGGTAGAACTTTAATTCACTGGTTGTAGTCATTAATATTGTGTAGAGGATCTGTATAGGTGTGTTTGAAAATCCAGCACTCAAGAGTAACAATAGCTCCACCGAGTGGCCATTATTTATTATTGTACATTGGATTTTATGTAACTTCTTTCTGTAAAGAATTGTAGATTAATGGGACAATCAACTGCCCAAATAAAAATATATAAGTAAATCACTATTTAGTACATATGTCCAAATGAAATAGTGCATGCATTTTTAGTTATTAATTTTTTAGTTAGAGTATAAAGGATATCTAAAACAGCTTGCAAAAGCTGCAGATTTCCTGTCTGCAGCCTTTGCAAGCCCTCCTGTTCTTCCCCAGCCCAGACTTTCTGTATCTGTCCAATCACAGAGTTCCCAATGCAGCTCAATGAGAATCCTTTGCAAGGCAGGTGGTCTGGGCAATTATGGGTTAGGTTACTGTTAACTATATTTTATGAGTTGTTTTTTATTAATATTCTTTATTATTTTATTTTTTTAAATTAAAATAATTAATATAGCTTGTTTTTCCATAAACGCACAGTTTCTGCTCATCCCTCCTAAACTGTAGTGTTTCCCGTTTTTCCAAAAAAATATATAATTTAGTGTTTTAATTGCTTATATTTCTGGGAATGATTTACACATTTATTAATGCTGGTGAGTTAATACCTTGCTGCCAGGATACGTTCCGTTTTACTCTTGACAACTTTAACCTTTACCTAACCGACTGTGTGACGGGCACTTTCAGCACTAGCCCCATTCAATTAGAGGTGTCTGTCATTGAGACCTGGTCAGATAATGAAGTTCTACTTGAGGGATGCCCTCAGTCAGTTTCATATAAAAACAAGTCACTCCCTGCAGGTTATAGTGAGTGAGTATGAGTTGGGGACTGGGACAATTTACATAATTAATAAATAAATAAAGTAGCAAGGTGTCCCTACTCAGGATTAAATGGCATTTAAATTAAAAACAATTCTTGCCATCTTATCATATACATTTTCCAAAACTTTGTTTCTGTTCAGGACCCGTTTAAATACTAGCTAAAGTGACATTCTTTCTTATTTCTTAGTAAGTCAGAGACCAGTTTCCTTCGGCAGCAGATTAATGATTCTTATGCGGCACCTACAGAACATTACATGCACTGCTATGCCATGGACCCTGGACCTTCTGCAAGCCAGGCCTTAGTGATTGGTCCAGATGACTTCATTGTAGCTGTTGTAAGGTGAGTAATAAAGTTTTTTTCATGGTCGACAAAAATCCTTGGTCACCAGATTGTAACAATAACACTGCCACAGTAAATAATCTATTTTTCCTCTCCAATTTCTCTCTCCTCATTTCCCATCCATAGTTCCTTAAACCGTCCCTTTGGCAGTGGGATTATGACTCCCTCTGGAATACTACTCAACAGTCAAATATTGGACTTCTTTTGGACCAACAGAAGTTCTGACCAGTCTTCTTCTAGTCCTGTGAGTGACTAACTTTGAGAAAAACATCATTCTAAATCTTGAATATGGAAGTTACTGTGGAAATAGGACAAAGCTTTACCTAGTTTCTTAACCCCTTAAGGACACATGACATGTTTGACATGTCATGATTCCCTTTTATTCCAGAAGTTTGGTCCTTAAGAGGTTAAACTTGGAGACAAGTGCTTTTATGGAAGCCACCAAAGATATGGAAAATTGGTCCAAAACCTTAGCCAAGGCTGCTGTTGCTGCCACTTTGCAACCTAATTTTGAGTATATTTCTTTCTTGTCTTGTCCACCCCTCATTACCAGTTACTCCCGTTCATTTAGCTGTATGGGCATTTATTCTAATTTTTTTTTCATGCCTTTTTCTGCAGAGAAATAACGTTGAGCCAGGGAAAAGGCCTCTCTCGTTTTTGCTTCCTACATTAGTGCGTCCTGCCCAGGGTCTATGTGGAACATACCTGTCTCTTGGTGGATCAAATGGGGAACGAGCGCTATCTGGAATTGCACAGGTAGGGCAGCGAGCAATTCAACATGTCTTGCTTTATTTTCCTACAGTGTATATTATTCATTGGATCTTGTGTTTTTAATTTCCAAAATAAGTAGACATGATGTAAACTATATATGGTATATCTATCACAGATATAATTACTTTTATGTTAAAGGCTTACTTCAATCACCATGATCACTATTGCTTTTAGAAGTGGTGATGGTGGTCGGAGTCTGTTTTACCCAGGCACATGTAACTTAGGCGACCTGGAACTCTGTTCTAGACTGCCAAATGTCTAAAATAATGTATGTCATGAGCACGCACAGTGCACTGGTGGCGACCAATGTAATATTTTTTTTCCCTTGCATGCAGTGCGCTTCCAAGGGAAAGCTTTCTTGCTCTACCTTCCCACCATGCACTCTCTCCCACCTTCCTCTATTGCGGTTTATTGTTTGGTTTTTTTTCTTTCTTATTTAAAAAAACAAACATAAAAAACCCGTCCCCATGCCGGCTCATGCGCACTAGTTAGTAATGCCCAGTAGGGTATTCTAAAAGTAAATGTAATGCTGAAATCTTTAGAGTAACCCATTAAGATTTTTTACTTCACTTATAAATACATTGGATGCTATATTTATGTATCAATTTTAGGTCAAAGTTCTAAAGTGGAACAATCACCATGGAAACAAATAGAATATTCCTGCAGATTGTTCCAGAGTTGGGTTTCAAGCTGATATCCTCCATTTCTTCATCCTCCTGATACCACTCTTCTTTCTAGTTGCACTTTGTCCTACTCTCATGACGCTCCTACTCTTTATTTTCTCCCTTACATCCCATTCCTTCTTTCTATACTTGGCTTAGTGAATGAACATTACCATCTGTCCAATTTTCTGTGACAAGTTAGATAAACCACCAGAAACATCTACTTTTCGATGTTCATTATATTGTTTGGCCTGCTAACCTTCTCTTCCTGATTTGTATATCTTCTGCCTGGTGATGTCGAATGATGTTTGTTAATGCTTGTTTATTACATGCTTCCATCTGTCCCTCAGGTGTTGTTGAATGTATTGTCCTTTAACAAGAACCTGAGTGAAAGTGTATCTCTGGGGAGGCTGCATCCGGACCTCCAGTCAAACCTTTTGCAAGTGGATGGTGAGTACCCAAAGATATTATTTGTGGCCTCCTCATCTTTACACAACAATCATGATTCAGACAGAGTAGCCTTAAAGGTCCACTATAGGCACACAGACAACTTCATATCAATGAAGTGGTCTGGTTGCAATTGTCTGTCCTTTTAGTCCTGCAGTGTAAAACACTGCCAAACACACCTACGGTGGCTGATTTCCTGACAGCCACTAGAGGGGTCTTCTGCTGCAACAACCAACTTTGATATTATATGACATTTGACAGTCAATGTCATCAAATGCCAGAGAGCATTTGATTGATCAAGCATGGTTCTTGCTGCATATGCTCTTCTCATTCCCATTGTTTCTCTATGTGAAGCATTGTATTAAACAAGAGGACGAAAATGAGACAACCTGCAGGAAGACATCACTGGAGGGGTGGCTACAAAGAATAAGTCATGGCACTGGAAAAGGGTAAATCTCAATTTCCCCCTTTTTTAGTTTGATGGGGAGGGGTACCAGTATCAAATTTTGGAGTAGAACACTAGCGTTAGCTACATGTTTGTTGTTTGTATTCCTAACACTACAGTGTTTCTTTAAGGTTTTCTGTCCTTTACATAGTGCAGTTAAAATCTTTTGCTGTTAAGGTAAACACCATGATTAGAAGTTCTGTATGTTACTAGTTGGAATTTTATCATATATTTTGATAGTAGAAAAATGCTATCGGATCTATCTGGTCTGACCAATTCTCACCTAAAACAGTAGAGCTTTTTCTTCTTCTTTTGTTTCTGATTGTAACGGTACCTGCGCCATCCTGCTCTATTTTGCCAACTCAGGATCATTCAGGCATTAATTGTGAAACTAGATGCCACCTGCCTGCATCCTTTTATTCCAAAATACCCATGAGTCATCATTCTGACACCGTTTCCTTGGCATTGACACACACAAACACTCTAGTAGTGCAAGAAAGATACAAATAAGTCTGCAGACCGCAGTAGCTACAGTATATAAACTTCACACATGCCTAAATGCAATGCCCAATTGTGGTTCATTTGTAATCCCTATATGGCATTCCTGATTCTATGTGTCTGTTGGTATCTGACCTGGCTTGTCTTGTTTATTCTATCTTCTGGATCTCCTTGACTAACCTTTAATATAACCAAATCTCAAAAGTCTTAAAAGTTAGCCATTGATTGTGCTATTTTATAAAATAATCATAGACTGTTTTTATTATACTTTCCATGCTGTGCTGGGCAAAGCATGTATATTAATTATAAGTGCTGGATGCATGGCACCGGAGTCCCAACTTTGGGGTTAAACTATTGCAAAATGGTTTCACCACTGAAAGTGAGATGGTGTCTGGACGGTGTCCATATACCAACTTAAATTAGCTTCAATTGTTACAGGGGTGGGAGTGATAAGAAATATTTCAGTAATAATTTAATTACATATATATATTTCTCTCTAAAATACACCCCCCCCCCAATGCACTTGTTATAGGAGTGTTTTTGAGCTAAACAGCGTAATTCCTAATATGTTAAGAAATCCATACATCAAAATAACGTTATATCAGTGTGTCCTATTGAGTCTGCTAATACATATAGTGTTTTAAGCTCCTTCTTCTAAGATGAATACAATAAGTGCATCATGTATATTAATGTATATATTTGACTATTTGACTGTAGTGTATAGTTTTTTTAATTATTATTTTTCATTTGTTATGTAGAGAAGACCTACGGTCTATAGCTGACTGATCCACTTTGTGATTTAATCCAAATATTGCACATACCACACAATGCAATTTATTATTATTTTATATTTTGTTACCAGGAGACTTCCCTGAGAATGTCACAGAAGGACTTGAATCCAGGGGCCACCTAATGCGCAGGTCACCCTTTCTGTCTTTGGTTCACGGCTCACGGAGGAGCAACGACCTCATCATCGGGATCCGAGATCCACGTAGCAAGGACGCAGAAGCCGCCACCATTTTGTAGACAAGCGGAAAGTGGGTTGTAGCTGCACACCTTCAACTACATTCAGGGGAAGAATTTCTCCTGAACTAAACAATGGTGTTTCTGCAAATGGGCATCATCTCTTTCACGACAAAATGTTATAATGAATTCTAGGATGAAATTGTATGAATGATGGGGCCTGTTCACAGCTTGTTGTCTCCCAGAGTTAATGTATATTAATGAAGGTGATGTGTATAAGGGATCTGACTGTGGAGACCAATGTTTTCATACGCAAACTTCACAAGCCCCCCCAAAAAATGCACCATTATATGATGTCATACTGCCAACAGGAAGTAGTCATAGAAGAAATGGACTTCTGTATGATGTCACTTGGAGTTTGTAAAGAGTTAGTGTAAACATTTCCCATGAATTTTCAGATTAATTTAATATAATAATATGTTTCAAATTATTAAGTCATGATTTCCAGAGTAGCACTATATTTTCAATGAATTTTTATAACTACATGTTTAAATTTTCAAAAACCTATCCTGTATAGATTGCCTTTTAAGAGATGAGATAGAAAGACTGTTTATGAGCTTTATAAATGGTGATTTATTGCTATTTGACCTTCCTCGGAATGACAGAATCAAAATTGACTGAATGCTAAGGATTCTGGTACATATAGGGCAGTTTGCATGAGAATGGGTGATGTAATATATTTGAATTTGTAACACATACTGAAAATTTGTATATATGCAAAAAATAATATGTAAAGGTAAATGATAAAGGCCAGTGATTAAAGTCAGCCTGCTTGGCTGACTTTGTGAAGGCCTTTTACATCTTTTGCCATCCCTTTCCTATCTTCCCTCCATTTGTGTTGGTCCATGCTCCAATAATTTGTAGTTTGTTTTTTTCTGGCAATGAACATTACTAGCACTTCCTATATCAGGAGTTCCCATCGTTTGTTGTCTGAATCTTATGAGCTAGATAAATGCCAATACTCCAGGTTAATAGCCATTATATTTACCTTATGTATAGATTCACACATAATATATTGAACTCAGTCAAGAATCAAAGTGTATTCAAGGTGAATTTCAAATTTAAGGTCAAAACAGCCAATCTAGAAAAATGATCTGTCAATTATGCTTACAGTTTTGGCTATTCTGGCCTTATATTTAAATTCTGACTTTAGTAAATAATCCTGAACAGAACAAACAGTGCATATTTTATCTTTGTTAACATATGTGTCAATATAGTGGCTGACAGATGGGGTGGCTTATTCTAATCAGTGATAAGTAGGAAACCTTTACAGTGGGAGGAATATGATCAGTTTTTAAATGGCAGAGAATTGAACTGAGACATTGCATGAGCACAATCTATGTACTAAAATAATTTCATTAAGGTAAAGTTGTTTTGGTGCACACAGCGTCCCTTTAACAAATTCTACACTAAAAATGGCCAAGAACAGTAAACCAATACCCCAAAATATTTCTAAATCTTTGTGCATGAGCAGAACAAACACCAAAACACCAGCCACCTCCATTGACTTGAATACATTTGCAGAAAACATCACAAACAAACGAACGATTAATCAATAATCATTTATACCAAACAAAGGAATGATAAGCAATGTAGCTCGTAAATGAAAGCACAAGTGGTATACTCCTCGCCCAAATAGTCTGTGTATCTTCTTCACGTATGCCCTCCCAGAATCCCTTGCAGTAGTAGCAGTACTGCAGATGCCAGATTTCTGTGGGAAAAGAAAGTCTTATGGCTTGTTTGGTGTTTGCAGATTTGTGTTTAGCAATGTGTTTACTATCCACAAGGGCCGAACTGGAAAACAATTCAGCCTAAACAAGATACAATTCTAAGCTTTGTTAAATGTGTAACTGATAGTGAGCTTGTTAATAAGTAGCTGTCTGGAGAGAAACAGAGGTACTCTAACATTGACTGAAAAATGGAGATCCTAGAGCAAGGGTAGGCGACCTTCGGCAGTCTGGATACCTACATCTCCCATAATGTTCTCACAGCCATAATACTGGCAAAGTATCAGGGGAGATGTAGCCCACAACATTTAGAGTGCCACAGGTTGCCTTCCCTTTCCCTAGAGATTCAAAACAAATGTGTCTCCCTAGTCTTATGTCTACTGGAATATGTTAGCATATATCTGTGAGAAGTACTACTACTGAGACAGTTTACTACTACCAGGGTTTTTAACAAAAGTTCGAATTTCACTTTGAATTCTTACTTTAGTAATTAACCCTGTTAGTCTTCCTGCCTAAATGTCACTTCAGCTCCTGAGATGGTATTCTTCAGGGGATTAATTTATCAGCGGAACTACTTTACCCATAAATCTTCTCCTTTCTCACACCCTAAGTGTCATATATAACAGTGAAAAAAAAAAAAAAGTCCAATATGTGTCTGTGCCAATTGGCACATTCATCAGGGTCCAATAAGGAATGACAATAAGGGATACAGTATTCATGCAAAAGTTTGGCATATATTATCTAAACACTAGACTGTTTATACTGAACCATTGGTTTCCCTTTCTCTGGCATTATATGTCTTACATTAACATGTGAAGAAGATAGATTCTACCCACAGAATCTTTGGTTGGGGAGAATATCTACACTTTCGTTTAAGAGCATAGAGAAGCTCTATCATATGTGAATAGGATTATGTCTATTTTATAAAGAGTATGTCTTAGAAATACTATATTTCACTACTGTGATTATATCTTCTACATGTATGAAAAATGGGTCTATCTCCAACTATCTTAAGAACTTTCACTTAATTCCAGATAAAAGTCAGATAATGTTATTGATTGGTTACTGACACTAGGTTTTAATTTACTTCAATGAGAGAATAGAATATATACAATGTAGTACATAAGTGCTATAGAATATCAAAGGATCGTGAGACTGTTTTTACATTGAAGATAAATTATTACTATTATTTGTATCGAGCCAACATACTAAGCAGAGCTTTATAATTTTTCACAGAAGATAGTTAAAAAATAAACATAAATAAAAGGTTAAGGGGGTAATCAGATTAACTTACAATAAAGAAGAGAAATCGTTTGAATTTAGTACTTTTTAACATTTATCTCTTAGTGTCCAAGGCCATGGATAGACAACCTTCTGCACTCCTGATGTTATGGACTACACGCATAGGTAGGCAAACTCTGGCACTCCAGATATTGTAGACTACATCACTCATAATGCTCTTACATCCATAATTCTGGCAAAGCATCATATGAGGTGTAGTCCGAAACATCTGGAGTGCCGATGGTTTCCTATGCCTGCTACAGCATGTGGCTGTATTAAAGGAGCACTATAGGGTCAGAAACACAAACATGTATTCTTGACCCTTTAGGGTTAAAACCACCATCTAGCCACCCTGGTCCCCACAATGCTCCCTAAATATATAAAATCTTACTTGTATTCAAGTCTGCAGCTGCTTACTTTGTCACTGTTTTCTTTAGACCTGCCCACTGCCTGCTGACATCAGCAGAAGTGGTAGCCTTGTCCAATCACAATGCGTTCCCATAGGAATGGCTGAGACTGACAAGGAGGCAGATCAGGGGCAGAGCCAGCACAATTCAAACACAGCCCTGGCCAATCAGCATCTCCTCATAGAGATGAATTGAATCAATGAATCTCTATGAGGAAAGTTCAGTGTCTGCATGCAGAGGGAGGAGACACTGAATATTTGGATGCATTTTAGGCAGCCATGACCCAGGAAGGATCTCTAACAGCCATCTGAGGAGTGGCCAGTGAAGTGATCACTAGGCTGTAATGTAAACACTGCATTTTCTCTGAAAAGAGTGTTTACAGCAAAAAGCCTGAAGGCAACGATTCCACTCACCAGAACAAATTCAATAAGCTGTAGTTGTTCTGGTGACTTTAGTGTCCCATTAAGTTGAAAGTTTACTTCTAGCTTCTCTCCATAACCTATTGAAAAATAACAGAAACTGTTAGTCCAAGTACCCAGATCCACCTAAGTTGGACTTGCTGACTGGAATGCTCTCTCAAACTCTGAAAATATATCACTTAGTGTGATGTTTAATTCCTTGCTGTTTAGTCCTTCACTTCCAGTGTCAAAGTACTTTAGGTCCCACAGTGTCATAGTACCTAATTCTTTGCTGGTAAAGATATGTGTTCCTGAGCATATCTTGTAACCATTGCGTAGTATACTTTGTGCCAAATATACGAACACTGTTCCAAGTCCAAGCTGATCAGATCACAGTCACTATGTTATAGTTTTAACTCTTTTGTGTTGAGCTGGCTTCATTCCTTTCTGTTTCCAGGTGGGGTGGCAAACGACATAAGGTTGGATGTTTCTATAATTTCACTCTTTGAACCCAGTGAATATTTGTGTTTCACAAATTGCATTCTGTAATAAATGAATCACTGGTTGTTGCCTGTGTCAAATTGTGGTAAATAGACTTATTTTAATTTTGTTTGTATAATTTGTCCTACTGACTTCGCTTTTGGTCCTTCCCAAATAGATGTGATGTTTTAAGGCCTTCTATAATGATTCATTCCTGGGTTTTGGCTGTAGGTTTCTGAAATGTTAGCTCTGTTCATTTTATAAACTAAGGAACAAGTTGCATCTTCGGAAACCTACTCCATCATGACCAATGTCTTGGTGTCACAGGAAGATCTGTAGGGTCTGGTATAATGAGCGGGTTGACCAGCAATGGCTGGTCCCTAGTGATTTTGGTAAATAGTCGTTTCTCCCATGTGGATTTAACAAACTACTTAAAACCAGGCCCTTGCAAAGATTTTGGGCTACACAAGGAAAGACGCATTTTGCTGCCTCCATAAAGGAGCCTTTGCCAGTGTCTCTTAACTCCAAATTTTTCCCCCTTTAGCCATACTTTTGCCTTATTTGTGCCTCTTACCCACGTTTGATGTCTGTTTTCTCTCTTTTCTGTAGTGTATTCCCCTTTTGTCGTTCTTATTCCTATTTTTGTGTCATGATCCCCTTTTGTGGTCTCCCCCTCATTTGTCTTTTATGCCCCTTTTAAATGTTTCTCCCCCTTTATTATATCATACCCCCGTTAGTGCATATTATCCCCCCACCTCCCTTTTATCCCGTTTATGTCTTTTACCTATATTTTTGGATCTTTTAAAACCTCCATTTCTCTTAACACTCCTCCACAGTGTCACTTAACACCTGCTTGTTCTTTTGCACTGCATTAATGCATTTGTAAACTCTTCATTTGACATGATTGATCCAGCTTAGACGTTTTGGAAAAGAAAACGGAGCATGGCACTTTTTGCAACGGTGTAAACTTGTCATGGGGTTCAAACCCACCAGGTTACCTGTTCCGAGCACATAAAGAACCTTACTAAAACAGTAGCAGGGAAGTAGACAGGAAGAGAAAACCTCACACAAAAAGGGGAAGTTCATTTGGGTTGGAGGGGAGAGACCATGATTTACAGCTCAGGTGTCTGCAGACACTTTAACCCCTTAAGGACACATGATGTGTGACATCTCATGATTCCTTTTTACTCCAGAAGTTTGGTCCTTAAGGGGTTAATCACTACCCTCCCTCCTCTAGAAAAAAAACAAAAACCCAAATACAACAAACAAAGTTATTTAATAAAGTGAAAATAAAAGTAAATTCAAATAGAATTTCAAATTTAAGGCCAAAATACCTCAATTGGAAATTATCCTCACATTTATGTGGTGAAATGAATAACACATTTCCAAACGTAGAGAGAAGTTATAAAAATAGCTTATTTCAGGAAAAATGTTGGCACGCCTTGTCAGTTTAAATTTCATTTCACAAGAATTCACTTTTTAATGAATAAACCCTCACAATGCACAGGTTACACACTGGCACGCTTTGGTAAGTCACAGATAGGCACCAGAAGGCCACTGGTACACAAAAATTATTTTATAACTTTTGAGTGCTAATGGTCGCACATCCATTATTTAATTCTGGATGCAAGTGTGAAGACCTCACGGCCTCATGGCATTTTTCAGTGCCGCATGGCTGAGATCATCAAAATTGACAATCTCAGCCAACCCAGTGCTTTCCCATAGGAAAATTTTGGGAGGCTATTGTGCATGTGCGTCAAAATGTGCTGAACTGCACCAATCAGCATCTCCTCACAGAGATGAATTGAATCAATGCATCTCTAAGAGGGACATTCAGCGGCGTGGGGGGTTTCAGGGGATCTCTTTGTTATTTTTCTGGATATTGTCCAGTCAGAGGCTTTACATTGAGATGTAACAAAGGTGTTTTATAAAAGTGTTGATTTCTTTTTCTCTGACATTTATAAAATGAGACTTCTGCCACAGGGACATTACTGGGAATGTACATCAGTAAGATGAAGGGGATTGCTTTAGGTGATTGGAGTGTTCCTTTAATGAGGCCAAAAGCGATCAAATAAAGTTGTTTTAGTACCTGGGGTCCAATTAAATGATTTTCTCCTGTACTAGGAATGCTACATACGCCAGGCATGCAGTTTTCATGTAAAGACCATAAGCATGAAGACATGCTATATTTATTTACTAAACAGTGAATTATTGCAAGCAGTAAAAAAAAAAGTTTAAGCCTAAAGGTTTATTTAAAGTGTGATTGTCAAGAATTCAAAGTTAATTTTAACTTTTATTTATTAAATGATGAACAAAAAAATAATAAATAATATATAAAAACACATTGATAATTTTTTTAAATCCTCTCTCTGTTTATTACATGCACAGGAGATCAGTGTCTCCATTTTGGTGTTTTGGACTAAGATTTGTCTTTCAGTGTTCAATCCCCCACAATACACAGTTTAGTAAATGTCCCGGATGATGGGTCTGATTCCAGTCCCTCCCCAGAACCCAATGTACATATAGCCAGCAGCAATTCTGCCCTTTAGTAACATTAAGCCACGCCCAGTCACTGGCACGGCTTTCCTTGGCTTCAGACTCCGCCCACTCCCTGGCATCTTCCTCCTCCTGTGGGACACCGCTCGCCGCGGCTGACTGGTGATGACGTCACCGCCCTCCACCAATTGGCCGGGCGGACTCTACCACGCCGAGTTGGGGGGTGTACGGACTATGTGTCACACGCCTCACCGTTCCACCTCTCACTGGTTCTCAGATCGTCTCCCCCTATCGCTTGCTGTCGTGTGGTACAGCCTAGGCCTCGCTGCTGTTCGTTGTTCCCGGGAGCGGAAGACACCGAGTGCTCGGTAAGGGGGAGGGGAGAGGAGGGCAGGCGGGTATCGGTAATACACAGTGAGTGTGCACTTACTGAGTGAGCCCTGCAGGGTGTAATATGGAGTGTGCACTTACTGAGTGAGTGAGCCCTGCAGGGTGTAATATGGAGTGTGCACTTACTGAGTGAGCCCTGCAGGGTGTAATGTGGAGTGTGCACTGAGTGAGTGAGCCCTGCAGGGTGTAATGTGGAGTGTGCACTGAGTGAGTGAGCCCTGCAGGGTGTAATGTGGAGTGTGCACTGAGTGAGTGAGCCCTGCAGGGTGTAATGTGGAGTGTGCACTTACTGAGTGAGCCCTGCAGGGTGTAATATGGAGTGTGCACTTACTGAGTGAGTGAGCCCTGCAGGGTGTAATGTGCCCTTACTGAGTGAGCCCTGCAGGGTGTAATGTGGAGTGTGCACTGAGTGAGTGAGCCCTGCAGGGTGTAATGTGGAGTGTGCACTTACTGAGTGAGCCCTGCAGGGTGTAATATGGAGTGTGCACTTACTGAGTGAGTGAGCCCTGCAGGGTGTAATGTGCCCTTACTGAGTGAGCCCTGCAGGGTGTAATGTGGAGTGTGCACTTACTGAGTGAGTGAGCCCTGCAGGGTGTAATGTGCCCTTACTGAGTGAGACCTGCAGGGTGTAATGTGGAGTGTGCCCTTACTGAGTGAGTGAGCCCTGCAGGGTGTAATGTGGAGTGTGCCCTTACTGAGTGAGTGAGCCCTGCAGGGTGTAATGTGGAGTGTGCACTTACTGAGTGAGCCCTGCAGGGTGTAATGTGGAGTGTGCCCTTACTGAGTGAGCCCTGCAGGGTGTAATGTGGAGTGTGCCCTTACTGAGTGAGCCCTGCAGGGTGTAATGTGGAGTGTGCCCTTACTGAGTGAGTGAGCCCTGCAGGGTGTAATGTGGAGTGTGCACTGACCTCCCTTTAATATAGCCTGAGTGTGTCTTATAATCATCAATTCACGGTGTGTGCATAGAGCTAAATATTACATGATCACAACATTATTATTATTATATATCTCAATACATAGTGTGTGCATGTGGGTAGAAATGTAGTGTGAAAAAAAAAAAAATATATATTTATTTTCTTACATTGTTACATTTTAAAGCAAAAAATAAAACAAAACCCCAGTCCGTAATATGTTCAGTTTCGCTGATTTGGCCTAAAATTTGACATTCGCTTTCAATTCATGACAATTCACACGTTAAAGATTAAATGTATCTATCTGTGGTGATTTATCCAGGGAGCACGCATATTTACTAAGCTAATGAGTGAACGGCAAGCTAAAAAATATAAAAAAAAAAAAAAAAAAGATTTGCAAGAAGACATGTTGCTCTCGTGGACTTGTTTCCCGTAGTGGCGTCATGTTGGTTGGAAACAACAAATAAAATAAACGTGGTCTTGGGTAACCTCTTTGCCGAGAGACAAACTCATCAATTCACCCTTTTCGTTTTCAATAAGCATTTTATTTTTTTAAAGGGTTACTCCAACCATAAACAGTGTTTCCGTAAAACAGTGGTTTTGGTTGTAGTAACCTCTTCGGTGCTGATCCGTGGGATTTTGGTGAGAATTAACTGGGGGAGCACAGTGGAGGTGTGGTTGTGGGGCCGTGCCACTATTGTCTGACTGGCGCCAGCATGCTGTGCATGTTGGCATCAGACAGCAGTCTTGCACAGAATTGACATTATTCAGCTCGGAACTTTATTCTGGTATAATGATAGTGCCAGAGTTGGATTTACATCTCGTGCAGCAAAGTGGATTATATCTGTGTTCAGTGTTTCACTGCGAAACTCTGCACATATAGATTCCAGGCACCATGACCACTTCAAATCTCTGACATCACTGACAAGGTCATGGAACTTTTGAACAATGTACTAAAGTGTTAAAAAAATATCCTACGTGTTGTCTTTTCTGATAAACTAAATATTTAAGTTTATATATTATATTGCACTCCATTCTCCTTTTAATTGAGAACATGCAACTTTTTTGTTTGGTGTAACAAGGGTACATCTACTACGAAGCTCTGTTGTATCTAAATCCTGATTCTAAAGCGATTGCAACAACTCCAGATTTCATCCAGAAAAATATTTTAATTCTTGGATAAAATAGCAAAGATTTGGAGATCAACTCTCCCCCCTTCATCAAAAGGGATTATATTGGCTCCCAGCTGTAAATATTTTGCAGAAGCAGTCAATTAATTTTTGAAATATTCGTCCTGTTCTCTGTACAGGGTGACTCTCCTATTTTTGTGGTGGTGGTGGTATTTTTTTTTTTTCTATACACGGAGACTACCCTCTTTCGCGCATGTAATAAAACAGGTGCTGTTATGCCAGTGTAAGACAGACATCCTGGTTAACACGGGATATGTGAGAAGGCAACTGGCTTGTACATAGTTATAAACAGGTCTTACTAGGTGAGGAGGATGCCCCCTCTTTTAACCTTTTTTGTTAAAGGGACACTGTAGTCACTATAACCACTTTCTCTTTGAATTGGTTATAGTGCCTGGAGTGCCCTGGCACAGTCCCTCCATTCAGTGTTGCACCATGTTTGTGCAGTATGCCACAAAATAAGAGTCCCTGGCCACCCACAGTCCGGCCCCTTCTGTATGTGTAGCTAAGGCAGAGATTACACACTTCCTTGTTGTCATACCCATTCATACCGTCAGTTGGAACTCTGACAGGTTAAAAGCAGTCAGCTGACACTCTCAGCCAATCACAGCTGCCCATTGCTGCTCAGGGTAATACTTCCTTATTAGCCAAAGCAGCACAGATGGGATGGACTGCCGTGGTCTCTTGTTTAGCATTAAAACATTACAACATAAAAACTGTTTAATGCTGAAAGAAATGATGGCACCAGGGGACTCCATACACCATAACCAGCTTAATGAGATGAAGCAGATACAGTGCCTACGATGTCCCTTTAAATGTTTCTATCATTAACACATGGCCAAAATCAATCGGATTATCATTATACGGACATCTGAGACTTTCACAATTTCTATGCTATGGAGGCCTTACTATTCATGGCCCTAAACATATCCTGCTATGGATGTTGATTGACCCATGTCTTCATTATCCTGTATGTTGTTTATTTTCTGATTTCCTATACGACCAGAACCAGTTCGTGACCTGCGCGTCTCTGGTGTTCTTTATCTTACCGAAATCTTTGAGTTTCATAGTTTCTATGTTATCGAGACTTGCGAGTCTCTATAAGTTTTGTAGAAATACATACAAAATAATAGGTGGAGCTGTAAAATCTTGAATAATCTGTAAAACACAAATTAAATGCAAATAGCGTAGTATGTCTGGAAATGACGATAAAGCAGAAATAATAAGTAATGGAACTCACAAGGCTGGAGTCATACCATCATATGACTCTAGAAGTATGTCTTTGGACCATTGGGGGTTGTCCAGACCCTTTTGTTGTCAGCTTCTTGGTCTTCCCCCTTGTGTTCCTTAGTAGGTCCCCAAGGAATACTCTACATGCAGGTGGTCCTTAGATAGTAATATATATTTATTGAAAATAAAAGTAAATATAAAAAAGTTTAAAAAGGTTCCATATATCAGATAATGCTGAATATAGGAAAAAAGTCAAATGCAAAGTGGAAATGTCCAATAAGTGTCCAAAAGGCGTTTCACCTGTTCAACAGGCTTCCTCAGTTGGCTGTCTATAAGTTTTGTATTAACTTTATTTATTTTAAACTAAAATGAGAGAACGTTCTCTCCCCTGAATAAAAAGATATTTACAAAACAAAAAACAGACAAACCTTTGAAAGGAAAGTGCAATTGCTTTGGATTGCAATAAGCATAATGGAGCTGTCAACCACTACTGTGCTTTACAGGCCTAGTTGTCAATTTGGAGACTAAAATAAAAATAAAAAAAAATTTACAAACAAAAACCTAACCTGTGGATTCAGAGGCAAATCTATGGAATGACTGTGCTGACCCTTAGCACTGTGTATATGAGAAATCCCCTAGAAACCCCTCAAAGGTGTGCTTGTGGGATTATGTCTGTCTCTCCATCTGGCCGTGTTAATATTGTAGTTGCCATGGCAGCGTGTAACCATGCAATATTTTTTTGTCATTTTGTAGGTCTGTTGACTATCAACCTTCTATGTTTTATTGCCTCTGTTAAGTTTATGAATAAGCAACCTAAATTTATTATACATGTTATGTAAAATGCATTTATTTTTATTGTCTAATTATAATCTTGATCATGTCTGTGTGTAGTATTTTTCAATGCTTACATTATTTCGGGTAGGAAGAGTCCATGTAGAACAGTACATTGTAAAGTCTGATTTATAAATGGCAGTAATTGATATATAATGGGCCATATTCCTTACCAGTGTTCTCATACACAACACGCATTTTTAGAAGTTTTTATTAAAATAGCGTTTGGGTCATCTTGTTAAACAATCTTGGATAATATATATATATATATATATATATATATATATATATATATATATATATATATATATATATGTGTATGTATGTATATTTTTTATTTTATTTTTACTCGTGGCTGTGGAGTTAGAGTAATGGTTGGGTTTTTTTTTTTTTTACCTTTTTAATTTTTTTGGTCTACCCTTAAGCCGGCGTCTAATACACCAGCATAAACGGTAAATTGTAATATACGGTAATTATATAGGGAGTCTGTCAGTGGAATCGGAGTCCAAGATTTTCTGTGGCGTGTTTTTAAATGATCACTATAGTCTTCCAAATCACATCTCAATGAAGTGGCTGGGTGCTGCGGCTTTTTTTGTTTTTGGTCCTGCAATGTAAAACCTTGTAAAATATTTAATGTAAAATATTAATTACTCCCTCCCCCCCCACCCCCCCCTGAAAAATGCACAATGTCTTATTTTCGGGGGAGGTCTTATTTCGGAATAAAACGTGTGCTAGAAAGCAGGTCTATATTCGGGGGAATTCACCCGAACATAGACCAGTTCACTAGGGCATGGAATCCTGCAAATTTATGTTCAGGGGAAAATTCCCTGAACATAGATTAGTGAAGTAGAGCTTTTTTTGGGGGGTAGAGCTCATATTATGAGCATTGCGAACATAGATTAGCTTACTCGCTAATAGAATAACGCTAATCTATGTTCGGGGAAACTTCCCTAGGAAATAGATTAGCTTACTCACGCATGGAATCATGTGAATCTATGTTTGGAGAAAATTCCCGAACACAGATTAGCGAACTAGGCCTTTTTTTTCGGGGTAGGGCTTATATTACGAGCATCCCCCGAAAATAAGCTACAGCTTATTTTCGGGGGATGTCTTATTTACAAGGAAACACGGAAGATGGTGCTTCCTTCTCCTAAATCTGAGTCAGATGTGTTTATTGATGTTCTGCATCCTCATACATTATATGATTCTTATCATATGGAAGCATTGGATTCAATGCTTCTCTATGAGATGCATTTACTTGGTGGAGTGCTGTGTTTTCTACACATGCCTTTGTCCCCAATGCTTCTCTAAGAGAAGTATTTGATTGGACAAAAAGCTGAAGGGAAGACTGCAAAGGAGGTGGAGTGGGCAGCTGCACGAAGTGAGTCTCATTGCTTGTATTTAGGGGTGGGGGGCTTGAGTTAGAAACATATCTGTATTCCTATAGCTAGAATGCTCATTTAATGCAGCTGAACAAGGTAGTTAAAATTACAAGGCAGATAAAGTACCGGTATATTTAGTTTTTCAAAACTTTTGTTCCTAAAATCCTAACCTATTCTGCATCTAAGCTAATGTTTGCCCACTACTAACACCTTTGCTGATGCTAGGCATTGTCCAGTTAAATGTTAATAGATATGTTTTAAACAAAATATTAAAGTGTGTGTGTGTGTGTGTGTGTGTGTATGTACGTATGTATGTATACATACATATATGTGTGTGTATGTATGTATGTGTATATATATATATATATATATATATATATATATATATATATATATATATATATATATATATATATATTCTCCATATTAGATCTATTACATATTAATACAATAAAATGGATTGTGCTGAAATAAATAATCCCAAAATGCCCTGCTCTAATTTCAAATAATTGTTGCTTTCTTTCTTCAATTGATATGTTAATTTCTTCTTGCTATATCTAAGCTCGCACAGGGCCTGCCTTACACTAACAGGCAACAAACAGTCCAGACAATAAAAACTTCTACAGTTACTGTTGAGTAAGGTTGCTAAGATAGGTTGGAAAATGAAACCTTTTTTTGAGGAAGCAGTGTGAATGTGAGTCCCAGCCAGTGGAGGTTTGGCTAGGGCTGCAAAAATGTGATAACTCCTAAACGATAGAGAATTTAGCAGTGAATTCTGCAAGGGCTTGAGAGGAAGTGGTTTTAAGACTTCTAGTGCCCCTCAGATTTTTGTGTCAAAGTAAACTCCAAAGTGTTAATATTTTTTTTTTTTTTACAAGACAGATGCTTATCATATCTCATCAAGCATTCAAATTCACATCCAGTACCTATGGAAATTTGTATCCAGCACTTGTATGGGTACGACTTCACATCCAGCTTACGTAATGTAGCATAAACAAATATAAACAGTAGGCTTGATTAGGAATCAAACTAAGAACATACAAAAAAAATCATATCTTGGGTTAGTTCCCACTCTTCAGATCTCAGAACAGTGATCGTTCACTTGTGCCTTTACTGAGTGACTTTGCAATTTGCATCTAAAGCCTTGTGTTTGGGAATGGTCCACAGGGCAAACTCTGGAACTTTTGTCTATTCTAGTTGTGTATTCCTTACCCTGGTTTTTGCATATTGACTTGTCCCATCTATAGTAGTGCAGAAATTAAATGCCAGGCACAAAACACCTGCATAACAGATAGAGCAGCCCCAGGCTAGTGTTTTAGGTTCTCATAGGCCTTGGCTTTGCTTGTACAAGGGATCCACACCTAGATTTCACACGTAATGAGTCTTTAAGGACTTGCATCATGAATGAAGTTGTTGGATGAGTGTATAAAAACAGTGGTTCATAGTATCTGGATAGTGCTCCCATTGAAAACAGCGATAGGACCATCAATGTCTTAAGTCTCAACCACGTCCTGGTCTCCAGAAAAACTTCGTAGGACAGTTTGAAGGTGTGATGGGTTCCTTCTCAATTAAAAATGCACACATACTAAATAACTGTTTCAGCCTGTCATAGGTTAATGAAACTCAATCTTTTTATCAGTGAGGAAGGAATTCATTGTTAGATGATTTTTTTTTAGACTTGGGCTGTGCCGTTGCGCAATTGGCATCATGGGATGCTGTTTACATCATTTGCAGATGTAGCAGCTCCATATATAGCTGCTTCATTTATCGCGCTGACTCTCTTGATTGACCGTTCTGAAGGTGACCTTGACTCCAGTTGGGTTCTATGATGCGAGTATGACGATGCATCAATTTAAATGCACCATTGACTGAAAATACATTTATTTAGCTTGAGTTTGGTACCATTTATGACTGGGTTTGTCACATCTACAGCAGGTATCCATGGTGATATCGAAAAGAAATGTGGCACGGATATATGTCTCATTGCAGGAGATCTGATAGGAAACCTCGAAATCTATGGTGGCTGTTTCTTTTCACCAGTGGAGGCTAGTCCACATCAACCCCCTTCCCCCGCGTGTTTTTGAAGCAACATAAAAAAAGAGAGAACCTCCAAATCTGTTGATATCGTAGAGCTTCAAATAACCGGTGTTGGAAGAAACTTGTATCTGTCACGATTATATCTGCAGTCACCATTGTCCCTCTTATTGATGACTGGGTATGCAGTTGTTTTTTTAACAGGGAATGGCATCTCCCTGGGTAGAGCCCTAGAAGTTACGGGGAGCAACTCTACATCACCCTTACACTTCACCAAACACCACTGCTTCTCACGCATGCAGAATGCTGGCTGTCCATTCACCTTTCCAATTTCCTCTCTATTTTCATCACTGACACAGCTGATCAGCAGGGGAAGGAAAAGGAAATTAGTGGGCAAATGCGATTAGCTGTTCAAATTCACAGATTTTCTCTTCTTTTTGACCATCTTTATTTTCATTTTCGGCATATCGTAATAATTACACAGTAGACCATGAAAGTGAACAGATATGGTAATATGTGAAAGGATCATTAGATTTACAGCACAGCGTGTTTGTTGCCTTAAACCACCAGTGTTTTACATTCATGCCAGACTAAAGCATCAGTCATTAATTACCGGATGTTAAGCCACTCCAGATGCAGGCCGTTTGGAATAGCTAAGCTGCCCACAGGCAAACTTTAGATCCCGTAAGTGGAAAGCATTAACAAATAAAAAGTAACGTGAAGGAGAATGGCCCTGATTTGATTTTAAGTGATATTTAACAATAAAAGCAGTTTGATCTATTTTACATGTTACAATTATTAAATACCTTCGATAAAGCCATGACATCACCCAGATCTCAGAAAACAATAGTTAGTCTTATCAAAATCCTTTGTGGTACTTAACGGTAAGTGGCACAGTGGGGACATTTACTTTATTTAAGCAGGTCCGGCTATGTCAAAAGGAGTAGTTTGTTTAATTGCCTTATTTATTCTTCCATTAGAATGTAAGGTTGGAGCTCCGGGTGGAGAATATCATTTTGAAGATGTTTGTTCCCGCCTTCCAGCTGAAGAAAGCAAACTATGTAGAAACGTAGTGAAAGAAGGCACTCTGGAGCTGTGTTGGTAATTTCAGCATAATAAAGGGTTGGATGGTGGTTGCTGTGATTTTTACTTTGTTAAAATTTATTTCTGGTTTTCTTTTTACCCTTTGGCCACAGTTCATTCTGACACTCAGCTATGCTCTTCCAACATCCAAGCGACCGAAGAGAAAGCCAGAGTAGACTTCCATCTTCCTATGAGATAGAACTTGAAGGTGACAATGACTCTGGTATAGAAGACGAGCTCAGGTTGGAAGGAAACAATTCCACGATCTTTGTGGCTTTTAAAGGGAATATTGGAGACAAAGACTTAAAGCAGAATCTAGCGCAGATATTGCAGAACGTACCCAACCTCATAAATATGGGTATGTTTAAATTGCAACCTCTATTTCTCTACCAATGCTCTCATATTATGGTCTGAAATATAGATTAATGATGGCCACTCCAAACAAGATAATAGGAGTATAACATTTTTTCCTTATTCTTTTTTTTTTTTTTTAATTTTTTTTTTATTTTTTATACCATTTCAGAGTCCAGCCGGCTGAAGGTCCAGAAGGTGGAGCCATGGAACAGCGTGCGGGTAACGTTCAGCATACCAAGAGAAGCAGCCGAACGCTTGCGTCTCCTTGCTCAGGGTAATAACCAGCAGCTGCGGGATCTAGGAATTCTTTCTGTCCAGATTGAAGGTACAAATACTAAGCTTTTTTTGTGACTGTTATTCTATGTTTTCATTTTCATGCTGTTTTGCCATGAGACATCTACATCTCCAAACCTAAGGGCTGGAACTTGTTAGATGTGAATTGTGAAGTAAAAAAAATATTTTATACCCATAGGTTAACACAGTGATTCCCAACCAATCGAGGATTTAGGGATTACTTTTTTTTTTTTTTTTTTTAAACACCTGAGAGACAACTAGGTATAATCCATGAATCTTGGACTGGTAGGGGTGCCTTGACGACTGTCTTGAGAACCACTGGGTTAATTCATTTTCATAGAATTTTTGGGACATGAACATTTAAATGAACACTTTAGCATTAGGAATACAAATGTTTATTCAATACGCTATAGTATCCTAGTCACAGTTTGGGTGAACCCCACCTAAAGGTTTAAAAGGTATTTTACTTCTCATACCATGCCATGCTGCTTTCTTTGATGATCTCAGCCAATCCAATGCTTTCTCATAGTAAAGCATTGTGAGGCTAGTGCGCATGCGTTGCAAAACACTGCGCTTATCAGACTCTATGAGAGCGTCTGATTGAAATAGCTGAATTTAATTTGGCTATTTGGATGGAACTTCCTCTAGTGACCGTCAGAAGAGGCATTCAAAGCTATTTCTGCAGGACTGTAAAGTTTTATATTGCATGGGTAAATAGCAAGGGACGTGGCATCCGCACCACTTCATTAAGATCAAGTTGTCTGGGTGCTTATAGGGTCCCTTTAAATGTACTTTGTTTTAAGTAGCCAGTCAAAAAGATGTATCCCACAACTGATTTTTTTAAAATTCTGGACAAGAGACATCAGTACTCTCTTTAGTTATCATGTTTGCTACTTGTGAAACCTTGTCACGTTATGGTGTACCCCCAGTATAAACAGGTAACACTGATCTCCTGTTCATAAATCTACGGATGTTACAAATAAAACTTAAGATTTTTGCAGGAACTTGCATGACTCATTAAAAAAAACACATTCTAAGCTATCTTCTTAAAAAGATAGTTCTTTGGTCATCTGGGATACTTACACTTCTTGTTTTAAAGTGGCTGCAAACTGGAGAAAGTATTTTTAATTTCTATTAAAGTGCTGCAACTAGAGCAGGATGCCAATCTTTGGATTTGCTCGCCTCTGGGTAGCAGTGATGAACACAGTTCCTCTGCTCTCAGCACACTATGCATGCTAAAAAAAACAGGACATTTAATTCCTGACTGATTGACAGTCTATGAGATATATATATTTTTTATAATTCTCTTTTGATTGACATTACCAAAATACAATGAGGCTTCCATGTAGCGTATTCAACAATTGTGACATTTAAAATCTGAGGCAGACACCAAAATAACAAAGAGCATGCATCTATGAGGATAATGGCATCTGTTTCATAATATTGAGGGGTGAACAGAGGTAAATCTGGTAACATTAGTATTGAGGAAATCCCTTTTATAACACTCCTGCAGAATTTGTTGGCGCTTTGTATTATTATTATTATTATTATTATTATTATTTATTTATTTATTTATTTATAAAGAGAAAATATTGAACATTAGGAGTTATATATACATAAACCTATACCCTGTGTTCCAATAATTACTGTAGTCTTCTCTGGTGTGATCCCGAAAGGTTGTCCAGTACGTGACAACATATGGGCTCAAGATGTGTCTTAAACCCAAGTAAGGTAAAACCAGAATAGTCTAAGACAAGCATGTCAAACTCGCGGCCCACAAGGACCATCTTTGCGGACCAGCGAGCCGCGAGTACATGCTGAATGTTATAGCAGAGTAGGCACCTGCTTTCCCCATATTGCAGGTGCCTACTCTGCTAACACTTACCCGGCCGGGGAGGAGGGGACAGTGGACGGTTCAGTCGCGCGTGCTGACTGAAGTGAAGCCGGGTGCCGGAATATGACGTCATATTCTGGCACCCGGCATCACTAAACCACGCGAGGGAGCAGGAATGACCCCAGGGAGATGCCCCACATCGTCTCCATAAGGTAAGGAGCAGTAAAGTATGTGTCTGTCTGTGTTTGTGTGCGCGGCCCACATAAACTTAAACCTTGTTTATGTGGCCCGTGCCACACTTTGAGTTTGACATGCTTGGTCTAAGAAGTATAAGAAGATAGTGAAAACCAGGTATTTAAGAGATTCCATAATAAAATGAAGAGAACCATGCATTTAGTGGACAGCCTATGATTAAGGACCATTATGTGAGAAACGTGCAAGAATTTTACCTTGACTCCCCCTCTCCACCCCCCACGCCCCAGATGGTTTATTTGATTGATAGGACTTCTAGCCGAAGCTACAAGTTCCACTTTAGAGCCCTGTTATGTCAGCTTTAAAAATATTCTAATCATAATCTTGTGAAATACCGTATTTTACAGTGACTACCGATATCTGGGAAAATAAAGGCAATCGTTAAACTCTTCATTTTATAACTGGTGCAGTAATTAGAATTAAGGTCATGGTTTGGGTTTGAGCCTCAGTAGCCCACCGATTGCGGTATATGTTATGAAAAGGTGTAAAATGAAGTACCAGGAGTTTTTAAATATTGATTTTGCTAAAAGTGAAAGTTGCATTAAAAAAAAAGTGTTAAATCCATCATTGAAACTATTTGTTTTCACCAAACAATAGACTTGCTGACAAAGCTTCAAGATTCAATTAACCAGTAGTAATGTCTCACAGAATGCAGCATTCCTTTGTTACGATAGAGAAATTGTGCAATGTTACAATTAGGGTGAAAAATGTTTTAGTAGTTTAAAAACAATACAATATTTTGAATAAGTACAATGAATGTGGAAAAGACACATAACCATAATATAATGGTAGATCAACACAAAACAACAAATGTCTTATATATTTCTTTAATTTATGTTTTGTTAGAGTTTCCACACTCACAATACAACTGGTTCATCATATGAATATAGCATACAGTGAGATATACATCTCAATTATGCGTCATAAGCATATGACTAATTATTGCGTTTGTAGAATTAGATAGTAAATCTAGGTAACGACTTTAACTTAGAATAGATTAACACCAGTATGATTTGTTGCCCGTAGTTTTGTCTGCTTCACGTGAGAGCAGTGTAAAACGTAAAAAAGAACAGAAAAGCAAGGTATAACACAACAAAGGATCATATCAATTCAATTACTTCACTGCCACTCCTCTATACTGTGACAGGCAGGTACAGCTGTGGCTAAGCTAGCTCCCATCTTTCTTTGGGAGATGGCAAGTTCAAGCTCTGGAGAAAGGATGCCTGGTCTCTAGATGAGGACAAAGACAGTGTGGTGTCCCCCCTGCGGGACAATCAAGGAGCTATCCTCCCACTCCAAGTATTTGACCACGAGTACCTCCGTTGTCTAGCGGTTGGGGATAACTGCCTTCTTTGAAGCGGGACAGCAAATGGTATGTCACTGTAGATCGCCACCGGAATGCCCTCGAACCGGATGTTATCTAGCTCTCTGGAATGATTTATAATCGCTGCCATGCTGGATACATCTTTTGGTGACTACTATTGTGTCTCTGAGTGCTTCAGGTTGGGCTGTAGCAGCTTTGGGAACTCTGAATGCTGAGAGTGGTGGTCACATGTTCAGCTTTACCTTTAAGACCCATGGAGGTTAGCAGTCTCTGTATGAAGGGCAGCAAGTTGTCTCCATTGGATTAGGAATGCCTCTAATGCGGCCGTTTTTCTGTGCCTGGATTCCAGTGTGGACATGGACCTGCTGGGATAGGGTGTCCACTTAGCTCTGAGTGTTTAGGATCTGACTCTCTCAGGATATTTCTCTGGTCTCCACCTCCTTAATTTGCTGGTGGAGGACCCACATCTCCGTTTGAGTCTACTGAAGGTCTGACTTCCAGACCTTCCGCAGGTGAATCAGGTGGTGCTTTATGTCTTCTTTTGTGGTCAGCGCAGAGTCATCCTCTGATTCTAAATCCAGTTTGGCCTTACTCATTTCAGGTGAGGTAAGTTTTTCACCATCTTCTTGTGCTCCCTCCGAGCTTCACTGGTCACCACGGGCGTCATCTTGGAGGACGTGGTCGGAGCAGGCCTCGCAAAGGAAAGCCTGAAATCTGGCATCCTTGGGTCTCTGGAAGGTGAAATGTTTTATGCTTTGGCTCATTCTAATCTCTGGTGGGAGACGTGGTATCCATATTTTTTGGAGCTGGAAACTGAGTTAGACGCCTCTATCTGCGGTCTGAGACGGAGCTTCACAGAAACGCATCTTGTCTGGTGTTCGACTAACCACGCCCCCACCCAGCAATCTAAAACAACAAATTTTAAGGGACATTATTTGCACCAACACAACTTAAAGGCATTCTCCACAGCCCAAATACAAAAATTTAAAAAATCAATGTTTAGTCGACATATCTCAAATTAAAACATGCATGTATTTAAGCATTTTTTTCATTGGTGGTATATCTAAAAACAACTAGCAAAAACTGCAGACCTATTGTCTGCAAGCACTCCTCTTCTAACCCAGCCTAGACTTTGTGACTGTCCAATCACAAACTTCCCAATGCAGCTCAATGAGAAGTATGTGCAAGGCAGGTGCTCTGCGCAATTACTGCCTCTTGAGTTTAGCTCCACTGAGCTAACCAAACCAGGAAATAACAAGACCTGTTGTCTAATGTGACTGCCAGGGCTTGTAACCAGGTTAATTTATAAAAGTGTCAAATTCTGTTGAAATCTGCACTTTTTTTGCAAAATGTAAAAATGAGTACAGTTCACACTCTTCACATACAAAGCTTTTCAGCAAGCTAAAGTGCTCTAGGGGCTTTGTAGTATCACTAGAAGTACATTTGTGTTTTGACCTGCTATTCATGCTATATTTTGTTTTCTGCACATTCAAATCTCTATATAGTTTTGCTTAAAGAAAAAGAAAGGACATCTTCCAGATTTGAAGAGCGGGAAAAAAAACCCCAGCATGAGGCCAAAACCTTCTTCCTACATTTTCTTTCAAATGCACTTAAAGGAACACTGTAAGCGCCATAACCACCTAATCGCACTGTATGGTGTTTACTTATATCATTCCAGTTTTTCATACAGTAACGCTGCTGATAATCATATGGACAGAGAGCAGGTGTTTTTTTTTTTTTTTTCTCAAGTAACCGTTATTGCTTTTTCTAGGGGAAGGGGCCATCAACCTGGCACTATCGCAAAACAGAGGACAGGAAGTACGGATGAATGGGCCAATGGGAGCCAACAGTACCATGAGAATTGATGCCAACTTCCCCATGCAGAATAGGGCAGGTATGTGGTGTGAAATATGCCCTGTTCCATTCATGGAAGAAGTGGTATGTTCTGTCTTTTTAAAAAGTCAACATTAGCTTGAAAATCTTTTTTTCCACCATTGGTATAAACTGCTGAAGTTCCATTTACTGTATTCAAAATAATTGTACAGAGTATAGTAGTAGTATGGTCTACCATAAAAATATTGCATAAGTACAGAACAGGTCTCTGGCCATGAACCAAGGTTTAAATGTTATCCAGAAAAGTTAGGCGAGTAGCCTACATAAAAACAGACATTACCATGGGTATTACAGAGCAAGACATAAGAATAAAGTAGGTGGGTTAACAGGGCCAACTCAGGAACTCTTTGGCCTATAACATGACCAGGGATCCCAAGAGTAATGTGAACGTTTTCATTTTTATTATATATTTATTTGGAATAAATTGCTGGTATGATAAGTGAAAATAACTTGCTCCTCTCTTTCCAATTATGAGAACTGAGTGAGGAAATCCATAGAAAAGGAGGGCAGACAAGAATGTAAAAAAACTGAATATTAAAAAAAAAAAAAACTGCTATGATAAAATGCCTTCACATGATAAATTCCATTCCCCAACATTGTGCGTTACCTCTGGAGAGATATAAACCACACACCTTTTGGCGTCTTCTCTCTTCATATGTAAAGTCAAACGCCTTCTAAGCAGACACATTTTTGATAATTCATTGCTCCATTGTATTCTAGATGTTGTATTTCTTATTCTTCACTTTAGCATAACCTATTTTAGAAGTAGCAAATTCTGTGAAAAAATAAATTGTTTGTTTGGAAAAGAGTTGTTGAAAAGGATGTTATGCAGATGAGAAATATTGACAAAACCTTGGGTCAGAAAGCGTGATGTGCTATGTTTTAGGAAAACCGGTTGAAAAGTCTGTTGTAGTGTAGGTTAAAGAGAGGAAAGTGATCTGTCTTTACACAAGTCAGAGAGAGGAAAGTAATCGCAGTCATGAAGTAGGTCAGAGAGAGGAAAGTGAATCACGGTCATGGCATAGGTCAAAGAGAAGTGATCTTGGTCGTGGTGCAGGTCAGAGGGAAGTGATCTTGGTCGTGGTGCAGGTCAGAGGGAAGTGATCTCGGTTGTGGAGTAGCTCAGAGAGCGGGAAGTGATCTCGGTTGTGGAGTAGCTCAGAGAGCGGGAAGTGATCTCGGTTGTGGAGTAGCTCAGAGAGCGGGAAGTGATCTTGATCGTGGAGTAGCTCAGAAAGCGGGAAGTGGTCGTAGAGTAGTTAAGAGAGAGTGGGAAGTGATTGCGGTCATGGTGTGGGTCAGAGTAAAGTGGACGCATTCGTGCCGCAGGTCAGCGAGAGGGGAAGTGATCTCTGTCATGAAGTAGGTCAGAGAGAGGAAAGGGATCTCGGTCATGGAGTACGTCCGAGAGAAGTGATCTCAGTCATGGTGCACATGTTTGTCACATGTTTTATTTTGAGAGGACATGTTAGTTAATTCTATGGCGCACCGTAGGGAGAAGTTGGCATCCAGACATGATATCATATTGTGCAATGTAAAGGGCTTATGGTCTGGTACAAGCACCCTATAATTTTTATTGTCCAGGCCTGATCAGGATGAACAACCCATCAGCAAGCATGATGTCCCAGGGTCCTCACGTATCTTCTGCAATGATGGCTGCCAGCAGTAGCTCCGACATGCAGCCAAGGACCCCCAGACCTCCTTCCCAAAAAGGTACACAAAAGCACATCTACAAACTGGACCCTTTTATATGTGTATATATGTGGAGTTCGAAAAACAAAATGTGTTGAAAATAAAATCAAGACCTTGAACTCTGCATCTGAACTAGCTATGTTTTTATCTCGTGAGCTGCTGCTCTTCACCTGAAGGTACTCCACGTGCTTTTAAGTTGGCATGAATCCTCATTGGGTAAATAGGGACTTTGGAACGCAGGAGGCTATTTATGTAACCTACCAAATTTCTGATGAGTACCATATTATTTGGAATGTAAGACACATTCAAGAAGCATTCCTATGATTTAACTAAAATTTTCTAGATAAGATAGATCAACCTGTTCCTTAATTGCAGTAAAATTCAGCTTATGTGTATAGGGGATGTCACATGTTTAGGGAATGAAGTGTACAATATGTCTTTGTGGGATGTAGTGTGTGTGTGTGTGTGTGATATGCAGTGTGTACATATGGAGGCTCTAGGTGACATCTAGCAGTGTTGCTGCCTCAAAGTTAAAGGGACACTATAGTCACCCAGACCACTTCAGCTCAATGAAGTGGTCTGGGTGCCAGGTCCCTCAGGTTTTAACTCTTCAGATGCAAACATACATTTGGGGTTAAGCCAGCCTCTAGTGGCTGTATTCCGGAACTAAAGAAAATACTATTCCTTCCCCCCCCTCTCTCCCCCCCCCACAGTTTAGGCAATAATAACGTGTTTTCTATGTCCAGCTTAGGAAAAGTAATTCAAAATTAATTTGTGTCTTGATTTATAGAGTACATAATATGTATAAGATTTCAGCCTATTTTGAAAGTTACAGGTCATCAAATACAAGGACCAAAATTGAATTTCAACATGAAACAATTTTAGAAGTTGGTATGTTTGTCTTGTAAGTTTAGTAGCCATCACAAAAACAAAATTACCACACAAAAAGTATATATATTTATATTTATGTACAGGCTATTTTTCTTCTTTCTTTTTTTTTCTTCTTCAAATATCTTGTTTTTATTGAAAATTTCATGTTATATAAGAACTTCAATAAGGGTTACAGAAAGGAAAATGGGAACAATGCATCTTCAATGTACATTCAGGTCAAAACAATTTGGCATTTGCAGTTTGTCACATATGGTAAACAGTTGGTAGATCGCAGTCCTCATTATCATAATCATATCTATCACAATCACATTTAGTATGTCACCTATGTAAAGCTTGTGCGCTACCCAGCGTGGCCTTAGCTTAGTATCTGCCTGCGGGTGTGAACTGTTCTGAGTGTGTTGGTACAGTTGGGTTGCTTATTTAACCTTGCGTAGGTCTGTTCTATACATAAAGTATGTCTGCTGTATGCAAAACGTAGGCTCCTGTACTTTGTGTTTGCTACTTCCTTCTGTGGTAGTGTACGGAATGGGCCTTTGACCTTGTTTCGAGCCTAATGACCTTATACTGAGGTGTAGCGGAGTGAGTATTGTCTCCGTGTCTGGTTGTCTGCTATCAGTATCTATGTGGCGCTTAGGAGTTCTTATGTGATCATGTTACTTTAAGTTGTCCTGATTGTGTGGTAGTTTAATCAGACATGGTGTCAGTACTTGACCCTGTGTGTAGCGTGTTACGCCTGTCTACGCATCTATGTCTCATGGGAGAGGCAGATTTGCCCAGCATCCCCACATTTGGGTGTGCTTATGTTCCTGCCCTTTCAGTCATTTTGACACTTTTTACGTAGCTATTTCATCTCTAATCTCTGCTAAATATTGGAGTAAAATTGTGTTTTTTCTTTATTTTGGCATATGCACATATAATAAGGTTTTTTTTAATGCGTATTTGGCAAAGCTGGTGTGTGCTATTCCTGCACAGAACCTCATATTGTGTTCAGCTACATCTGCGGAGTATAACGATACCCCCATTGTATGCTTTCGGCACTATTCTGTGAAGCTACAGTGCCATATAAGAGACCAGGCTATTTCAGTTTCTATAGTTAGAATTTTCATACATTGATTTGATGGGCCTATGTCTCTTTTTGAGGCATTATAGCAGTTTAAATGTTATCATAAACCCACAAAGGGCTTCCATTTGAGAAATACACCCCAGGGTATCTTATATGGTGTATATTGTGCCTTAACGTATCACCATTTTTTCACTAATTTATGTCAATGTTTGTGGTGAGGGGGAAAAAATTGCATTTTTTACATACATGTTGCATTTTTGTTGAGTATTTCTTACACTGATATGTGCCACTGTCATAAAATCTCCCAAATAATGCTCAGTTACATCTTCTGAGTAAAACAATATGCCAAATGTATGACCTAGAGTGACACTATTTTGTGACGTTACAGTGCTGTAAAAGAGACGTGACAAGTTCAGGTTTTTCAGTGTGAATTTTCATAGATGGTTTTGATGGCTCTCTGTTCCATTCTGGAGCACTTCAGCAAGCGATATATTCCAACTACACCATAACTACATCCCACCTTAGTGTGGAATAATTTTTCCACTAGCTTGGTAATAAGCATTTTTTTCTGCCTTTTTGACACACAAAGTGAGTTTGCACAGTATATTTTGCAAACCTTATGTGTGCTACGACTGTATAATACTTCATATGTTACTCAGCTATGTCGTCTGAGTACAGCAATACCCGCGTATTTACCTTTTCCAGGTATATGTGGATATTGAAGGGGCACATTTGAGACACAGCCATTCCAGTTTTTTTCAAACTTAGAATTCTTGCGCTGTGTCCAGGTCCCATTTTGGTGTATTTGAAGCAGACTATATATTTCAACTATCCCATAAAGGCATACAATTTCTTAAAGAATACATCCCCGGGTATTTCAAAAGGCATATTTTAAACCTTAGCGTGGGATCTTTTTTTCGCTAGTTTGTTCCAGGTGTAGTTGTAATGAGCAAAACTTTTTTTACACTTCAAATTTTTATAAACTATTTTTTTTTTTTTTACCGTTAACCCCTAGCAGTAAGCAGCACTAACAATAAATTCCCCAATTTCCCATAACTCCCACCCACCCCAGCTTGCAAAATATAATTTTAAAATATTTAAATTAATAAAATAAATTGAACCCCCGAGGATTAAAAATAATAATAAAAGTTAACCCTCAGGGGTTAAAATAAAAAATCAGATCACAGTATTATACTGTGATCACTGTAAGCAGTGATCAATGGTAGGGAAGGGGTTAATTTTTATTAGGTGTGGGTAAAGGGAAGGGGGTGGGAGTTTTGAAACTTATTAAAACTTAAAAAAAAAATTTTTTTTTAAAAGCTAGCCTAACACCATATCCCCCAATTTCCCACTAACTTCCACCCACCACAGCTAGCTAAATATATAATTTGAAAATATTTAAATTAATAAAATAACTTTAATCCCTGAGAGTTAAAAAAATAAATAAACGTTGACCCTCAGGGGTTAAAAAAATAAATCAGATCATACTAAAATTCCCTCATCTGTATTTCGATCACTGTAGTAAGTGATCAGATGGCAGTGAAGGGGTTAATTTTATTAAAGCATGGAAAAGACGGACCAGAAGACAGCCTGTCAGAGTGATCATAGCTACAGGGATAGCGTGATCGGGTGCTCCTGGTCTGCCTCGAATACCGAGGCAGACCGGAGAAGCGTTAACCCCTGGTCCGTCATCCGTCGTTAAGAGCTTCCCCATTAAAGCGCCACTGTCATGCCGAACTTACCTTTCCCCAATCGATTCCTATTCTTTTCCTCTGTCAGGATATGTTCTTAATTTCTTCCTGTCTGCTCTAGTGTTCTTTAAAACATAAGACAAATTAGGGACTACTTTGTCTTATGGAGGTTTCCTACGCTTGAACAGCGGAGGAGCAAAGTGTGCTTTCTTTTCGGTGGTCAAAGCAATTTTCCTACAATTTTCACCTTTCCTCCGTGATCTTCCGATGCTTCCTGTCAGTATTCTGGAACGTCCTGTCACGTTTCGCCGGCGAAACCACTGAATTTCGTCCTCACAGAATGAGAACAGTTTCTCCATTCGTGTTAGGACGCAATTCGGGACTTTGTTCGGATCAGAATTTCATTAAATCTTGCAGTCGCTTAGTAGATAGCTCCCTGATATCATGGGAATTAGGGAGTTATCTAACAAAATGCTGAATGACCTAAATTGGTCTTTCAGCCAGATGTACTAATACTAAGTAAAAATTACTTAGTATTAGTACATTTTGCCCCTACTCGATATGCTGCGAGTAGGGGCATGCCTACTAAACAATGAGCAGCCAGTGAACTATTGTCCTCCTCGGCCCCCACCCATGAGCGGCGAGTGGGTGCCCTAAATGAAAATGGAGGGGGGACCTATCGTCCTGCCCCCACCCATGAGCGGCGGGTGGGAGTCCTAAATTACAAAAAGAGGGGGACCTATCGTCGTCCTCCTGGCCTCCACACCTGAGCGGTGGGGGCCCTAAATTACAATAAGGGGGGGGAAGGCTCCTTTTTTAAAATATGCTTTGTCAAGGTGATCTAGTTTGTATGGTAAGATTTAAGACACAGGGACCAGAGTGAAAGAGCCACAATCTACACTCGGTCTCTTACCCAAGGAATTCTGGTTTGCTAGATTTTAGCTGTAACCGATTTTATGATTTTCCAAGTACATAATGGCATCTGGTCTCCATTTGAAAAGGTTAAATCCTATTAAGGTCCCATTTACTTTAATTTTACAATTATTATGGCGAATAGTGTCGTGATATGTAGTTGCAACCGCCCTGAAAACACTATGTTGACTCAGCATCTGCATATTATAACCATACTTCATTGCTTTTTCCTCCCAACAGATGGAATTGACCCAATGACATCTGGCATGACTGTTCAGCAACAAGGCCACACGTCTGGGTCTATGGCACCCCAGATGCATCCCATGCAGTCCTCTGTTGCTAATAGACCCATCAATGCAGCAAATTTTCAACAATTTCAGCAGCAAACTCGCCTACCCCAACATCAAGTTGCACAGGGACTGCGACCCCAATTTGCAGCTCCTGCACAGGTCCCGGTACCTCCAGGGTGGAATCAGCTTGCTTCTGGAGCTCTGCAGCCTCCCCCTGCTCAGGGAAGTATGGGAGTAGTGACTGCTAATCAAGGATGGAAGAAGTCCCCAATGAATGCGGGTCCAATGCAGCAGCAACAGTTTCAACAGAGACCCTCTTTGTCTACAGTGCAGACTCCTTCTCATCCTCCCCCTCCATACCCCTTTGGCAGCCAGCAGGCCTCTCAAGCTCACTCTAGCTTCTCTACCATTTCCGGGACAAACCAGTTTAACACACCTTCAATGAAGCCTTTGCAGGGAAGTCCAGCACGGGCACCAACCCCTTTGCAGCAAACCCACCTTACCGGCAAGTCCCCAGTTTCGTCTCCATCTCCTTTTCAGCAAAACTCCCCAGCTTCTTCCCCAACAGTGATCCAAACACAGCAGCCGGCCATGGGACCACGCGGGACACAAGGCAACCAAATGCAGCAAGGGTTCCAGCAGCCACCAGTCAGTTCACCCAGCCACATGATGTCACAGGGGAACTCAGCGGGCAACTTCATGATGCAACAGGCACAACAACAGGGTCAGGGTCCACAAGGTATCCATACAGGTATGTAAGCCTGTAAGCTATGAAAACAAATGCAGTAGAATTTTTATGATCAGTCCTATAATGGTTTACATTCTCACTGTATTTATTTTTAAACTAAGCATGATTTTTTTCTATTGCCCTAATATTTCTTAAGTTTTACATATACTTTCTTCTATTTAGTTTAATTCATTTTTTAAATTATTGATTACATCATATCCTACTTTTTCTTGTCTTGCTTACCTTTTTTTTTTTTCTTGTTTCACTCGTTTTAGCATTATGTCCTTACATGTTTTTTTCTTTATATATTATGCATTCTCTTGTCTTATCAAATCCCTGCATTTTCCTGTCCTTCCTTAAAGATATACCCAGGACCCTTCTTGCTATGACCTTGGGGGTCCACAGACAGTAAGGTGCTCTTTAGACCCTATAATCGGCACTGTGAGCAAAAAAAAGAGACCCGCAGGTCACATTGCAGTGTTACTTATCAAAGTGAACCCAGATCTACGGACAAATCAATAGACCTAGAGTTCCAATATTTTGAGCCTCTCCTAACCCAAATAAACCATAACCAAAACATAAAACCATAGCAGGAAAAATGGGAATAAAGGAGGAGGGGTGGGAGAAAGGGATTGATCGCACAGGGAGGAGCTGTGTGCTTCCATTTATCTTCAAAGCTGAGAACAGAACCAACTCTTGCCCTGTGTACTCATCTGTAGTGTGAGTTGGAAACCTTCACTAACAGTAGTGAGCACTGAAAAGACTTTTTCCATGCAACAAAGCTCCTCTGTCTTGGAAAACCATAGGCCCAATAAAAGACTATATAGTTGTCTCCAGAAAGGGTCATCGATTGTTTCCCTACATTCCGGATACAGACTGCAATTGAGTTCTTGTAACGGGTGGTAGATATGCATAGGTGCAGGCGCCATGGGTGGTGGCATGTCTGACAAGTGTTACAGTATGTCATGGATTTTAGACCAAAACAGGGCTAAAATTGGTCACTCCCACCAGATGTGTAGGAAGGTGTCCGGATCTGCAAGATAGTGCCAGCATCCTACGTCTTGGTTTGCATCTACCGAGTGCTGGAATTAGGGAGTGCAGTACCAGAATGACAGTATTTTATATGCACTTTCCTGGAGACAGAGAAATGGTGGGTACGATCAAAAATCTTTTGCCATTGGGTGCCGGTAAAATTGGGAAATGTAACTTTCCCACTTCTCCGGAAAGGAAAGGGGTATAGATAGATGTGATTGAAATGACACTATCTGCTTCAGATGAGTGTAATACATATATATTACTTGTATACGATTTGTTTGCATAAGTGATCAGAAGTCATTTTTAATATTTCATAGCCATGTCTGTTATGGGTGAATGGTCGTTTGGGGATGTCATTGTAGTAACATTCGTTATTGAGTCTAGTAAGATCTAACATTCTCTCCATGCATGTAATGTCGTATGACTCTCACACCTTTTGTGAGTCGAAAAGAATAGCACCTTGGTACAGTTCAAAAAGTCCAGGAGCTGTTATAGCCAAAAATGGCTTAAATATGTACAGTTATACTGAGTATCTTGCAACAGACATCCAAATATAACGACGATATGTATGGTGTGTACAACTTTAAACCTGCTAGAGACAGATCCAATATGGTATGCACCGAATAATCTACTTCGCTTAAGTAGTTAAATAGTATAGAATAACAGCATAGACGGCTGTTTTCTCTTATGTGTTGAGGTGTAGTGACACTGTTAATCCAGATCGATATATCTCTTTAAATCAACTATTGGTAGATTGACTAAATAATATACTAAGAGTATTACCTATAATTATGCAGACCCAATGAAGATACTGCAGAGGATGTAATGGGAATTACACAAATTGTAAAATTAGAAAAAAACACTAAAATCTAATGCTTAATAATAAAAGTTGAAAAAATTCTAATAATCAAAGAATTTTAATTGCAATTCAAAAAAACATATCAAAGAATAAAAATATGAGTCAGGAACGGTTAGCAAAAGGGTTACCAGCAGAAGGGTAATCTTGTTCTTTAGTTAGTCACAAAATCCGGTTAGGATGGATATGGATATAACGTATCAGAAATGTATCTCTGTACTTACCGGCTGCCGGTGGGGTTGGCGTGCGTCCCAGACCTCACTCTGGGTGGTAGGTCGGTCCCCTGATTGACGGTTCTCTCTGGTTGAAAGAGAGGTATTCCTTCTGCCAGTTTAGCTCTGCTCCGTATCCTGCTCACTGGTATCAGTCTGTCTAACGTGTTTCGTGGGTGTCAGCCCCACTTCATCAGAGACATGGTGAAGATTGAATGCCGAGCCATGACTTATATACACAGCCGGCATATTTATACAGTTTACGTATATCAGCATTTTGTGAAATACACATGTTCAGATAAAAATATATAATGCATACATGAAACATAAGTGTATATATCTAAATGCATACACATCACAGTAGATGTAAATTAAATAAATATAGAATTAGTATACAAGTTAAAGAAAAATTAAAAAGAAAAATTAAAATTAGTGGTTTTAGAGAGTTACAAGTTTTAAAAATTACAAATTAGAAGTCGTAAAATTCATAATAGAAATCATCATAAAAACAGTACTATGGTATCATTGTGAATTAGACTACGTGTAAATACTCTATTTGGTAAGAATTATACATTTAATCCTATATGGCAGTAATTGATTGTAGAGATATATATCTATAAAAATAAATTTTATAAATGTATAAAAATGAATTCATAAAAATAAATTAATAGGGATAATACTGGTTGTTTAAGAGGTAGATAAATGATACAAATTGATAAATTCATGAATTAATAAATGTATGTAATGTGATTAATAGATACAATAATAAGAATAAATGTAGAGATTAAGGTTTATCCATAAATAGTATTAAAAATAGTCAAAGGAAGTTAGAAAGAGTTAAGCATTGAGAAGAGAGCATCTGCTTGAAGGATAATATCGAAAACTCGTTGTAATGATGATTCGAGAAATATATTATATATTGTATATTATTAAATGGAGATTTATCTCTAATCGTTTGCATATAGTAACAATCCGTAAAAATATGTTCAAGCACAGTGTATTACTGAAGACCTGTTGAAAAAGCTATTTAAAAAAGAAGGTACATGATAATTATAATTGCAAATTATAATACATCTAGTGTCATAAATAGGTGAGATTGGGGGTTAAATTAAGAACTCAGAATTATAGTTATGTTTAAAGTATCGAAACAGTAGACCCCCGTATCAGGGATGATGAAAATAGATAGAAATAGATCAGGGATTGTGGATAAAAGATACCTATCTTCAATTACGATTTAACGGAGATCGAATAGGGATAATAGTAAGGATGATAATACTAAATCAGAAATTATGGATAAAAGGTCCCTATCTTGGATTGTGGAGGTCCGATACAAATGTCGTTAGGACTGAGAACAGAATATTCACAGAGAGCCTTGGCTAAAATGATGGCTATAAAAAAGTGGTATCGATATACAAATAGAAAAGAGAATAATGATGGGTGCATTAAAAATATAATATTAGTCAGTGTAATATATAGTTATACTTGGGTGCATATATTTTAATGGATATAGATGTTGTTTAGTGCATCCTGTAAAAGTAGTGTGATGATATATACAGAAAGTGAAAGTGTGTGATAAAGATGTTAATGATATGTCTAGTTGCCTTCTGGCTTGTATGGTGGGATAGTGAAGTGATATAAATGTATAAACCTTTGGTGGCATAGTGGGAGAGAGAGAGAGAGAGAGAGAGAGAAAAAAATAATAAAAAAAAAAATATATATAGATAGAATAGCAGAATTGAACATTTCATAGAAATGCATTCAGTTCGAAGTCTATATTTAGACCTTTCGGGACCAAAGTCTCTAAATGAAAGATCCATCTTGCTTCGGTTTGGTCCAAGTTTCTCTCTGTCACCACCTCTCCAATGGACTTTTTCGATGGGTAGATATCTGAGTCCTGTAGGATCTCCTCCATGAACTTCCTGAAAATGCTTAGAAAGATTGTGTCTGAAGTCCCTTCTTTATATTTCGGATATGTTCCGCTATTCTGGTCTTTAATGTTCTTTTTGTTCGACCTACATATTGTTTGGGGCATGGACACGTAATGAGATAAATCACCCCTTTCGTATCACAACTCATATCTGTCTTCAAATTAAATTCTTCCATGTTGTTCATCGATATGAATGATGTAATTTCAAACTCCAGAGAGGGATTATTCCTACATGCAATGCACTTTTTGCATCTCCTGAAACCCTTCATTGCTGTTCTGTCCTGCGTGTCCTTGTTCGATTTCAGGGTTGGAGCCAGCATGGGTTGTAAATTTGGTGCTCTTGTAAAAATAATGTGTGCTTTACTATCCAAAATATCTGTTAGAGTCGGATCATTCTTAAGGATGTTCCAATGTTTCTTTACAATTTTCTCTATAGTTTTGGATTGGTGGTTGAATTGCATTATAAATGCAGGTGTCGATTGGAATGTTCCCGTATTCTTAGTCTTATTCTTTAAGGTATCTTCTCTGGGAATAGCTAAAGCCTTCTTTCTGGCTTCAGTGAGTAGTGTCATGGGATATCCTTTGTTTGTAAATCTCTGTTCCATTTCTTTCATCTGATCATCACATACTTTCAGGTTCCAGCAGTTTCTTCTAATCCTCCTAAATTGATTATGTGGAATGTTCTTAAGCCAGGTTGGTTTATGGTGACTATTAAAGGGGATGAAACTATTACAATCTACTGTTTTTAAAAAAAAGTCTTAGTCTGTATCACATTCTCTTCAATGTAGATGTTAAGGTCTAAAAATTCAATTTGTTCATATGAGTGGTTAAAAGTAAACTTGAGGTTGTATGGGTTTGTATTGAGGTGGATCTTAAATGCCTCAAGAGATGCCAGGTCTCCCTTCCAGATAAGAAAACCAATCATCGATATATCTCCGCCAAAGGGACAGGTTTGCGCCAAATGGGCAATGGTTCCATATAAATTCTTCTTCCCATTTGCCCATGAATAAATTCGCATAACTTGACACAAAACGAGTCCCCATGGCGTTTCCCTCAATTTGTAGATAAAATTGGTCATCGCACCAAAAATAATTGTGGATAAGAATGAACGCGATGCATTGGATTAAAAAATCAATTTGGTAGTTTTTTAACTCTGAGTATACCGCCAAAGAGTATTGTATTGCCTCGCAGCCCTGTAAGTGCTCTATCACCGTATACAATGAGGTGACATCTGCTGTAACTAAAAGCATACCTTCAGTCCAATTAAAATCAGATACGAGGTTTAAAATTTGTGTCGAGTCCCTTAGGTATGATTTAAGACATGGTACCATCCTTTGCAAGTACTGATCTACATACTCGGAGAGATTTGCGGTGAGGGATCCAATTCCAGAAATGATTGGCCTTCCTGGTGGTTTGGCCAACCTTTTATGAATCTTGGGTAGGTGATAGAAGATGGGTATTCTTGGAAATTTCTTCTGTAAATATTTGAATTCTCTATCGTTAATAATCAAGTATTTCTCAGAGTTTTTCTTTGAAATGTGGGGTAGGATCTTGTTCCAATGGAAGATAGGTGGAAGTATTCCCCTAGTAACCTTAGGTTCTCTTCCCTATAGTCCTCTGTATTGAGGATCACTAGTCCACCCCCTTTGTCGGCTGCTTTAATTGTTATATCTTCCAATTTCATGAGTTGTTTGAGTGAGTGCCTCTCTCTTTTTGTGAGGTTGTCATTCTCAAACTTATTGGTAATTTTCTTTCTAAAGTCATGTTCCACCATCTTCTCAAATACTTTGATTGAGTCAGTCATGACATGTTGTGGGTAGAACGTGGAAGTGGGGTGTAGTTCTGTGTGGGTATAGCCTTGTGTTAGAACCGGTTGCATCTTGTCTTTATCTACAAAAAATTTTTTCATGGATATTTTCCTTATGAACTTCTTTAGGTCTATACATGCATTGAAATTAGAGCTTTTACAGGTAGGTGCGAACTTGAGACCTTTTTTCAAAAGGGATATTTCATCTGGATTAAGTGTTCTAGTAGACAAATTAAAAATGTTTATTTCCTCCTTTTCTGTTGAATTGGGTATTCTTGTTGGTCTGCGTCTTCCTCTATTTTTCTTATTGATCTTTTTTTTCCTCACATCTGGAGACCTGTAATCCTCCATCATGAATTGTTTGGGGGGAATCCTCCCCCGATTGAGTAAAAAATCATTTTCTATAAGTACCTCCGAATTGTGTGGGTTGGTTCTTCTACCTTTGTTGGTAGTGTTGTTAGATTCAGTTCTTTTATGGTCCGTAGGGAGAGCATTACCATCTGGGGTATATTGGTGTGTTTTTTCAGATGTTTGCCAGTTCCTATTTCGATATGTATTTTGTTGTGGGAGTTTATACCTATCCTGTTCATTATATCTCTCAATTGTGGAATGGCAAGATGGATATTGCTTATATCCTTTATATCCTTGTTTCCTATTGTCGGCTACTCTTTTGTGCGTCCAATCCGTCGTAGTATCCTTTGTGGGGGTTCTTTGAGATATGGTGGTGTTCTTATATGGCATATGTCGTTGACGTCTAAATTCTGTTCCATACCTTTTAGGGGAATCAAATCTCTGTCTATGGTCTTTTTTCCAGTTCCTCTGGGTTTGTGTTTTGTAATCAGCCTGGTCTCTTATGATTTTCTTTCTTTTATTTTCTCTGATGGTCAGCTCAATATCTTTTACTCTTTGATAAATAGAATGTAAGGCTAATATAATAAAATAAACAAAAATAAAAGAGGCTCAAAACACATACAAATAACCAGTATACAATAAAAGATAGGTGAGGGCACACTACATAAAATAACACTTATGGTTACCCTTGAATGTAAAATCTACTCCGTGCTTGATTCACTCCTGTATATAAAATATAAAAACAGGAAAAAACACACATAGGGTAATAACGTAAAAACCTTAAAATTTTAAAAAATAAATAAGGTTTCACTCACATGGTCATGAGCCACTTAAAATAAGCTAGCTCAGACTAAAAGCATTGAAAATATCCGTCCGTGGTACTTCACACACCAGGCTGTTCCCCCTTCGTGGTCTTATTAGTAACTTAAAATAGTGGACTTTTACTATATTGTACCCAGTGTTTTTTGTTTTTTACCCCAAAGTTATAGTGTGTCCAATAAAGTTTTATTTTATTCCTTGCATCCTGGAATATTTTAAGTTACTAATAAGACAACGAAGGGGGAACAGCCTGGTGTGTGAAGTACCACGGACAGATATTTTCTACGCTTTTAGTCTGAGCCAGCTTATTTTAAGTGGCTCATGACCATGTGAGTGAAACCTTATTTATTTTTTAAAATATTAAGGTTTTTACGTTATTACCCTATGTGTGTTTTTTCCTGTTTTTATATTTTATATACAGGAGTGAATCAAGCACGGAGTAGATTTTACATTCAAGGGTAACCATAAGTGTTATTTTATGTAGTGTGCCCTCACCTATCTTTTATTGTATATCTTTTACTCTTTTTTTCAATTTTTTCTAAGAGTTCCATAAATTCCCCATTCTCCACTAGGGGGCGAATGGATGTTTTCAGTTCTGTTATCTCTTGATCTAATTGGGTTAGGTCCTTCTTTTTTTCATTAATGAGAAATACCATTAATAATAAGGATCCTTTGTCGAGCAGTTGGTCCCATTTTTTAAGTAGTGTTAGGTCATGAAGCTTATATGTTGATCTTTTAAACAGTCTTAATCCCCTCGGTACTATAGTGTTGTTAACATAGAAGTCTAAGGCTGCTATATCCCACCACACTTGTACCTCCCTTTCCATTAGTTTACCTAGTTGGCAATGTGTGCATCTTCAGTCAAATGGCATTTTCCAAATTTCACCACTCTGCTGTTTGAATTATTTAATCGCCGCCCAACATAATATTTTTTTTTTCTATGTTATGGTTTTAGGAGTCCCCAAACGGCTTCCTCCAGGTTTCCCATCAGCACAGGGAAATGCAAACTTCATGCAGGGTCAGACCCCTCCAAATGTGGCCGGATCACCAGTAAATGGTGGAGCACTACAACAGCAAGTAAATGCAAGTGGTCAAAAAGCAGGTACGCAACATCTCTGGATAAAGTCCACCATTTATTTTCTTTTATCTTCGTTGTAACCTTTCAATATAAATACCATTTGTTTTATCAAATTGTACTTTATTTGCTTGTTCTGCTTTATAATTGGTGTGTGTGTGTGTATTTAATTATTTTCAGGGCTAAAATCTACAAATTCTATATACCGTATTTATCGGCGTATAACACGCACCTCATTTTAAGAAAGAAATTTCAGGAAAAAAAACCTTAAATTTCAAATAAAGAACTTCTTACCCCCTTCTTACTCCCCCCTCCCCCTCTTCTTACCCCCCTTTCTTACTCCCCCTTCCCCCTCTTCTTACCCACCTTTCTTACTCCCCCCTCTCCCTCTTCTTACTTCCCCCCTCCCCTCTTGCCCCTTCTTACTCCCCTACCCCTCTCCCTCTTCTTACCCCCCTTTCTTACTCCCCCTCCCCCTCTTCTTACTTCCCCCTCCCGTCTTACCCCCTTCGCCTCCCCCTCCCCCTCTTACTACCCCCCCTTTCTTGCTCCCTCCCCTCTCCTCTCCCCTCTTCTTACCCCCCCCCTCTTTTCTTACCCCCCCTCCCCTCTTCTTCTTACTCTCCCCCACTCTCTTTTTACCCTCCTGTAGCGTGGCCGAGCTGCTCTGCTGTCCGCGGTGGCGGCGGAGTGATAGGAAGGTGCACGCTCAGTGTGCACCTTCCTGTCAGTCCGGCCGGGCACCACGGACAGCAGAGCAGCTCGGCCACGCTACAGGGGAGGTGAGAACCAACTGCAGCCGCCTGACCGCTCTTGACAGAGCGCTCAGGCGGCTGCAGCATTTAAAGGGCCGGCGTATAACACGCACCCATAATTTGCCCCCTATTTTCAGGGAGAAAAAGTGCCTGTTATACGCCGATAAATACGGTAACTTGTTTTGTTTTTTGTTTGTTTTTTAAATCTTTTTCGTGTTTTCTGTCGGAAAGATGGAATTAGGGTTTCATTAGCCAACATTAGAGCACATCTGTATGTCTTAATATAAACCAAGTACAATAAGATGAGTAGTGAGGTGTTGCATAGCTTGCGGATATAACATCTTGGTACGTTTTTGTGATTTGTGTATGTGTACTGTCTTTGCGTATGAAGAGTAGGTACTGTGTGGATATGTATTGACATTTCTTGTTCTGTGTGTTTTTGCAATATTGTGTGTGGAGTAGTTATTGCAGTGCTATCGTGTGTGTGAATGAAACTAAAATCACTTACTCCGCCTGGCTTGTGGAAGCCAATAGAAGAAAGAGAGGTAAATAATTTGGAAATATCCGATGTGTGGCAGATAACCGAGATTATCGGAAAAACAAAGTTAAAATATGTCCATCTTGGATGGTCCCACCAGTAAGCTTGATAAATTTGGTTTTATCCACTCATTATGTATGGTGTCTTTTTGTTCTACTTACTCTGAATGGTGGTGAGGACACATTCAGATTTTGTTACAGATATTTTAATTATTATTTATGGCATTCACAGTATAAAAAAAAGTTTAGAAAAAGGTCTTTATTGTAGCACCTTGCAAATGATAGGGAGATGGTTTGGATAATTCTGTGTTTTACCCATTGATCAAAACCTGTAGTTAACTTCATATTTCTACCCACATCAGAAATGTTTTTTTTTAGATATTTTTCAGTATGGGTTTCCTACATAGGAAATTAATCAACAGATTATACCTATTTAATTATTTTTGTGTCTTGCAGTTGGTCAACCAAATGGTTCCTCACACAATCAGATGCAAGCATCCCATGGAGGTTCAAATCTAATGCAGACCAATCTGATGGGTCTTCACAGCAACATGAATAATCCACAGGCCAGTGGAAGTGGTGTGAACCAGGTCAACATTAGTGGGATGCACTCACAGGGCCAGCAAGGACAACAATCTCAGCTTATGGGCATGCACCAACAAATCATTTCCTCTCAAGGTCAAATGGTTAGCCTTCAGGGGCAGGCTCCTCTTAATTCGCAAGGCCAACTGGTACTCTCCCGATCACAGCTTGTGCCTCAAGGACAGATGATGGGGACATCTCAGAACCAGAACATGGGCCAAGCACCCCAGAGGATAACTCCTCCAAAGCAGATGATTCCTTCTCACAACCAATTAATGACATCGCAAGGACAAGCTCTAATGCCGCAAAACTCTGTAATGGAGCAGATTATGCAGGGTGGTAAACAAGGATTTAATACCCAGAACCAGACAGGTGGGATGGCAGGACCCAGCCAGATTTTACGAGGACCAACCCCAAATTTGCCTAGCAACATGGTGCAGTACTCTGGACAGGCCTTGTCCCAGCAGGGAGCAATCAGTGGTAACCCTACACAGGGGGTGAGCATGCAAGGTCATGTTCTCAGGCAGATTGTGCCTGGACAACATTTACAGCAGTCACTTGGAGAGGCTCCCAACCAAACCGGCAGTGATTTAAACTCCATGCTATCGGACCTTCCTATGCAGCAAACTGGCAACATGGCAGCTCAACATATGCAGAACATGCCAGGAAATGGTGGACCCGGCCAGCACTTTGCAGGACATGGGTTATCTTTTGGCTCTCCGTTTTCTCAAGGTGCTAATGGGAATCAAATGACTTGTGGACAGAATCCTGGCTTTCCGGTCAACAAAGACGTCACGTTGACTAGTCCTTTGTTGGTGAACCTGCTGCAAAGTGACATCTCAGCTGGGCATTTCGGTGTCAACAGCAAGCAGAACAGCGGTGCCGCTAAACCAAAAAAGAAAAAGCCACCAAGGAAGAAGAAGAACCAGCAGGAGGAACAGATGAGGTACATGTCCAATATGGACTCAAAATAGCAAAATTATATTAGTTCAAAAAGAATGCAGGATAGATTATCATAATAAAATATAATCTTGATTTTTTTATTTTTTTATTTGCATGATGCCAGTTGTTTGGTTTTGTAAAATACTCACCACCACTTGACTTTATGGGTCATTCTAAGCACCATAACTCCATTGCAGTACTACAGTGCCTGGTGCGTAGAACATCCAGAGTCCACTGTCTGAGAGTGGATTATAGAAGCAGCAATTTGTAATATGAGAAACGGCACTGTATGTAAACTGCTAGCAGTCTTCTATAAAATGTGTTGTACACTCATCACGTAAAATAGGGAAGGCACTTTCACCTACATGCATGTGCAGTTTGCAGCCTTCACAGAAGGGGTTGGGGAACTGGGTATGATGGCTTGATTTTGGAGTCAGCTGCTCTACTTTGGTTCGAGGATTGTCCACCTCCTCTCCTTGGTACAGACGACCATGCCCAAGGTGCTAAGGCATTAAAGATAGGCAAGTAGACGAATCTCAACTAGCATGGAAGTACCACAGCAGAGTCATAAGTCATAAGCCAGGGATCTCAGCCAAGCCAAAAACGGACTATTTGTATTTAATTCAGAAATTTAGAGGCGCTCCAGCGAAACGTGACTGCTCACCTTGGCAGTCAGGCTTCGCCTCCCATTACTTTAATTCTTTAAATAACAAATGCGTTAAAAATATAGGAACAGTTTTTATAACCTAATCATTTAGCACTAAATTTTGGAACTATAAATTTCCTGTAACCTATTTGCAGCAGTCCTTTGCTCATTCATGTAGTTTAACAGGACTAGGATTGGCTTGTAGATTTCAGCCATTGCTCTTATTAAAAAGGATGTGTGTGTGCAGTAACAGCAAGTCCTGGGGATTTTTTTATGAGGGAAATTTATTTATTTATTTATTTATTTTTTTAAATTCATGACTGGTTTTAGCATGACATGCATATAAATAAATATATGTCCGTGCTCAATCAATCTCTAATGAAATGTCATGCTCAATGAAGTATTCGCTGATGCCATCCTGTCTGTCATTTTAGTTCTACTGAGTCTCGCCTCGATGATAGCGATCAGACTGGAATAGCAGGAGATCAAGGAGGAACTCTAGACGTTGGCCAGAAACTTTCAGAATTTGCAAACAGGCCTCCAGGTAAGCCAATCAAAGGGTATAACTTTAGTATTACCTCTTCTCACTTATACATGTCAGTATGATGGTGTTTGTACAGACCTATACATATTATTATGATAGTGTTTGTTTAGCCTCCTGGGTATGGAGGATAATACTGGTACCACTCACAGCATCGCTGTGTTCATGTGGAGTAGCTAATTTTGTTTTCTTCGTGTTGGGTTGGCAGGCTTCGACTTAGGATGTTTGGGATGAGCATCACAGAGGGTAGGGGGTTGAAGCCATTTGGTTCAGTTTTAGATGGCATTTGGACATTAGCGGTTACATTTTACAGTCAAGGGTATGTATGTTATGATGCAGCCACGTGTATATAATTAAAGGGAAACTCCAGGCACAAACCTTACCCATACCATAGAAGTGCATTTGTTTTTCTTATCAAACCATTCACAGGACAGTAAACAGTGCTATATGACAACTGCAGCTGAGATACAGCTGTGTAGATGGCCCTTACACAGGAATAACAGTGGGTGGAGCTCCAATCTGACAGATAATTGAAAAGTTAAACAATATGGTGCATTATTGTTGTCTTGTGTCTCTTATCAAGCCAAACAAATATAGGTAGAGATTGGGACTAATTGTAGTCCCAATCACATAGTGAAATGCTGATCATAATTATAATGGTGACACACAGTAGCACTGTGACTATAAAGACCACATTGCCCCATCGATGTCCTCAGCCTCCCTCCCTGCTGGTAAAGTGAAAACTATGGTTCTTCTTCAGTGTGTG
>OW240916.1:45747425-45829238 GCA_933207985.1 Pelobates cultripes
CACACACACAGCACACCCCAGACACCCACAGCACACACCAGACACCCACAGCACCCCCCAGACACCCACAGCACCCCCCAGACACAAACAGCACCCCCAGACACCCACAGCACCCCCCAGACACACACAGCACCCCCCAGACACACACAGCACCCCTGACACACACAGCACCCTCAGACGCAGACAGCACCCTCACTACCACACACACATATATATATATATATATATATATATATATATAAATAAAATAACCCTCAGTGAGTTAACAGACAAAGAAAATTAGAAACCTAGAATGGGACGGCAGATAAAAACACCCTCACACACAGCACCCCTCTTACACAAACACACTGCGCACCTCACACATACAATACGTCCAAATATATTCTAAATATATATACACACACACTACAGCACCCCTCACACTGCACCACTACACACATAACGCTCCAGATACACGCTAGATCCCTTACCCTATATGCACTCTTAATCCTCTACACACACACACACACACACACACACACAATCTTCTATACACACTCTGGGTCCCTTACACACTAGATCTCTTACGCACACACACCTACACACACTACATTCCTTGTAAGCAAACACATACAACATTCTCTAAACACACCCTCTCTACAACCCCTACACACACTACGTCACCTATACACACACACTACTGCCCGTATGTACACACTCGCTACATCCCCTATAACACTATGCCCCTATACACGCACTCTCTACAACCCCTAGCCACATATTACACCACAAAATTGACCTATTTACACAATACCACACCACACTCTACACACACGCAATCCCACAAGCATGCGCCAAACACATGCACCATACACTTTCCTGGCCCTTTTGTCCTCTGGTATCCCACTTGTGGAGACACCAGAGACAATTTAAAAGCTAACACATTTGCTTGCGCTGCGCAGAACAAATTCAGGGCCTTTTTCTAATGCTAGAGCTCTTCAGCAGGGCTCTGCGCATTGAACCAACATGCTCACTTTGAGAGGGGGCGTGTTGTCATTAGTGATGACAAAACACACCCTCTCTGGCCCCGCCCCCTTCTTGGGGGGCCGCTCTAATTGAAAAATGCCCGGCCTAATTTTTTTCCCAGTCCGGCCCTGGATATATCTGTGTGCTCATTTGTGTATTCAGCAAAGCATTTGGCAATATTCTGGAATTCAATAGCGCTACTATGTATATATAGTAAGATTTTTATAAATCCGCCTTATGATACATAGAGCGTAGAGATTGTACATTAATATATTTAATAATTTACTGAAATAAGTAAATTGTCAATTTTATTCTCATCCCTACTTGCTTAACGAATGTCATTATATCTATATTTTCATCTAATAAACAGAAGTAGTGCCATTTTTATGAGACCAAGTAGGTTTAAATATTTGTCTTGGTTTGTCATTTTGCTCTTGGGGCTCCTAACTTTTGTTTTGGTCCAAAATCTATATTTAGCTATGTTTAAAATATCAGGTTATTGACTTTTTTTTCATTGAAAACATTATTACATAGGATTTCGAGATTGATTTGAAGATCCTCCCAAATGTTGACAGAGTTGTAAATTTTGCACTAATTGTATGGTACTATAAATATACAAAATACAGAGTACACCTGAATTCAGCACAAAACACAGAGTACAAAGATGTGACCTAAGAATAAAAGACAGAATTCTAAAGGGAAAGTCAAGTACAGGTTTTTTTTAAAATGGACTTTGGTGACAACATTTAATTTTGCCCTATGTTCATTATTACCAACGTATCATATGGCTTGAGAGAAATTCTTTAATTTTATTGGCTACTTTTAATGGCAATCACATCCTGACTTGTACAGCAGTCTTCCATGCCATTGGTAGGAATGAGGGTTCCAGCTACAAAAGGAGGGGAGCACTGACAGTTATTTAAATAGAATTAAAAGTAACAGCAATCAGTAAACTGATTAAAAAACAGGATCTGATATAAGATAGATAACAAGTCAATAAGGAAAAAAACAAATAAGTTCAAATACAGTCCTTATAAAATGCATAACAAGTCCCAAACTTAGTAGTCAATAAATAAAAGGGATTATAAAAAAAACACTGTGGCAAAATATGCTATATACTGTAGCAGTGATAAAAGCACCTCTTGCGAAATAGTATAATACTTAGTGTAGAAGGTGTAACAACATAGTACATATAATCCAAAAGAATTAATGAAGTATTCTACTTTAAACCATATTATACAGGTGATACTCGAAAAATTTGAATATCGTGCAAAAGTTCATTTATTTCAGTAATGCAATGTAAAAGGGGAAACTAATATATGAGATAGACGCATTACATGCAAAGCAAGATAGTTCAAGCCGTGATTTGTCATAGGTGCGATGATTATGGCTTACAGCTCATGAAAACCCCAAATCCACAATCTCAGTAAATTAGAATTTTGTGAAAAGGTGCAATATTCTAGGCTCACTGTGTCCCACTCTTATCAGCTAAGTAAGCCATAACACCTGCAAAGGGTTTCTGAGCCTTTAAATGGTCTCTCGGTGTAGTTCAGTAGGAATCACAATCATGGGGATGACTGCTGACCTGACAGTTGTGCAGAAAACCCTCAATGACACCCTCCATCGGGAGGGAAAGCCTCAAAAGGTAATTGTGAAGGTTGGATGTTCCCAAAGTGCTGTATCAAAGCACATTAATAGAAAGTTATATGGAAGGGAAAAGTGTGGAAGAAAAAGGTGCAAAAGCAGCAGGGATGACCGCAGCCTGAAGAGGATTGTCAGGAAAAGGCAGTTCAAAAGTGTTGGGGACTTTCAAAAGGAGTGGACTAAGGCTGGAGTCAGTGCATCAAGAGCCACCACATACAGACGGAACCTGGACATGGGCTTCAGATGTCGTATTCCTCTTGTCAAGCCGCTCCTGAACAACAAACAACGTCAGAAGCATCTTACCTGGGCTAAAGAAAAACAGACCTGGTCTGTTGTTCAGTGGTCCAAAGTCCTCTTTTCTGATTAAGAGCAACTTTTGCATCTCATTTGGAAACCAAGAACCCAGAGTCTGGAGGAAGAATGGAGAGGCACACACTGCAAGATGCTTGAAGTCCAGTGTGAAATTTCCACAGTCTGTGTTGATTTGGGGAGCCATATCATCTGCTGGTGTTGGTCCACTGTGCTTCATTAGGTCCAGGGTCAAGGCAGCCGTCTACCAGGAGATTTTGGAGTACTTAATGCTTCCGCAGACGAGCTTTATGGGGATGCTGACTTCATTTTCCAGCAGGACTTGGCACGTGCCCACACTGCCAAAAGCACCAAAGCCTGGTTTAATGACCGTGGGATTACTGTGTTTGATTGGCCAGCAAACTCGCCTGACCTGAACCCCATAGAGAATCTATGGGGCATTGCCAAGAGAAAGATGAGAGATATGAGACCGAACAATGCAGAAGAGCTGAAGGCCTATTGAAGCATCCTGGTCTTCTATAACACCTCAGCATTGCCACAGGCTGATAGCTTCCATGCCACGCCACATTGAGGCAGTAGTTGCTGCAAAAGGGGCCCAGACCAAGTACTGAGTCCATATGCATGCTTATACTTTTCAGAGGTCCGATATTGTTCTATGTACACTCCTTGTTTTATTGATTGCATGTAATATTCTAATTTACTGAGATTGTGGATTTGGGGTTTCATGAGCTGTAAGCCATATTCATCGCACAAATCACGGCTTGAACTATCTTGCTTTGCATGTAATGCGTCTATCTCATATATTAGTTTCCCCTTTTAAGTTGCATTACTGAAATAAATGAACTTTTGCACAATATTAAAATTTTTCGAGTATCACTTGTAGGTAGTAGATCTTAAGAAGTTCATCTGTATGTCGGATATCTAAAAAATGTAATACAAAAAGAGCATAGTGTTCTATCTACCTGCAGTAATTTGTTAATAGTAAGAATAAAAACACACAAGCGTAGAACTCAAGATAGCCTCGCATGGAACGCTGTCCCTTCAGGAAAATAACAAAACATTCCCTCTGTGCCGGCTTGATCTTTAGAATGGGATGGAGGGTCCGTGAAATCCTATGTTGGGACTGTTGTGCTTTCCAGTGCTCGGTCTCCGGCATTTCACCACTTGTAGATGCAGCTATGGCTAATGTTAAAAATAGCGCTGGACAATATTCTTAATTTGTATCATGTATGAATATTGGTCACTATGGCAGCACCATTCCTGTAGAATGCATGTTTCGGGTGTACCCCAAATCCCCTTTTCTTTGCTGGACAATAATTCACCGCCGGTATTCAGTCCAAACTCCGCCTAACGCGTTTCGTGACTCACAGGTCACTTTATCAGAGGCTGGGGTTCCCTAGCTTCATCTACAAAGATGAAGATTTTCAGGCTGGTCTTCCCCTCAGGGATTTATCTACTGAACTGCTTTCTTCATCAACCAATATGCCATTTGAAGATATGTTTCATTGTCGAGGTAGACATCTTTGAATTGCAGCACAATTTTCATTCTAAGAGGCAATTTCTGATAAAACAATGGTACATAAAACGTGCAGCCAATCAGAATCTGGGATTTGAAGAGATGCTCCCAGCTTTCCACCAACCCAAGTGTGCATTGCAAAGACGAGTTTTTATGGATCCACTAAAATCACATGGTTTAAAGTGGAATCCTATTCATTTTTGGGGGGTTTGTATGTGCTATATTGTTACACCTTCCACAGGTACTTGCTAAGTTCTGTACTGTTTTGAGATGTAATTTTATCATTGCTACAGTGCATATCCATTTTATAGCACTCTAGCATGTTGTGCCACAGTGTTTCCATAAGCCCTATTTATTAACTAGTAGATTTGGGACTTTTTTTTATGCATCATGGAAGGACTGCAGTTGAACTTATTTGAACATATTTGGTTTTTACCTTTTTCCTCTTTTTGACTTGTTATCTATCTTATATCAGCTCCTGGACTTTTTACCAGTTTTACTGATTGCTGTTACAAAAAGTTGGGCAGTTGGGTACAAAAAGAAGAGAGGGAGGGGTGAATACCAGGACCCGGTGGACACAATACATTGGGTACAATACATTACAATACATTACCAATAGGTACATACATGACAAGTATTTGTTCAGTAATGTATGCATATGTTCAATCCTATGATACACAAAGTTGATGGGGTGCGTATCTTCCTGGACCTGGTGGCTGGACATGGGATGGCTAGTCTGTGTGAGTGGTGCCATGTGTGGTTTGTGTGGTTTGGGCTCGGGCCTAGTACCACTTAAGGTGTCTACGTTGTGCCTTGTCAAGTCACTCTGCCCACTTCAGTTGTCTGCGCGGGGTCTATCGGTTAGCTGGCCTAGTGAGCCTCTGGTTATAGTAGCCTATCTAAGACAGCGTTTATCCGTTCCCTCGTCCCGGCTGCTGGGCATTCCGGCAGTGCTCTGTGGTAGGTTTTACCATTTTTTTAATTTATTTTTTTGTGTGCTTGCATAGTATTGGCAATGCCCTTGTGCCCCCCTGGTAAAGGTGGCATTCTGATGTTTCTACTGTACCCCTGTTTCTCCCTCTAGTCTGCCTGCCTGCTTGGCTCATTTTCCTTTTTTGAACAAGGAGGTGGGGGGAGTGGGGGATTGCTGTTACTTTTAATTATTTTAGATGGTTTTTATGGTGACACCTTGACTAGTTTTAGAGTGATATTTAGTAGAAAGACCCAATTTTTTGTCAGGAATTGCTGTGATTGCACTGTTTATTATGTGTTTTTTCCCAGCAAATTATTTCTATTCTATTTTTACAGTAATTAAAATACATTTGGAGTATAGAAAGTGCACAGTCTTGATAAAAGCAGGACCTGGACTGATGCCCACATCTAAACTGGCTGCCCACTTACACCACTAAATTACTACAAAATATTGACAAGGATTAAGCATAAAATCCAATCCCAAAAACCATTATAAATGATATAATTTAACAGAGAACATGTTCATGTACAATATGCAATTCTATGTGACACCAATGCTATAATCCTGATCTCTGTTTGCATGTTTTATGTATTTATCTTGTCATGCTTAAATAAAGAAAAAACATTTTAAATCATAAATTTAAAACTAGCAGGATTTTTAACTAACTTGAGAATTGAAGGGTATTTAATTAGAACTTGAAATTAAAGGGCACCTGTCATGCCCCAAACAACTTATGCTCATTAGATTAAACATACAATTCTATCTTTACATTGTGATAGAAGTTTTGTATAGGTTAGGAGAAAAACCTGTTTAAAAATAGTTTTTTCTCTCAGCTGTCAGTCTGACAACAGAGAGCTGAAAAGTCCTCCCACAGGAGGTCCCCTCTGCTCTCTACCGATATCAACTATCGTGCATGCGCAGTGGTTGCTATGGAAGCTCCCTAGGTGATGCTTGTACTGCTGTTTAGGGAGTACAGGAATGGAGTGACGTTCTGACACCGGCACCCTGACAACTAAGCTAGAGTACCGACATCACTGACAAGATTTTCCCTGCTTGGAGAACATACCTGACATGCGCATCATCGATCGTCCTTTTGGCCTATTCCTGTTATAACCCAATTAGAGACATTCAAGAACCTACCACCAAATCCAAAGGTAAGTATTCCTCTTGACCTAGCCCACTTACCAAAAACCGACCTACCCCCTAATTAACCTAATCCATCCCCCGCCGCCGTGACAAAATGGAGGAGCCATACCCCTTGGCCAATCAACAAACCGAAATTAGGGAGGGTGGGCGGGACAGCTACCAGCAGGTAAGGGATTTAAAATTAAAATGGAACCTGAATTAAAATGTCCGATTTTATATGGGAAACTTAGGCCACTCTCCTAACTGACCTCTACCAATCAAACCACACCTCATCCATAGGCCTGCCTCCTAGCTCTGTAAAGGCCCATTCCACCTAGCTTGCTGTTCAATGGGCTTCATGACATGCGCATCATCATCCTTTTGCCCTATTCCTGTTATAACCCAATTAGAGACATTCAAGAATTACAGACACATGAATTTTTGGCAAACTATTCCACGGCTTTATTAAATATATATATAATAAAATATAAATTTAAAAGGTAATTGTCAACAACGATTAGGAAGACATCCCCCCATTTAACATAACTATACACCAAGATAATGATCTAAACCATTTTACAGAATACATACATATAACCAAATAACATAGTATAAATAACATAAACATTAACATAGCCACCCAGGGCATCCATTTCCAATTGTAGGGGCATACCAAGACACCCCTACGCCATTATCACAGCCACCAAGGGCATCCCTTTTCACTGTAGGGGAATACCAAGACACCCCTACACCATTATCCCAGCCACCAAGGGCATCCATCTCCAGTGTAGGGGCATACCGAGACACCCCTATACCCCCAGGTTCGGAGCTACCGACGAGCTCGAACCTACCAACAAATCCAAAGGTAAGTATTCCTCCTGACCTATCCCACTTACCAAAAACTGACCTACCCCCCAATTAACCTAATCCATCCCCCGCCACAGCACAGAGCTTGACCACCTCAAGCCACCTGGGCGCCCCCACCCCGAATGAACAACGCCTGTCTCAAGCCTTCCTGGAAGCCCAAGTTGAGAAAGTCTAGACCTACTCCGGAGAGATGCACGCCATCACGCCTGAAATATCCCGGCAACATATCCTCCAACTCCCTATGTCTGACTACTACCCCACCAGACCCTTTGATAAAAATTGCCACCAACTTATTAAATTTGCATCTACATCTCGCCATAGCTGAGAAATCCCGCGCATAACGCCAATGGAAACGCGGTACCGTTTCCGACCATACAATAACCACCCAGGGAAGTAAGGACCTCCACTTATCCACGTCCCTCTTTATACAACGTACTAATTCCCTTTGTGGTACCAGACCAAAATCTTTCCCCCCAGCTTGTAACACTATGAGTTCGGGAACCTCCCCCTGATCGATCTTCCGAAATAATTCTAAACATATGTCTCTCCAACCAAAACCCCGGAAACCAAACCATAACAATCGTAAAACATCCGTCGGAAAGCCCAGCAGCGTGCCTTGTCTCCGAACTGCAGCTCTCCGTTCCGCCCAGTAGACATAGGAATGTCCTACTATGCATGCGACTCCACCTGAAACTGAAAGAAATAACTTATAACCACCGGGCCATAGTATCGTGTACCCCATAACATCAAACCTGATTTACACTAACCGATCAGGCCGGACATAAGAGCGGAACCTGATCGATTCCCATCTCCAATCTAGACCCAACCTCGCCGCCTCCGTGGCAGCCCCAATCCTAAACGAGTGGGTGCCAAACTGCGTGGGATCCAGACCCAGGCGTTCAAACTCAGCTTAAAGACCCTAGCAAACTGAAACTTAGACATCGCCGAACGGTCCGCATGCCGAAAAAACTAACCCTGACCCTTTGGGCGGATCTCCATATATCGGCGAGCACTGCTCACCGGGCAAACCGCCACCTGAGGTAGTGAAAATAATTTAAATGTACAACCTTTCCCAAAGACATCTGTCTTCGAGCGCCGTAACCGAATGGCTACCTGCTCTACCCCCAATTCCACGTCTGCGAACTGAAGACCACCTTGCCTAACTCTGCTGCCACTTACAATTTCACTCACCCGAAAAGCCCAGAAAAAAGCCCATACAAAAGCAACCGTAAATAACAAGACCTCGAACGAGGAGAAACATAGACCTGGTAGGACTCCCAACAGTTGTTGAAGCAAGGTTCCAACTTACCCTTACGATAACCCTTCACTGCCTGCCGTACTATAAAGCACTTCGTCGAATCCTCCCACCTATAAAGCACTTCGCCGACCACCGCCGGAGAAGCCCCTGTTGCGAATAAGCGGCAAAGCAACCATAATAGCGTATCGAGACGTACCTCTGCGGAGACCTGATCCCCCATACAGCTCGAAGCTTCGTCCCAACTTTTCCATACTTTACTATACACCGCCCACGTGCCCGGAGCCAACGAATCCCTGATCAGTCCTCCAAGCAAAAGGTCACTAGCCGCCACATGTGATCCGGACATGACAGACCCTCCATTTGTGCGTTCGGAGCCTCCAACCGAAATTTTTCCCACTGAAAGCGAGAAAGCGAATCAGCAATTACGTTCAAGAATCCCGGTACATGACGTGCACGAAAAACAATATTCAACTGCATGCAATACAAAACAAACCGACGAAGGAGTCGAACCACTGGGACCGATGAAGCCGAAAGATTATTCACCGCCTCCACTACGGCCATATTGTCCGTAAAGAAGATCACTCTCCTATTGCGAAAGACTTGGCCCCACAATGAGAGCGCTACTACTAATGGGAATAACTCGAGGAAGGCCAAGTTCCGAATAAGTGGGCTGGCTGCCCAATGTTCGGGCCACTTCTCCGCACACCAATGACCCGCAAAGTAAGCCCCAAAACCCATGCTTCCTGACGCGTTGGTAAAAAGTTCCAACTTGGGCGATTCAATACTTTTATCCCTAAAGAAGACCTGACCATTGAAGTCCATCAGGAAGGTCTCCCATACCCCCAAATCCTCCGTCATCGGGGCAGTGACCCTGATAAAGTGATGAGGGGACCGTACTCCCGCAGTCGCCTTAGCTAGGAACCGGTTGAATACCCTTCCCACCGGAATAATGCGACATCCAAAATTCAACCGCCCCAATAAGGACTGCACAGTCCGTAGTGTCGCCTTTTTTGCCCTACGCAACTCCGAAATGGCACCACGGAGGGACTCCAGCTTATCCAGTGGTAACCTGCATTCCCCGGCGACCGTATCTATTTCAAGGCCCAGAAAGCTAAGGCATGTAATAGGCCCTACGGTCTTGTCGCAAGCCAGAGGTACCCCAAAAACATGAGTCACCCATATGAGACACCTTAACCCGAAGCGACAGGCGTCGGAGCCGGCCGGCCCGACACACAAGAAATCGTCCAGATAATGGACCACAAACTTGGTGCCCGCTTCCACCCTCACCACCCATTTCAGGAAGGTACTAAATTTCTCAAAGTAAGCACATGAAATGGAACATCCCATGGGCAAACAAAGATCTACAAAATAATTTCCATCGATATAACAGCCTAATAAATGGTGACCTCTCGGGTGGATGGGTAGAAGGCGAAAAGCCGCTTCTATATCCGCCTTTGCCAACAACGCTCCCCGTCCTGCTTCCTTTACCAGCTCGACCACTTGGTCAAATGATGCATAAGAAACAGAACAAAGAGCCCCGTCAATGTCATCATGGACTGATGACCCTTTCGGGTACGACAAGTGGTGGATAAGGCGAAATTTTCCCGTCTCCTTCTTGGGCACCACACCTAAAGGAGAATCCCTAAGATCTGGCAGAGGCGGCTCCTCATACAGCCCCGCCATCCGCCCCAGGCGAACCTCATGAAGCAATTTCTCCCATACGACGTCATGGTGTTCGCCCACAGAGCGCAGGTTACGGAAATGAGGAACCACCACCCGTTACCGGAATGGTATGATAAAACCCTTCGTGAACCCTACTAGCAATAATCGGGCATCCTCCCGATTACCGTACTTGCTTAGCCATGGGAGCATCGCGTCTACCTTCACTGGCGAGCACCCCAGAGGAAGCGGATGGTGCTGATGCACCGCCGGCGTTTCCTGTTGCCGCGGGCTTACCCCGCTTAAAACACCGGTTGTAACCATGCCCCCCACCGCATTCGGAGCATTCATGCCTAAAACGGCATGCGGAGCCCCACTTACATTGGCCTTCATTAAAGAGCCAGCAGAATCCCTTCCGTTGAGCAGATGACGAGGTGGAAGAGGGACCGGCGCCCCTCTATCCGAACCCGAACTCCACGATGTAAGAAACGATTTTAAGCCTTCTAACAAGTCTCCCGTGTGTGGTGTACTGTGGGACTCACCAGCCAAACCCTGTGGTGCCGCCGATCCTGGGGCTGCTACCCGAACTCCGCCGTGCGAGGGTCCTGGCGAAGCTGTTTGGAAATCCCCGCCGTCCTGAAGCCTCCTTCGGCCCGCTGACCCGACATCCAATGACCTGTGAACAGAAGAAGCAAACCTGGGGAGGCCGTCATCAGAACACCGATCCCCCCTGACCTCACCCGGTGATTCCCTATGTGGCCTGCAACTCCCGGCACCCTGACCCTTGTGGCCGTAACTATCACCCGAAAATCTTCTGCACCGCCTGTCGGGGGAGCCCCCGCTAACTGACCTGGAGGCACTCCCCTGTGAGGATGATCCCCTAATGGGTGAGTCACAGCAGCGCCCAGCCACAGACTCCACGCTGCTACTGTGCTGCCTGCTCCGCCGATTACTCCTGGAGCAATGGCTAGAGGCCCTCCTGTCCCCCCCGTTGGCTCTACGCCGCCTTGGGGGCCTGGCATCCCTATCCTGAGTGCGGCTGTCCCTGCCCACCCGCTGGTCTGTTGGCCTACAGCGCCCAGTACCCGTGCCAATCCGGGAAGGGGCCATGCTGCTCCCTGTTGTGACACCGCCACCTGTCACCAGCGCCCTGTGCACCTCACTCTGGCCTGTCATCTGTGGCTGCTGCGCTTTGGAAGGGGGTGCCTGCGGCCTAGCCCGCCCATGCCGTACCTTGCTGAGTGCTCAGGACGCCTCACCACCTACCCTGGAATCACTTGCAGGTGCTATGACTTCCCTGTTGCCCAAGCCCTTACTGGCTGCCCCATCCTCAGCGGAACCTGACTGGGTCGAGGGGGCCTCGCTCACTGTAACGGATCACCTGGCACCCCGACTGGGTACCTCCGTTGAAGGATGCTCCACTTCCTGAGGACTCCAAGCACTGCAGCAGACACCAAAACCACTGAACCGTAGGAGCATATGAATGCTCTCAGCATTGAATGTTGTATACAGCTGAATAGGAAAAACCATGCGAATAGGTTTACACTCCTAGCAGTCAAACTGGAACAGCATACAATAAATCCTCCCCCAATAATGAGACGACACTTCACTTTGAGGGTTAAGCAGGAACTGACTGGACTGGCACATACAGCCTCTTTTATTCCCAATCCACAAACTTAGTACTGCCCACAGGGTTTTACAGAACAACCAATAACACGTACAATACACTCAGACACTCCCACATATAATCCTCCCCTCTGCCTGTGATGCAATTACCTTACACAATGGGTAATCTAATTATCACAGTCAGAGAAATCCAAAATTCACCCAGATCCGTTCAGTACTTTGGAAGATACAGTTTAATGCAGATTCTGCAGAACATATACAGGCTAAATGAAAAACAATCACTGTATAATGTGTCCCCTGCTGTATAGTCCAAAACCACTGCACGATGTCTCTGTGCACCAAATACTGGCGAGATGGCACCGTATTGAAAAGTCCAAACAGTGTCTGTGAGTTAAAATGGCCGCCATCCATTGTTCTCACCATGTGCTTCATCTATTGTTCTCACCATGTGCCTCTGATACAGGAAATGGTGGCCACCCAGTAACTCCACAATATGTCCCCAGATGGTTCTTAAAGGGCCAGCAGCAGCACAACACAAATCCTTTATGCCCAAATCATGTCTTTAAAGGGCAATACATCCCAGGGGCCATAGTCACATGGCAGGAGGCTGGCAATCAGTCTTCTCCAATGCCCAGCGGCGAGGTCGGTTTCGCCACACTCACCAACCCCTGCTTTCTTCCCCTTTTTGCCTTAACAGCCCCAGGGGGTGACTCACCGGGTGTGCTCCGCCCAGATGGCTGATGCCTGCTCCCAGCAGCGCCCGCTGCAGTTGAGGGGCCTACTGCAGCCAGTGAACTGGAACTCCTGCCGGCCGCCGGGCGGCGCCATACTGCCCAGGCTGGCTGACGTCCATGGTGTGCGGCCGCCCCCGAGCCGCGACCTCCTCGGGTCCAAGCCCGGCCACTACCGCTCGTCGTGCTGGCCCCTGGCATGCCCGCTGACAGGCTTCGCCCCCGCACCACGCCGGCAACGGACTCTGGGCTTAGACGTTGCGGCGGCCTAGTCCGCCGGGATGTCCTGCGCGCCGGCGCCACAGACGGTCCCGCCATATTCAGTGCTGCTCCCAGCCGCTGCTCCATCCATGCCACTCCGTGCTGACGAACCGCTGCCCTGACACCGTCCAAGATCGCTGCCATGCCAAGGAATCCATCTGAAAGAAATAAGAAGAAAAAAAAACACCAGGAAGACAGCAACAGCTACCAGCAGGTAAGGGATTTAAAATTAAAATGGAACCTGAATTAAAATGTCCTATTTTTATATGGGAAACTTAGGGCACTCCCCTAACTGACCTCTACCAATCAAACCACACCTCATCCATAGGCCTGCCTCCTAGCTCTGTCAAGGCCCATTCCACCTAGCTTGCTGTTCCATGGGCTTCAAATCAGGGCAAATCAAAATAGATTGCAGGTGGAGCGGATGATGGCCACTAGGTGGGTTTTACACAAAGAGTTACACTCACTAACCAGCACTGAAACTGAGGAAAAGTGAGTAAATCTCTATAATTTACACTGAATACATCTGATATCTTTGTGATATTTAGTGTATATTAATGTATGGAGCAATTTCAGTAAGCCTACTTTAAGGGATCTTTTAAGGCCAAAGCAGCGAAACTGAAAGCATAGCTGGCTGGGAGAATGTTTCCATTTTGGCTATTTTCCCTTTGGCGAATAACCCTCTACGTGTAGCCAACTTGCAGTGTACATAGATTCTTTCAACATGGAAAAAAATATTTAATACACATCTTACTACAGGGCTCTCTGTAAGCTGATAATATCCTATAGTACAGGGCTTTCATTCTGGGTCACCCTACACATCTAACTACCTATTAATATCCAACAATTTCTTTTCATCATAGACTTGTCCATAGAGTGACGCTGATGGCTAGTACCTCCTATGGGTGGTAGCCAGTTTGCAAATGCCAGACTTGTTTTCAATGGGCGGATCTCTGTCATTCACCCAGTATAAATATAGCTGTCATCAAACAGCAGTGACAAGGACAGAAGCACGGTGACACTGAATCACAAGCAGAGAAGTAAGAATATGAATATAGAGGTAAAAGGATTATACGGTTAGGACAAGGGGTCAGTGAGAGAGGGCAGTATGGACAGTGTGGTGCATATGCAGGGACAAGGGAAAAGAGTTTGAAACAAAATAATTATATTAATTATAATTGTAAGAAAATGTAGCAGTTTTGGTGCGTGGAAGATGGTAGTTGGGCATTATTAGAAATAATAATAAAATAAACTAGTTAAGATTGCTTGAGTTTAAGTAGGATACATCTGTTGGTTAAGTGAAGTTAGAGTTTATTCGCTAAACACTGATTTGTAGTGAATTGAAAACCAAATTTAGAAATACAGGCAAAAAATTACAAAGTTGAAAGAATTATCTACATCAGCGATAGTTATTGCTTGGATGCTACAGCCTGACTTTTGATAATGTTTTGAGCTGTTAGTGAATAGACAGGAAATCCTATCCGATATATGCCATGACATGAGTTATGCTAAAGAAAATACCAAAATATAGCGTCTGCAAGCAGACATTTTACATAATAGGAAATATAGCTTACAGGCATTTCCAGAGTTGTTAAATATCATTGCCCTCGGAGGTAACTTATATTGGGGTACCTTGTAAAACAAATAATGAGAGTCCATCTCTAGTATTTACTTTCCTGTTTATATAACACTCAGCAGCACAGTTCTAACATGTCATAGCTTGTTTATATGTTGGATATAACTATATTTTGGTTATAAATTTAAATTAATGTGTGTATGTGTCTGTCTGTCTGTTTGTCTGTCTATCTGTTCATTTTGAATGTTCACAGCCTGTACAGAAACCGTTAACCTCATCACTGCATATGTATAATTTTTCAACAAAAATATCATACAATGTATTTACAATAATGGATTCACCTGTAGCACATAAATGAAGGTTAAATCAAAGATTTTGTGTACACGTTGCTGTGCATTGATGCCTCAAAAGTATAATTATGTAAATTGACATGCTTTTAGATATTTGTTTTCTTTAAATAGAAATGCTCAAAGGCCTTACTGATGGGTATTTGTAAGCAATCTGATACGGGTATTTCTGGGAATGTAACTTTCCAACAATACCATCAGAATGTATCACTAAATAGGAATGTAGCCATGAAGTTTGTCCAACAAAAGTTGCCTTGGTATGAATGTAGGAAGATGGAGTTGGCTGTCACTTAGTATACCTTTGCAAAGATCCAGAGGACCAGAATGGTGCACTGACTGAGAAATGTGTTTCTCTGCAAGGTGAATACCAGCACTACAGCAATGGGGTGAGGGTAAATGAACCTTTATAGGTTATTTTTAAAATTTTATAGGCTATTGCTCGTGAGTACACATTATTTCAAAGGGTAATCGTGTGAAAATCCATACATACTTTTTGTGGGCTTGATTAATTGTAACCTACAAGTGTGTGCAACACATTGATTTGTTGTCATAGCAACAGAGAATGCTTCTTTTTTTGTAAGCATTTAAAGGGTCATGTATGTATATAAAGAATAAAATGGTGGGAAAGTAGATTGGTACGTGCTCAACATAGTGAAGAATGCTTTGTCTAGAAGGTAATTTACCTGTAAAGCACACATAGGGATAATTATCTGTGGAAAATCTTGCCACACCTAACAAATTTCATTAATTAATCTCATTATTATTTCAGAAATACTTTTAGGTGCCAGAATTGCCAAGATGAGCTCCACACTAAAGCCCCAACGACCTTTTATTGTTCTCCGGGAATTTACAGCTGGAAGACACAAAGTGTTTGCTGGTTCCATGGGTGTCTTACTGGACAATGACCATTCCCGTGGCCGTATCTTAGATCTACCAAACCGTCCAGAAGTGACAGTGAAAAGAAACCTGGTTCGCGTACTAGGGAAGAGAGACTCTGCTTTTCTGTATGGTATTGGCGTGCCCCAGCGACGGCTTAATCTCCTCAACAATGAGAAGCTGCTCCAAGCTATATGTGGCATGCAGATCAACGATGTTGTCAGGATACGTTTCCAGGGATATGCCTCAGTAGGGGTAGTTAATGCCATTTGGGAGCTTTCCGACAAATCAAGACTATCAGATCTCACAAAACTTCTGACTGAAGTGGAACTGCTGGTGAGTACAATTTATTCAAATAATTTTTAGTGGGTAATTTCTTCACATGGACTTCTCATATGCCTACTCTAGATTGTCCTTTTAAATTTAAAGAGACCCTAAGAATACATGGAAATGATAAGTATCCATAAGACAAGCTTTTTTAACCCTTTGCCCATTCTCCTTGCATCTTTTACAATATTGTTTAATGTATTTGCATATTTTGGGGTCTCCCAACATCTAATAGGGAACTCCAGATGTGCACCCCTTGCTCAATGTGCCTGCATTGTTATGTGTTATACCTCACCAACAAGGCCAATAAGTGTCTGTCATATTAGAATTCGATTGTGGTATGTTAAATAACTCCCATTATTGGAATGTATGTTACTGGGACAGAAGGGAATAGGATCAGATGGGGTAGGTGGGGGGTGGGGGGGGGAGCAATGTCACACATGCCTAAAAAGAGGTATGTACATTTACTCATCAGGCATTCCTAGCTGACTGTCAGCCAACCTGCCCATTCATACCCATTGATGCTCACATTTAGAGCATTGCTAAATTTATGTTAAAAAAAAAATACTGTTTAGGTAAATGCCCTACGTGACTGTCTGTCTATCTAACAATCTATTCTACATGATACCTGTTAATTTTGAATGTCCACACCCTGTACAAAAATAGTAAATATCATCACTGCAAAGTAATTTTAAAAAAATAACATACAATTATTTACAGTAATGAATTCAATGCAGGCACATAAATATAGGAAAAAGCCTGGCTGAATTCTCACAATACATATTGTCTGAAAAGGTCAGGATATACTGCTCTACTCAAGTGCTCTAACTGCTTAACTGCATCACCTGCCTCTACTCAGTGGTGTTTACCTGCAACTCAGCTATACAGTTTCTTTAGCATTTCTTAATCCCTCACAGTTCCCATTACTAACACTGTAGATCTGTTTTCTAATTTTTTTTTCTATTTTATTATGAAAAGTGCAGTACCACCAAATTTTCTGCCTAACCCACTACTTTATATGATGTGTTATCTCTTGTAAAATGTTTTTACCAACATGCCTGTTAATCTATGCACTACAAAAAATAAAGAATGTAAAAAATATATATAGGATAAAGCAAATATTTTCTATATACATTGCTGTTCATTGATACATGAGAAGTAGTATACTTATTCAAAAGTACATGCTTTTAGCTATTTATTTGTTTAAATAGAAATGTTCAGATAACCTACTGATGGGTATTTGTAAGGAATCTGATACGGGTATTTCTGGGAATGTGACATTCCAACAATGCCATCAGAATGTAAAAATATTCACTAAATAGCAGACCCCCCCCCTCCTCAAAAGAACATAGCTATTAAGTTTAACCAACAAAGGTTGCCTTAGTATGAAAGTCACCCCCACCCTCATTGTTAAAGAAACTCTTGTATAGGTAAAATGCCCTGAATTAGCTTCACGTAGTGCATGAGTGTTTAACCACATGCTTGTCTAGTATTCCCAGAAGCAAAACACCAGAGTAGCAACTTGAGACAGCAGGACATGAACCCAAAATCGGGTCTGTCCCAACAAATTTGTTACAGATGTCAGGTGTGATGTTATGAACGTGCGTCATATTTATTTCTGGTCAGAGCTGCCTGTATTAGTGAGACCACCCTGATATTTTAGCGATGTAAGTTCCCATTGCTGTGCCACAAAAGAGCTAAAACCCCACTGAGTTTACCTGATGGAGTGAAAACGAACTATAAGAAAAGCTGTTTTATACAATTTTGGTGTCACTTACACTTTTTTGGCTATACTGTTCCATAACTGTAGTTAACAATCAGGACATATTTCATCATCTGATCAGAGATCATTGGAAAAAAAAACTCTTTAAGTCCAGTATGCTCTAAGCTTCACAAAGACGCAAATGAGTAGAACCCCATAAAGTCCTTATGTATTTCAGAAATGAAAATACAGCTAGCCTACAGCTAAGTTTGTGAAAAGCTCAACTTTAGCTTCATGTTTTTACTGTATGTGCATTGCGTATGGGGGTGGGCACAGCTTTCTACGCTCTCGTCTCTATGTCACTGCTTGTGACAAGGTGGTAATTAAGCATTTTGGAGGTGCTGCAGATTCTTTTCAAGAAAAAGGGTATCCCCTTCTTATCCCCTTACCAAAAGTGTACTGGCCAAGGGTTTAAATAAAATAATGGTAGTCATTTGGACTCCATATAGATCAGGAGGGAGAATTTGGTAATATGCCAAAAGTGTGGCAAATCAGGGGTAGTCAACCTGCCGCACTCCAGATGTTGTGGACTACATTTGCCATAATGCTCTTACAGCCGTAATGCAGGCAAAGCATCAGGGGAGATGTAGCCGAACGTTTCCTACCCCTGGTCTAGATGTAGGGGTAAGACATGTTTGTCAAGGAATTGCCGAGTTAGTTGGCACATTATTATTGCAACTTATCGGTCTTTCGTTCCTAAGTTGTGTACAGTTCCGACAAGACCCAATTCAAGGCTATGTTGAGCAATTCTGAGGTGTATCATTTTAGTTTAAAAGGATTTCAGATTTAACATCCAAGAATTCAAGAGCCATATAAATAGTACTTAAAATTTTTTGGCATACACTCAAATCGGAAAGTTACAGGGCACATGTTTAACTCTATATTTAAAGTTAAATGCCATTACAACATTTTTAATCATAGATTCACTTCATACCGAGCGATCCTTATTCAATATTCCTATTTACCAGTTCTACGCCTATATATTTAATAGGTATATATAGTGTAAAGGACCAAAATTATTTATAGAACCAACAACATCATTGTTCAGTATCCTTATGTCTGGATATTGCTCTGGATCCTAACTTTATTCATAGGTTTCCATCACTCAGCATCCCCTACACAGTGATTGGAGTTCCCTACTACCAAGGGCTACTGAGGAATTCATGATTTTATTTGTAGAAAAGGAAATCACAGACAATAAGGTGAAATACAAAGAAGCATGCCTTTTTTTTTAATATACATAAAACTCGGCATGCTATATACATTCGGGATTTTGTTTTGTTATTTATCATGACAATGCAACTTTGAATGTATTATGTTATAAGAATATTGTTTAAAGTATACTGTAGGTACCATAACCACGTCTAGTAATTGAAGCGGTTATGGTGCCAACATATTTCCTTTAATGTTACAAATTTTCCACTAAACGTGGGGTTTTCTTGGCAAGAGCTGGAAGAGATCATTGCAACAACAACCCCATCTTGCAGTGTGTACTTTTAGTCCCTTTATCTTATGTGACGATTGTATGGTGTAATTGTTATAAAGTGTCCTGTCTTAACGTTACAGTTATAATTCTTTGCAAAAAAAAGAAAGTGTTTAAGGGGAACCCTTTATTTAAATTTATTAATAGACTATATGCATATTAATTGTCTGTACTTTTTCTTTCAATATTCCTTTAATATGCTATAATCTTTCCTTTATACAGTTGCAAGAAAAAGTATGTGAACCCTTTGGAATCATATGGATTTCTGCACAAATTGGTCATAAAATGTGATCTGATCATGATCTAAGTCACAACAATAGACAATCACAGTCTGCTTAAACTAATAACATACAAAGAATGAAATGTTGCCATGTTTTTGTTGAACACTGTAAACATTTACAGTGCAGGTGGAAAAAGTATGTGAACCCCTAGACTGATGACATCTCCAAGAGCTAATTGGAGTGAAATGTCAGCCAACTGGAGTCCAATCAATGAGATGAGATTGGAGGTGTTGGTTACAGCTGCCCTGCCCTATAAAAAACACTCACCAGTTCTGGGTTTGCTTTTCACAAGAAGCATTGCCTGATTTGAATGATGCCTCGCACAAAAGAGCTCTCAGAAGACCTACGATTAAGAATTGTTGACGTGCATAAAGCTGGAAAGGGTTATAAAAGTATCTCCAAAAGCCTTGCTGTTCATCAGTCCACGGTAAGACAAATTGTCTATAAATGGAGAAAGTTCAGCACTGCTGCTACTCTCCCTAGGAGTGGCCGTCCTGTAAAGATGACTGCAAGAGCACAGCGCAGACTGCTCAATGAGGTGAAGAAGAATCCTAGAGTGTCAGCTAAAGACTTACAAAAGTCACTGGCAAATGCTAACATCCCTGTTAGCGAATCTACAATACGTAAAACACTAAACAAGAATGGATTTCATGGGAGGATACCACAGAGGAAGCCACTGCTGTCCAAACAAAACATTGCTGCACGTTTACAGTTTGCACAAGAGCACCTGGATGTTCCACAGCAGTACTGGCAAAATATTCTGTGGACAGATGAAACCAAAGTTGAGTTGTTTGGAAGAAACACACAACACTATGTGTGGCGAAAAAAAGGCACAGCACACCAACATCAAAACCTCATCCCAACTGTGAAGTATGGTCGTGGGGGCATCATGGTTTGGGGCTGCTTTGCAGTGTCAGGGCCTGGATGGATTGCTATCATCGAAGGAAAATGAATTCCCAAGTTTATCAAGACATTTTGCAGGAGAACTTAAGGCCATATGTCTACCAGCTGAAGCTCAACAGAAGATGGGTGTTGCAACAGGACAATGACCCAAAGCATAGAAGTAAATCAACAACAGAATGGCTTAAACAGAAGAAAATACGCCTTCTGAAGTGGCCCAGTCAGAGTCCTGACCTCAACCCGATTGAGATGCTGTGGCATGACCTCAAGAAAGCGATTCACACCAGACATCCCAAGAATATTGCTGAACTGAAACAGTTCTGTAAAGAGGAATGGTCAAGAATTACTCCTGACCGTTGTGCACGTCTGATCTGCAACTACAGGAAACGTTTGGTTGAAGTTATTGCTGCCAAAGAAGGTTCAACCAGTTATTAAATCCAAGGGTTCACATACTTTTCCACCTGCACTGTGAATGTTTACATGGTGTGTTCAATAAAAACATGGCAACATTTCATTCTTTGTGTGTTATTAGTTTAAGCAGACTGTGATTGTCTATTGTTGTGACTTGATGATCAGATCACATTTTATGACCAATTTGTGCAGAAATCCATCTCATTCCAAAGGGTTCACATACTTTTTCTTGCAACTGTAAGGAGCTGATGAATTACTGAATGCCTAGTCGATTATCAGGTGTTTAGTACATCATCACCTCGCTCTATATATAAATAATATTATATTGTCCATAATGTCAGTTTCATATAATAATTTGCAGGATGGGGAGTGCACCAATAATTTAACCAAACCATTAAAAGTCAACGCTGGAGAAATACTGTCAGTGAGCTCTAATGTCCGGTACCACCTGTATTACAGTGACACAAGACCAGGCGTAGATGAAAGAGGTAAAGAGGTGAAATAATTACATAAGTACATCTACTTTTTGGGCACCCCTGATTTAGAGTATCTGAGGTGGGGTTATACATCTGTCTAACTCTTCATTAAATCACGACAAATAAAAGAGTTTAAAATTCGAGTATCTGAGGCAGCATAATGGCTGACTTCCAGTTTGTGTGACCTACAGTACTAGGCCACCACAGATTCGGTAGTTATGGTGTTACAGTATATTTCAATTAAAACTTGTCTATAGCATTACATCAAGATATTCACCCATCTTGTAATGACAGCAGCACTGGGGCTCTGTGAAGTAAATTCATGTCAAGAGGCATAGTCCAGAATCCTTTGCAGTTTTGTCATGCCATTCCCATGCCATCAGAACAACAATGCCTAAACATAACATCGAGTAATGCAAATGTGTGTGTTCAAGAGATAATTATCCTCCACCTACTTGTTTACAACATTTTTGATGGTGAAATCTTTACCACAACCTATAAGTCACAGGTGGATACATTTAATTGTATGTTATGCAACTATATATATATATATTTATTTTTTCTTTTAACAAACACAATACTTTTAATTGCAACAAAGACATATATTCATGCCTATTTTTAAGGGATAGACATCAAAACCACTTTAGCTTAATTAAAGGACCACTATAGTGCCAGGAAAACAAACTTGTTTTCCTGGCACTATGTAGTCCTTAGCATAGGCGTGCTGTGTGTGTGTGTGTGTGAGGGTGCTGTATGTAGGTGCTCTGTGTGTGTGTACGCGCTGTGTGTGTAAGGGCGCTGTGTGTGTAAGGGTGCTGTGTGTGAAGGCGATGTGTGTGTGAAGGCGATGTGTGTGTGTGTGTGTGAGGGCGATGTGTGTGTAAGGGCGCTGTATGTGTAAGGGTGCTGTATGTGTGTAAGGGTGCTGTATGTGTGTGGGTGATGTTACTGTATGTGTGTATATGTAAGGGTGCTGTGTGTGTAAGGGTGCTGTTAGTGTGTGGGTGGTGTGAGGGTGCTGTGTGTGTAAGAGTGCTGTTAGTGTGTGCTGTGAGTGTGTATGTGTAAGTGTGCTGTTAGTGTGAGGGTGCTGTTAGTGTGTGTGTGTAAGGGTGCTGTATGTGTAAGTGTGTTGTTAGTGTAAGGGTGCTGTGTGTAAGGGTGCTGTTAGTGTGAGTGTGCTGTTAGTGTGAGTGTGCTGTTAGTGTAAGGGTGCTGTGTGTAAGGGTGCTGTTAGTGTGAGGGTGCTGTTAGTGGGTGTGTGTGAGGGCGCCGTGTGTGTAAGGGAGATGTGTGTGTGTGTGTGTGTGTGTGAGGGTGCTGTGTGTGTATTGTATGTGTGTAGATGCTGTGTGTGTGTGTGCTGTATGTTTGGGTGATTGTGTGTATTGTGTGGGTGGGCCATTTAATAAATATCCCCCCTCCCTTCTTACCTTATGCCTGGGAGGGGGGATCCTGCTGCTGCTGCCATCCATCCCTGGTGGTCCAGTGGAGAGTGAACGCTAGCCTGCGGGGCTAGCGTTCACTCTCGCAAGATCTGAGCGTTGCCGTGGCAATGCTCAGATCTCGCGAGAGGTACCCGGTGGAGCTGCTGGCAAGAGCTCACCGGGTCCTCTCCTGCCTCCCTCACTGCCTGTGGGTCGGTGAGGGAAGGCTTAGCGCAGAGCCGGCGCTCGGATAGCGCCGGCTCTGCATGAGCTGATGGGGGGATTCTGAGATCTCCCCTGCCGGTCTCAATACATAGGTGTGCCGCGGGGATTAGGTTGTGCCCAGGCACACCCCGTGCGCACGCCTCTGGTCCTTAGGTCCCCCCACACTCAGGGACACCCTCTAGCTCGGTTGAAGGGGTTAAAACCCCTTCAGCCACTTACCTTAATCAAGCTCCGAGCTCCCTCGAGTGGAGCCGAATGCGCATGCGCCGCTAAAACCACCCATTGGAAAGCATTACTCAAAGTTTCTCTGAAACTGCTTTGTTTACAGCTGCAGGTTTAAAACCTGAAGGACCTGGCACCCAAACCACTTCATTTAGCTGGGTGTACATATCATGTTTCTGCTTATGCAGCCCTAGCCACAGTGCATGAAAAAAAGAAAGTGTTTACGAAGGCAGTGCATATCACATGCAGAGAGGTGTGACTAATGATGCCTAAACAAAGTGACTTAACTCCTAAATGGCAGAGAATTGAGAAATGAGACTGCAGGGACATGAGTTATACACTAAAACTGCTTCATTAAGCTAAAGTTGTTTTGGTGACTATAATCTTATTATTGTCATTTATATAGCGCCAGCAGATTCCGTAATGCTTTAATCAACTTCAACTTTGTATTCCCAATCATTTCTAGTGTAGTTTATTTACGTATCAAATATATTATGTTTTTTGTACAATCCATTAGTAAAGATTAATTACCCAAATTATGGTCTATAATTTGTTATTCTATATTCATAAAAAAAATTGTATTGCTATATTATATTATGCCTACATATATATTATATATGTATTTAAGTTTTGCTCTTACATAACCAGTTTTGTGCTCCCTATCCCTAGATATTCACAGTGCCCTCGATGATGTTTTGATTGATATTCCTCCTGTGCGTGAGTGTGATGTTCTTGAGAAGATGGTTGGATTGAGAAGGGGTATACAAGGGCACCACAACTCATGTTACCTTGATACCACACTTTTTAGGTAAATTATCAATATTTCACAAGTGAAACGTTTTTTTAGTAAGTGAACGTTTTTTGTTTTTTTTAATGGATTAATTTTTTTTAAAATGTTGTTTTCCCTTCTTATAGTCTGTTCACATTTTCCTCAGTTCTGGATCACATTTTACAATCTCCGGAGGTCTGTGATGCAAAAGTGCAGCGTATCTTGAGGCAGGATATTGTGAATCCGCTGAGAAGGTAAGCATGCAGCAAAGGCTTGAAGTAAAGACTGATGCCAACTTGAGTCCATCTGAGGGTTTTTTTCTGTTCCACTTGATGGTTCATAAGGTGTAATTTGGTGAGGGTACCTGCATATTACAAAACTGTACAAACAAAAAAAAAAAGGATAGGTAGATCACAAACTGGGAACTAGTGAAAAATGACACTCTGGGTTCCTTGAAGTCTCCCAGTCATTAAAATGGCCAATTCAGTATTAGAAAGAATGATATATTATATATTGATTGGTGAAACCAATCAAAATAGCCTTCTGTTAATAAAAAAATCATATGTATATCATACCCACAAGAGTACCAATCAAAGTGCCAAAGCCACCATGTTTTCTTGCTAGAGGAACCTGTTCAACTTTGTACTCTTGAATAATATTTGGCATTGTGGGTTCTTTCGGATAGAATATGGTTTCTATAGTCACCCTTGTCTGGCACCTCATTCTACATCTCATGTTGTTTTCACTTTACAGAAATGGCTTTGTCCATGCTGAGAGTGTCATGAAGCTCAGAAAATTACTGCGATGTGAAACCTTTGTGACAGAAGAAAAAGGTATGTTAATATTTGTCCACCAACCTTATACGTTTCTGTACACGTATCCCCCAACATTATACATTTGGAAAACCATGAATAAGTACAGACTATTTAGTTCTCTGATTTATTGATTGATGGACTCTCTGTTTCAGATCCTGAAGAGTTTTTAAATGCTTTACTACACGAAGTCCTAGCTGTAGAACCACTGATGAAAATCAGGTGGGTTGAAAATATACATTGCTATGATTTATAAAACTTAAATTAGAAGTAGAAGAAAAATAGAAGAAACGCAACAATTCTGCAGGACAGAAGACATAATTAACAATATATAAAGTAAAGATAGATGTTAACACCTGGGTATTTTAAATTAATGGAAAGGAGTTCTGGACATGGTGGATTCTAAGGTGGCTGGTATTGGAAATGGACATGTAACAGAAAGAAGGATACACAAATCAAATAGGAAGTTGTGGCGAAATTAACATCACCACTTGTGCCTGGAGAAGACTGATTGCCAGCCTCCTGCCATGTGACTATGGCTCTTGGGATGTATTGCCTGCTCTTCTGTACTGCTGAGGATTGCTACCAACCAAGTGGATTTGGCTATGGAGCTTGTGTAGTGCCCTCTGTTGGTAGCAACAGTAATATGCACTACCTGAATAGCAAGACTGCTAATTTGCATATTTGGGTAGATTTGCATATAGCAAATTCTGCATGCAGGAGAGACATTTTGTGTTAATTATAGTCTTCCCCACCCATTTATAAATATGTAATTATGTTATAATAAGTCACTGTATGTTGCCTGCTATGATTTGACTGTTTGTAATTTTATTGAATTTTCACAACAATGTTCATATAATGACCATTTGGGCTAGTCCCAAGTAAAATAAAGTTTTAGACAGGTCTACTTCACTCTCAATTTGGAGTCCTGTCTCTTATTGGGTGAATCTGATACAAGGGATTGCTTTGCTTTGCATATTCCCTTGCTATAATCACTCATAAGCTCTTTTAAGAGCTTGTTCTTGCTTTGCTCTGAAGGAAGAGAGGTTTGGCCTGTGGTGGTTGTGGTGTCAGCTAGAGTGCTTGGAATCCTCAAAAAGTGCTAGGAGCATCCATCAATGGAGGTACCCAGTCAGGGTGCCAGGTGATCTGTTACAGAAGTAAAGTAGATAAAGAAAAAAAATAAATCAGATTTGGTCAGTGATGACCGACCTTGATATTGCTGGTGTTTGTGAAAGCTCTTTTTTTTCTTTTTCCTCCTGCTCCAGATGTAACGACAAGACGCAAGAAAGCAACATTTATCAAATTATTGTCGAGAGGGACGGAACTTTGAAGGTACCTTCGGTGCAAACTCTGATGGAAAGATCATTTCGATTCTATGATGACCTGAAATTTGAAAAGGTGATCTCATCCAAAATGAAATAGCTATCTATTCATCGTTATACACCAAAATAAATGTATCTATAACATTCACTCTTTCCTTCTATTGAAAGACAGATAGTCTAACTTCAGATCTGTACTTATTTTTAGATACCTTACCTAACCTAGATCAGAGGGTCTCAATCTATAACCTACAGAATCAACTATTTTAGATTTATCACTATACTCATTAGAACAAAAAAATTAAAATTTCTAATCTCTGGAGCCCTAACTTATGTGTGTAATGCTATAGAATATATATAAAGATATAGAATAATATATGAGAAACTTTAAATGTAATTCAGGAAAGTATATTAAAGAGGCACTCTAAGCACCAGAACTGTTAAAACTTAATGTAGTGGTTTTGGTGTAAAGTGCATGTTGTTCCCATTTGTGCCTAAGGACACTTCTAGCGGCTGTCAATCAGACAGCCACTAGAGGTGCTTCCTATTACAGTCCTGCAATCTTTCATGATTTGCGTGAAGACGCCAAACACTCCCCATAGATATGAAGTGTGATTGCCTGAGATCATCAGTAACGATGATCTCAGCCAGAGGAGGAGGCTGTGGCAAGACAGGCACAAAGTATAGTGAAAGATAAGTTAAAATCATAAGTCTAAATTAGCGAGAAGTACGTCTGAAATTAGAAATACATGAAACATTTTTTTAATGTTGGAGCGCTTCTTTAAAAATACATCCTTCTTCAGCTTAAAAATAATTTTCAGTGCAGCCCTGCCCTGCACTGTACAATTTCCAAAATGATCCCTATTTAAAACGACAATAAAGGAACCCAATATGCAAGATTCCATGTGAAATATATCATGGAAAACTAAATCCAGGTTTCATTTTTCTTGATGATGTCGGTTTAAAATATTATACTAACTTGCTTGCATGTGTGTAGATCTACATATGTGTGCTGGCTAACACGTGTAGTGGTCCCTAATATGGATTTTTGACCTGTACGTGGATGTAGAAACCCATGTTCTTTTATGACAGCATTGCACAAAGATTCTCGCCATCTTACATAAATACACTCAATAAGTGTAAATTCTGTAAGACTCCTATGAGTGCCGTAGTATACATGGATGGCTTTTATTATTTGCACTATCTCACAGTAGCCTAATTCATTACAGGCTCCCTCATGCCTGATCCTTCAGATGCCAAGATTTGGAAAGAAGTTTAAGATGTTCCCCTTTATCATCCCTTCCTTGGAATTGGACATTACCAACATGCTCTACACAAGTAATTATTTTAATTTGACAGATGGAATCGTGCTAGATTTTGGTGCTAATCTGATACTGGCAATATGTAGAGGTTTAATTTTTGCCAATACCTAAAAGCTATACTTCATAGTGTAGGTAAGAATGACATCACCAAAAATATCGACAAAACATAGAAGGCATAATCCAAAATCTGACCGTACTTCAGTGGCCAACTGGCCAGGACCAGCCACACGATATGAAGAAAATGAGAAGGGAACATTGATCAGCATTTAAAGGCAGTTTATTACAGACACAAATGTGATTTTTCAGATTTAAACCGAGACTTAAGAAAAGCTCTCTCTATAGACGGAATGCAACTGTGTCTGCAAGAAACTGCCTTTAACCCCTTAAGGACCAAACTTCTGGAATAAAAGGGAATCATGACATGTCACACATCATTAAATTATGGGGCACTGTACAATATCAAGTATGTTGGAACTTGAATTTTCTTTTGGCCCTGCCAGGTGACTTCACATAAGGCGTCATCTTAATTGGTATACTGGAGAGGGAAGATTTAATTACTCCTCATTATACTTTAAGGAAGAAAAAAATAAGGTGATGACATTTATTCATCATCCACATTTCAGAAGTGCTGCAGATAACAACACAGGGTCATCACCAACAGCAAAATGGTTAAGTTGCCTGTAAGGAAGTGGGAAAGAACCATGTTTTTGTTATTGGTCAATAATTGATGTTTTTATATAAAAAAGAGGAACCATGACTGGTGCAAATTGATGGTTTTTATATAAAAAAGAGGAACCATGACTGGTGCGAATTGATGGTTTTTATATAAAAAAGAGGAACCGTGACTGGTGCGCTTAGTAAGTTTTACAATATACGTTTACAGCAGCTTCACACTCCAGGGGAAGTCTCCCTCAACCCCTGTGACAAATATATAGAACAAAAGTTTGCATATAACAAGGTTTCGATAAATGCCCAGCCTTGGTATATGCTAAGTGGAGCGCTTATAGAAAATTGGACAATAATAATGATGGATAATGATAGAGATGGACAATAATACTCACATCCAATATACAGGTGATTATTAACATAAAAAGAAATAGAATATAGCGTAAATCTGTGGAGGAGATGATTAAAGATACACAGGTAGTGGAAAATTCCAATTCACATTTCTCAGAGCCTTATAAAGGGACAGGCTCAGATCACAAACACTTCTGTTCGGTATGGTGGCACTTAACCCTTTTGGATACGTAGATCTTCCTCAAAAAAGATAAAAGCAGAGAGACTCCTATGGTGTAGCATATAATAGTGTAGCATATAATGGACCAGTGATAATATTACTTCGGTGAGAGGAGTCCACTCAGGAATACTATTGTTATTAAATACTTTTTATCTGTATTTTATTTTATACTTTATTATTTTTTATTGTAATAAATATTAATTTTAAAAGTCCCTACTTGACTACCTCAACTCCTGCTATAAGGGTAGTGCCTCCCCTTTAAAGGCACTCAAATGACTATACCCATAGCCAGGTACCAAGGGCTCTGGTAAAGGTGAGCACTGATTTACTTTTTAAAGTAATATTATCACTGGTCCATTATATGCTACACCAAAGGAGTCTCTCTGCTTTTATCTTTTTTGAGGAAGATCTACATATCCAAAAGGGTTAAGTGCCACCATACGGCACAGAAGTGTTTGTGATCTGAGCCTGTCCCTTTATAAGGCTCTGAGAAATGTGAGTTGGAATTTTCCACTACGTGTGTATCTTTAATCATCTCCTCCACAGATTTACGTTGTATTCTATTTCTTTTCTTTTTATGTTAATAATCACCTGTATGTTGGATGTGAGTATTATTGTCCATCTCACTAATTTTCTATAAGCTCATTTATCTAAACCTTGTTATATGCAAACTTTTGTTCTAATAATTGATGTTTTGTCTACAGGAAGCAAAGTTTGTTGTGTTTGCCTGGGAGTTGCTGAATATGAATGCACACAGTGTCTTGCAGACCCTCTTACCACTGATGGGCATATTCGCCAGTTCTGCCAACAGTGTGAAAGACAGGTAAGCAGTGGTAGTCACAGTCCTTCTCTTCTCAGATATCTGGTAACATTTGTAGATCAATGACCTGAAGACCCGGTCCTCACTTTTTCTATGTGGGATTGAATCAGGTAGTCACTGGTGATGCCTGTTCCAAAGGTGAGCTAGCTTATCCAAAGAAGTAATTTTGTGAGGTATCGGACATGGAGTAGAATGAGGTAAATACTGCTCCCACCTCTCCCCATCCACACAACAAGCCAAATTACAGAAGATTCAGCAATAAGCTTCTATGCTTAGACACTACAAATGCAACATGGTCTGGTACATGTTCTCTTGCAAACATTGAATTTTTACTTGAGTAAAAATGACTGAGTAACAAGTAACATGAGTAAACAAGTAGTAGCTGTCATAGAGAAATGTTTTACTCCAAGGGTCCTTAAAAGTTTTGGACATCATTCCAAAGTGGGTGAATGCCACAGCATGTCCACCAGACATGAAGGAAGGTTCCTCTGTCTGATGCGCCTCTCCTGCATGTTGAAGAGACACTTAGGAATTTTTTTAGTAATCTGTGAGGCATCATATACCACCTATAGAGGGTTTTTGTGTGCTTCAACATGTGAATAGTATTATGTCCATTTGGGTAAGTCATTGGCCAGTCAGTATCAGAATTTTTACTTTTTTGGGGCCAAAATAGATGAGTTGGAACCATAGCAGGCTTTCAGTTTCTGCTATTTTGACCTAAAATGTGCAATTCCTTGGTAAATTCATGGCTTAATGAACAATCCAGAAACACATAAACATATATTTCTGTCCTTCCAGTGCTGGTGTTCAAAGAAAACCAGCATTAACACCACAAAGTTGCTGGCTGATTTTCAACAGTCAGTTGACTGATTTCCGTGTTCCCTTTTCTTTGTCTCTCAGGTTCATTCTCAGAAACAACTAAATGACCACAGTCCTCTCAGACTGGATACACAGACTGATGGCTCCCTGCCACTACAAAAACTACAGCTGTTGGCGGTCCTCTGCATTAAGACTAGTCACTTCATATCATTCGTGAAATATGGACCCAGCAAACATTCCTGGGTGTTTTTCGACAGCATGGCAGGAAAAACAGGTATGGGAGATGTTGATTTTTAGATGTTGGCATGACATAATGTAGAATCTGAGATTTCAAAAGCAGATAAACACTGCATATTAAAAACATGTCTGTAACAGGAAACTTATTACCAGATTAAAAATTAGGCCCTATTGGACAACCGTCTTCACTTAAATACCCACGTATGGATTTGAGCATCATACAACTTATTGTCCCTTCTATTATGATCCAGCAGACTTTTCGCTTAGCGTAAAGCAAGAATGGCTTATTGGTAAAACTTCCAGATTTTGTGGAACTATAAGAATTAAAGAGAATGTTGGGTGTGCCAGTTCTACAACAGTTTGGAAATTACCTTAACTAATGAATAAATGTTTTGGTTTAATTATTAATTGTTTACAGAAAGTGTAGTAGAAAATCTTGATAAATTCATGCAACAGCATACATAGAGTGATGGCAGATGGTATAAACTGAGACTAATATTTGTGAACTGCACATTATGCCGACATGGACAATATAAAAAATTCTCAAGAATTCTAAAAAGAAACTGTTTTTTTTCTGCTTAGGAAATGAAATCGGAACAAATGTTCCCCTGGTACGATCTTGCCCTCAACTGGGAGACTACCTATCAATGTCCGAAGAGCAGTTCCAAAGGGTCGATTTCAGTAAGATGGACAGTTTATGTAGGAGATTTTTCTCGGATAGCTACATGTGCATATACCAATACCCAGAGCATGGTGCCCAGAATGGCTGAGAACAATCTGTTGTAGCCCTTGGTTCGTGATATGCTCTTTGGACAATTATGTTTCCCATCACAAGCTCCACCGATCGGAAGTCATGCAAGAGTTTGGACATTCTAGTGTTTCCAGTGGGAAAGCTAGCTTTTAACTTTTGACACCTTAGCTGTATGCTGATGTTGACCTCTTGAAGTATAAATATTTCTACATCTTTGAAAATGGACAAGCATCTGCAAATACAAAATCAGTTTGGAGGATGTTCACATTTTTGTTTTCCCAGGTTCCCTGCCTATTTTTTATTGTTCTCGTCAGTATGCATCCGATTTATGTGACAACCCTGATTGGAAGCTTGATGCGGAGATTTGTTTCCCTGACTTTATTTGAAAAGAGCAACAAAATAATCTTCTGTTTGGAGGCTGACAACAGGACCACCTAAAATGGTCATAATTCTACATGAACTCTTTCTCTCTCTCTCAAAAAAGAGAAAGGTTAGCCAGCTGTATGAAGCTCTTTATACTTTGGAAATTTAAACTCCATAAAACAGTGTCAGCAAGACAAAACTGTAACAGGTGCAAGCCTCCAGCTGTTTTATATTTGCAAGACCTTGCGGGATGAAATTCATCCAAATTCCACCATAATCTTTTTTTTAAATTAAAGACCTTTAAATTCAAAGTAAAGAGATTCTCAAGTTGTGAGGGACTTGGTTCGTATATTTGAAAACAGATCCCTGATTTTTTTTTTTTTTTTTATATGGTTACTGGTTTAACTGGTTTATTCGGCATGATGTGACACATTAGGAGCCACTCCTAATTTTATCTGATAATCAGGGAAAATAATATACGACTGTCCACTTGTCCACAACCTCTTTCTCACGCTTAGATAATAAGGAGCTTGGCCATAATCTGCTCTCTATTGAAAGTCTGAGCTGGACAGTTTTGCACCACACCCCACACTAATTAAAAGTCTCGCCCACAAACACGTTTGTCTACAACATTTTGTTTTTTTCCTCTCAGATAAGCTTGGCATAAGAAAGACAAACATTTCCCTTGTATTTCAGCTGATATAGATAAACCATGTTTAACAAAATGTTAACTGCAATCATGTTAATAAAAAGAAGAAAAAAATAATTACTGTTGTCTTGGTCCTTCAAAAAGTGGACTTTCAACATAATCCCTTTAACCCCTTAAGGACCAAGCTTCTGGAATAAAATGGAATCATGACATGTCAGACATGTCATGTGTCCTTAAGGGGTTAAAGGGTTCACACAAGGCAACATGGCCACTTCGGTGAATTGAAGTGGTTATGGAATGCTGTGAGTCACTAAGAAATGCTGCGTATGCTGATATAATGCACTTTGCCGCTAGAGGAGGAACTTCACCTCTGGAAGCATCATTAGCAACCTGGAATTAGAGTTCCAGGCTGTTAATTATGTGCATTAAAAAAAGTCTGTCGTCAGCACGGATAGCCTGGCACCGCCGCATGCCCCCCCCCTCCCTTGCCACCCAAGACCTCCCACAGCCTGGCCTTTGTGACATCACAACCTCTTCATTAAGGGAAAGTGATGTCATCAAAGGAGGATCGGCATGCAGGATGAACTTGGTGTTGGAGTGGGATTACAGTACGTGCCTTCATTAGGAAATACCAACAACTGTTAACTACTACAACAAAAAACAGAATTTTTTTTTATAACATTGTTTTTGGTTGGAGTAATCCTTTAATGTCCACTAATGGTCTATGTCCTCATAACAATGTGACAGTATTAAAACAAATATATATTCCAAAGTGGGTGACCCGCATATTTGACAACTGCCAGGATTAAGCTGTCAAAGCGAAATAATCAGGGTATATCTTGCTGGCAAGGTCTATATTACGATGCCAGTAAAGTGTAACGTTTAGTCTAAAAGAGTTTATAGAGACACTACAGACATCATAAACACTTTTACTTCTTGTATTGATCAGCACCCTTATTTATTTAAATTAGTTAGCAAGTAAAATATCAGCTATAAATCCACCCACAATGATGTCATAAGGGTAGCATCATTTTCTTATGACCTGTACAAAATGTTGTATAGAATGGGTAGACAGGGTGTACAACTGCCTAGTGACTTTTTTGTTTCATCTCATTACTTTCAGTGGGATACTAACGGCCAAATACATTTCTCATTAACTAGTTATGTAATAAGCATTGTGCTCCTGCTCAAAGCACTGGTGAGACCAGGATTAGATGAAAAATACATTATTTCTAGATCTGGGTGTTCCTTGTGGATTCCAGCAAAGGAAAGCTAAAAATATTTTGAGCAGTTAAAAAATAACTTAGATGAATGAGAGAGTGATACCTTTACCGTTTTATATACCAAACAGAAAGGTGGTATTTGCATGCCAGGAATTCTCTGAGGAAAAACAGAACTTTTATCTACAGCCTACTTGCACCATCATTCCATCATTACAACAAGCTGTGCTGGTTAAAGGGCTCCTAAAGCATTTAAAGGAACACTCCGGTCACCATAACAACAGTGTCTAAACAAAGTTGTTATGGTTCCAGGAGGCCCCTTGGCACACTCATGCCTTAAGGACTTAACCCCAAAGTTGCCTCCAGTGGTGATCTCGACTCCCCCAGGCAGCTTCTGAATTTCAGTGACTCCCCAATCACAAAACTGGCGTGAGAAAGTTACCTTTCTTTCCAAGCAAGTTATGTAAATGGAAAGTCACTGATTGGCTGGGACTGTCCACTGACTGCTCTCAACCAATCAGAGGTGCCCCTGCCAAGCGGCACTCTGCGCTTCCTGAAAGTAAAATTTCAGTAGCCAGATGCTGCCTGGGGGAGTGGAGATCAGTGCTGGTGTCAACTTTAGGGATAAGCTGTTTGAGAACGTTTAACACCTCGAGGTAAAAGTGCCTCTGGGGATATCCTTGCACCATAACAACTTAATTTAGATGAAGTTGTTTTGGTGCCTGGAGTGTCCCTTTAAATTTGCTTTAGTGCTTTATGTGTGACGAGTGTGTCCTATTTTTTCCTTTTACAAAGAGTGCAGATTTCAATAGAAATTTAAACTTTTATAAATTAACCTTGTTACACCCCTATGGCTTTCAATCAGACAACAGGTTCTGTTGATTCCTGGTTTGTTTAGCTCAATGGAGCTAAACTCAGGAGGCAGCAACTGCCCAGAGCAGTGGCGGATCCAGGGGGGGGCAAAGGGGCAATTGCCCCCCCCCCCAAGAGAAATCCGCCGGTCTCCCTCTCCCCTGCCAGCAGCACATGCAGGTGCTAGCCCTGCAATGTGCCTGCGGACCGGAGGGGAGATCAGAGATCTCCCTCCCCGGTCCGCAGGCACTGTGCTGACAGCCGGCAGGGAAGGGAGAGGGAGGACCCGGGAGCTCAAACTGCAGCTCCTCCGGGTCCTCCTCTCGCGAGATTTGGAGCGTTGCCGCGGTTACCACGGCAACGCTCCAAATCTCGCGAGAGTGAACTCTAGCCCGGGAGTGTGGGCTAGAGTTCACTGTCCACACTGGACCACCAGGGAATCCCCCACCGGACCACCAGGGAAATGTCCCCCCTCCTTCCCAGTAAAGGTAAGAAGGGAGGGGGGGGCATAGAATATTTATTTATTTTAATTAAATTAAAAAATATTATATAATAAAAAAAAAGCCACCCTACCCTGATCACACACACATACATTGTCCCCAATACTGCCCCCCCAATACACACAAACTGCCCCCCCATTCACACAAACTGCCCCCATTCACACAAACTGCCCCCACCACACACACTGCCCCCATTCACACACACTGCCCCATACACACAAACAGCCCCCATTCACACAAACTGCCCCCATCCACACAAACTGCCCCCCATTCACACACTGCCCCCATACACACAAACAGCCCCCATTCACACAAAACTGCCCCCCATTCACACAAACTGCCCCCATACACACAAACTGCCCCCATTCACACAAACTGCCCCCATACACACACACTGCCCCCATACACACAACTGCCCCCATACACACACATACTGCCCCCCATACACACACACTGCCCCCACATACATACACTGCCCCCATACACTCACACTGCCCCCATACACACACACTGCCCGCCATACAAACAAACTGCCCGCCATACACACAAACTGCCCGTCATACACACACTGCCCCCCACATACACACACTGCCCCCCATACACATACACTGCAATACTCACACACACTGCAATACTCACACACACTGCAACTGTTACACACATACACTGCATCCCTGACATACACTGCCGCCCTCACTCACACACTACAACCTTCACACACACACACTGCACCCCTTACACATTGCACCACTCACACACACCACTGCTCCTATACCCTACTACAGCCCCATTTCCCAGCAGATCCCAGTTAAGTTGTCAAACTGTTCTTAAACGGTTTGACTACTTACTGTGGGAGGGGGTCCCGGCACTATTGACACCATAACCACTACACTGAGCTGTAGTGGTTATTGTGTCTGGATTATTTCTTTAAATAATCTACAAGTGCCCCTCCTGAGATCAGGCTCTGGATCCGCCACTGGCCCAGAGCACCTGCCTTGCAAAGACTTCTCACGGAGCTTGTCACGAGCGTGGGCTATAGGCCCAGCCGAGACAGTGGGGAGAGTGTGGAAGTGACAGGGTTAATGACACGAGACCCCTGGTTACCTGTTGCTAGTCCCAGCAACCACTCAATAAACCCCTGCAATCCCTTCTACACTAACCCCCTAGTACACACTATACTGCCACCACCAAGACTTTAAACCCGGGCGTCTTAGGTTACCCCACAGACAGGAGATCAAACTGATCAAACACATATAATTAACCCCTTTTGGTAACGTGTTTACCTGAGCTTTCCTCTGGAGAGTGAAGCTCATAGAGAACAGAGACACAAGCTGATTAGGTAAACATTTAATCTGACAAAAAAGATTCACAGTGCTGAGTACAAGATACAGAAATAAATTACATACAGATAACAAATTGCAAAACAGTGCATAAAATAAAATAGGAGAAAACACAAGAAATTCCTTACATGCATTTACCCCATATAGAATTCTTGTGGGGGTTGGTCTGGCAGTTTAATGCCCACTCTATGCTATTCCTTGTGTCCAGCTCTGGTGATGGCTATCTAGATGTTTTATGGTCTAGGCCTGGTGCAGATCAAAGACCACAATAAAAGTCATCCCAAAGTTTACCAAAAAAAACAACTTTTAACATATATCAATACATCAAACACCAACTCATGCTTTTGGCATGACAGAGCTACATTGGGAAGTCTGTGATTGGACAGCCATAGAAAGTCTGGGCTAGTTTTAGAAGGGGAGGGCTTGCAAAGGCTGCAGACAAAACAGCATGCACGAAGTTGCTTCGACAAAAGCAAAGCACCTTTAAAATTATTCTGCGTAATTCAAGGATTTTACAATTATCATGACGGAAAGTCATGATTTTATTAAAGACACGTAGGCGAGTATTATACTTATTATGCTGCACTCTTTCTTTAACTCCCTCATCAGCAAAGAAACATTATTTGAAAAAGTTAACATTTGAACAGGTATTAACATCACAATGATAATGTCCGCCTGGTAACATGACCCTCCAATCAGTGACATCCTTCTCCTATAGTAGGTGGAGCATCGATGACCATTTCCTCTTTCTTGCAAATCCCGAAGAATAATTCAACTCCGAACAAGAAACGATAAACAAACGAACTGGACCTATGCCTGTGCTTCAGGCATTTATTTCAACGAAGTCACGCTAAAAGAAACAAGAAAATATGGTGTCCAGAAATCGAGGGTTGTCAGCATATATAGAGGGCTGATCGTCTGATTAAACATTGATAATTCATAAATGTAGTATGAGGAAACTACTAGCCTGAAGATAACAGTGACAAATAAAGTCCATCATTAAATAATGCCCTAGAGCAATGTAGGTATGTGGTGGCATCAGTAGCATCAAATTGAACTTACCATGGGGTGTCTGTAACTTACCTTAACCGACATCCAAGCCGTCCAAGGGCGGGTGGGTGATATAATACTCGCCTCCATGTTTTTAATAAAATCATGACTTTCCCGTCATGATAATTGTAAAATCCTTGAATTTTATTAAAGACCCTGATGCTCCTATTATGCTATTTTAAAGCTGTGATATCAAGGCTTCTGCGAAATGCTGGATTGGTTTGAAATAAAAGTTACGGAAAGTAGTTTTCGTGGACCAATCAGTTGCCTTCAATATATTTTCCAAGCGACAACCAACAAAGGAAGCTTTGGAAATCTGAAATCTAGGTAAGCAATGTCTACTGCACCACCCTGATCTATAATTTTAGTTACCCAATCAAAAAAATCAATAAGATTAGTTTGGCATGATCTCCCTGAAGTAAACCCATGTTGTCTCTGATCTTGAAATCCATGTGCTTTTAGATGTTCAACAATCCTATCCTTTAACATGGTTTCCATCACTTTCCCCACTACTGAAGTAAGGCTTACTGGCCTATAGTTGCCCGACTCCTCCCTATTACCTTTCTTGTAAATGGGCACAACATTCGCTAACTTCCAATCTTCTGGGACTACTCCTGTTAACAATGATTGGTTAAATAAATCTGTTAATGGTTTTGCTAGTACACCACTAAGCTCTTTTAATAGCTTTGGGTGTATTCCATCAGGTCCCATTGACTTATTTGTCTTTACTTTTGACAGTTGAAATAGAACCTCTTCCTCTGTAAACTCACGTGTAATAAATGACTCATTTATCCTTTTTCTCAACTGAGGTCCCTTTCCTTCATTTTCATCTGTAAATACAGAACAAAAATATTCATTGAAGCAGTCAGCTAGACCTTTATCCTCTTCTACATACCTTCCTTCTTTTGTTTTTAATCTAACTAATCCTTGTTTTACTTTTCTTTTCTCATATATGTATCTAAAAAATGTTTTATCCCCCTTTTTTACTGACTGTGCTATTTTCTCTTCTGTGTGTGATTTGGAAGCTCTTATAACTTGCTTAGCCTCTTTCTGCCTAATCTTATAGATCATTTTGTCTTCCTCACTCTGGGTTTTTTTATAATTCCTAAATGCTAACTTTTTGTTTTTAACTATTTTGGCCACATCTGCGGAGTACCACACTGGTTTCTTGAATTTTTTGCTTTTACTGACAAGCCTAATGCAATTTTCTGTTGCCTTCAATAGTGCAACTTTTAAATAATCCCATTTCTCTTGGACTCCATATAAATTGCTCCAGTCTGATAATGACTCCTCTACCCATATTCTAATTTTAGAAAAGTCTGCTTTTCTAAAGTCTAAAACTTTTGTTTTTGTGTGGTGTGACTCAGTCACTGTTCTTATATTAAACCACACTGACTGATGATCACTGGATCCTAAACTTTCACCTACAGTAATATCTGATACCAAATCTCCATTTGTTAACACTAAATCTAGTATGGCCTCTTTACAAGTTGGCTCCTCAACAACTTGTTTTAGAGACAATCCCAGTAGGGAGTTTAGAATATGTGTGCTCCTGGCACAAGTAGCTAATTTTGTTTTCCAATTTACATCAGGAAGATTAAAGTCACCCATGATGATAACTTCCCCCTTCATTGTTATTTTTAGGAGGCAACAGACAACTGCGTGTCGTCCCACCGGGGTTCCGTCAATGCCGGTGTGGCCGGCTGAAATCGCTGATAGGTAGAGGTTCACCGTCCGATAAGCTTTCCCATCCTCATAGAGGGAGGTTAAGAATTGGAGGACAGTCGTCACAGGGGTTGATAGGGGATCCACACCCCTTGCCATGCCCCAATAATCCCATGTGAGCCAAGCAGACTTGTAAGACTGTCTCATGCCGGGTGCCCATGCGCCCTTGAGAGGTCGGAGAGTCGATTTCGACAGTCCCTCGATTGCCCAGGGTCCCCGGAAATTAGCCATGCCGTGAGGAGGAGGAGGCCCTGGAGGATCAGGGGGTGGGCGGTGCCGTCGGGGTCCCGTAGGAGGGAGTGGGAGTCCGGGAGGGGTCTTGGGGGATCTATAGTCATCTCTAGTAACAGAGGGAACCAGGGTTGTAATGGCCAGAGGGGGGTTATTATCACTAGGCAGCCTAAGTGGCGTCGCAAGTGAAGCAGGCAAAGCAGGATAAGGGCGAATGGAGGGAATGCATAGTTCCTGGTGGTGGACCAGTCTTGGGAGAATGCATCCGTAGCCAAAGCTTTCAGGTCTGGCCTCCAACTGAAAAAGTTCGGAAGTTGGGTATTCAAGCGAGAGGCAAAAGAGTCTATTGTTAGAGGACCCCATAGGTCCCAGATGTAGTGGAAGATATGGGGATCGAGGTGCCAGTCGCTGGAGTCCCGCAGGTGACGGGAATACCAATCTGCTGTAGTGTTGGACAACCATGGTAGATACATTGCTGTGTTGGAAGCAAAATTGCCAGAAGTCCTGAGCCAAATTCGCTAGGATTTTGGACCTCGTGCCTCCCAGATGATTTATTTAACGGACCGCCAAGATGTTGTCCATCTTCAATAATATTGAGCACTGGGACAGGGTCAGGGATAGGCTGCGAATCGCAAAGGAACCTGCTAGGAGTTCTAAGCAATTTATATGCAAGATGGATTCCAAGTCCGACCATCGTCCACCTGTGGAGACATCTCCGCAATGAGCTCCCCATCTGTAAGAACTCGCGTCTGATTCTATGACTATCTCTGGGGCCGAGCCAAAAATGGCTTTGCCATTCCACACCTCCATGTGTAGTAGCTACCAGTGGAGTTCTTCTTTCGCTTCTGTGTCTAGAGTTAGGGTATCCTCGTATGAGGCGCCGCCCCTGAGGTGTGACACCTGTAGGAATTGAAGGGCTCTGTAATGAAGGGGGCCTGGAAAAATGGCTTGTATGGAGGCAGCCAGGAGCCCGATGACACGGGCCAGGTGTTTGAGAGATAAATGCGGGGAGGCTAGAACACGCCTTATCACTTTTTTGATATTCCTCATTTTGGAGGCAGGCAAGAATAGGGTTTGCGTTACTGAATCCACTAGGAGTCCTAGAAACTCTATCCTCTGAGTAGGAACTAGTATGGACTTTTCCCAAGTGATAATGAAGCCTAGATTCTGTAGTAAGGTTGTGGTCCAACCGAGGTGAGTATGGAGTTGGGGCACCGATTGGGACAGCAGTAGGATGTTGTCTAAGTAAATGATTAGACGAATCCCCCGACTGCGACAACTGGCTTCATGAGCTTGGTGAAGCACCAAGAGGCAGAAGAGAGACCGAAGGAAAGGCAGCAGAATCGCCATTTCTTTCCTTTCCATGTGAATTGCAGGTAGTCCTGATGGGCTTCCACAATGGGCACCGTGAGGTAGGCATCTTGTAGATCGAGCTTCACCATCCAGTCCGATGGTTGGAGCAGATCTCGTAGGCAATGAATGCCCTCCATTTTGAAATGGTGGTAATTTACATAGGAATTTAGATGTTTGAGGTTGATGACTGGGCGGGTTCTGACACCCTTTTTGGGAACAATAAATAGGTTGCTGATAAAACCTGGGGTATGCCTCGGTATTTTTAGAATAGCCCCTTTGAGTGCTTACTTTTGTATTTCCTCGGAGACGAGGATAGTATCTGATCTGGAAAAAACAATCTCCCTGGGTGGGGATTGTTGGATAGGTAGGGATACAAAGTCTATGAGGTATACATGGACTGCTTTGAGTATCCATGCATCTGATGTAATGAGAGCCCAGACATGGGAAAAATGTGTGAGTCTGCCCCCAACTGTGATATGAGAAGAAAAATGAGGTAGGTAGCTTACCGTAAGGATGTCTTCCGGAAGGAGCGCCTTGTGAGCCTCTCGACACCCACGGTCTGCCTCTTTGAGGGAAGACAGTTGGAGTGGACCTCTGCTCTGGAAAGGGGGTTCTCCCCAAGTAGGAGCCTCGGTTCATTTGGCGTGAACCTCTATGAACTCTGCCGGACAGATGGCCCCTTGCTCTGCCAGCCCCAGAAAAAACCTTTGGGTGGAACACCCTTTTCATGTTTAATTGTGCCTTGTCCAAGGCAGTAAATGTTTGGACATATGCGCCCAGGTCTTTGACAAATGAGTCTCCAAAGAGGAAACCTTTAGCTTGAGGACCTGGTTCTGTAATTGCGGTGTGAATGAGCTTAGGCTCTATCTTTAATAGGATAGATTTCCGGCGCTCTATGGCAAGAGCGGTATTAGCATTGCCAATGAGGCATATAATTCTTTGGATCCAGCCTCTAATCGTGAATCGGTCTAGGACCTCATCTTGGGCCAAGGATTCTTCCACGGCTTCAAATATTTTGGTTGCTGGTCCCAATATATCTAGAACCTTGTCTTGGCAATTGTATAATGAAAAATCCAAGCCTTTCTTAGGCTTCCATCCAGTTATGCTCAGGAACTGGATAATTATGGGGTCAACTAGGCCTCAAATAGGGGTTTGCCCTGTGGGTCGAGTATTTTATCCCCTTTATTTAGGTCAGGGTTAGATGTGCCTGTGGTATGTAAATCGGTAGAGGTTTTTGAATCCTCACCAAATCCGTAGTCTGAATCTAAGTCAGATAAATCATTTGACTGGTCTGATTCTAATGACAATGCACTCTCCTCCTCTGAGCTGAGTTCAGACTCAGTATAATCTGGTTGGGCTTTAGCCCACTTCCAATGCCTAGCCGCTTTTGCCCGGCTAGAGGCTCTTTTGCGCGGTGGATTATTATCCGCGCCATCTGTGACAGGTTTGTAACTGTCCATCTGTTTTTTGGATGAGTGCTTTATTTTTGCCGAGGCCTTGCGGCCGGGGTGTGTAGGGTGAGAGACTGTGGGTATCGCAGCTGGCATAGCTGCCGGAGGGACCGCTGATTGGGCCTGTAGTATCGCTTGTGTGAAAGATTTTGATAGAGATGAGGACAATGTCCATTGCAGAAGCCAAGGCTTTTGACACAGTAGTGTCCATAATTGCCTGAATTTCCTCAGATGCAGGAAAGTCAGTCTCATCCCCAACAATCATACGAGGCAAAACTATGGAAATTTGGGGATTAGATTGAGCCCCAGGTGGCCCAGGTAATTCATTGGGTGACTGCATATTGAAGCATAGTAATGGTAGTAAGGCCAAGGGTAATTTAATGATAAGTAGTACAATGGTGAACTGGATTAAGTAACCCAGAGGAAAAAAATTGACAATCACAAGTAATAATATGAGATTTTATAACAATGCCAACTACTCACAGACACTAATGGGCGGAGAGCATAAACAGAGAACCGTCCGCCACTAATTCTGGACACCCACTCTGACCAGAGGATGGAGTGGGTGTAACAGAGCAAAAGGCAGGAAGACCTTGAACAAAATGGCCGCCGCGATAACGGACACCAGAAAGATTGCTGCTGCGGGTAAACCGGAACGTTAGAATGACCAGGTGGTCGCAGTGATTATATGTGCAAACTAAGGTATTGCAGAGAAGAACTATAAGCGGCTGAATGTGCGATCGTATTTCACAAACGCGCGCAACAGCCAGCCGCAAGATGGCCGCCAGGTGTCTCTGACGAGACGCGCATGCGCAGCCGAAAGGGAGTCCGAGCACCCGTGAACGGTCAGTTGGCTGATTCAGTAGTTCTGTACTGATGAGAAAGTATTATTTCCTCTTTCAAACAGTGCAAATGTGAAGCACAATTGACAAAATAAAAATGTTAGAGTCTCATAAATCATCAGAAAACATGTTGCAGTGACGTGCAGTTAAGACATACATTATGGATTAACAATAGTATAGAAAAAAAAACCAAAAAACTACAAGGGGAAAACAAATGTCCCAGGAAGACAGATGAATGATTGAATGTATAGAATGTATTTTTGGAAAGTAAATTATAATACTAAGTTGAAAATTTTATATAAATGCATCACACATGAAGTAAAGAAGAACATTTAAAGGTACCACATAAAATAAGGTTAAGGTAGTAAACAACAGTATATAATACAATCATAAGATGGTCTCACAGTCTTAGAGAACTGTGAGAGGAGTACTTATCTGAGGGAAGCAGCAAAGAAAGGGGGAATGGTCATCGATGCTGCGCCTACTATAGGAGAAGGATGTCACTGATTGGAGGGTCATGTTACTAGACGGACATTATCATTGTGATGTTTATACCTGTTCAAATGTTAACTTTTTACAAATAATGTTTCTTTGCTGCTGAGGGAATTAAAGAAAAAGTGCAGCATAATAAGTATAATAGGAGCCTCCAGATCTTTAATAAAATTATGATCAGTACACATGTTTTCTGAGATTGGCCTTGTTGATATGAATATTTGCACTATTCTAATAAACATTCCAAAAAAGTAAAAGATACTTGCTGAAGGCAACCATTCTGGCATTCCACAGATTACACTGAAGTTTATTTTGTGATTATGTCAAATGTAATATGAGCGGTGATAAAACGAATAATTGTTTTATGTGCCTCTATCAATGTTATTCACTAAAGTAAGAAAGCAAAGTGAATTTTAAATTTTAAAAAACAGAGTAGCTGATTAGCCGCACTAGAAGCATAGCGGACATCTTTCATTTTTCTCTTTGAATTTCCACTTAAGAGAAAAACCTTCAATGACGGGGAAAAACATTCTCTCACTTGTCTGGGTCCTGGCTCTACAAACAAGATGGCTGCTCTTAGGTGCCAGATTGTGGTCAATTTGTTTAAATATAATAGATTGCTCCATAAGCCCCCCAAAGAAATGCCACTGCCAAACCGGTCATGCTGGAGGATGTTGCCAGCAGCAGAACATTCTCCACGGCGTCTCCAGACTCTGTCACGTCTGTCACATGTGCTCAGTGTGAACCTGCTTTTATCTGTGAAGAGCATAGGACGCCAGTGGCGAATTTGCCAATCTTGGTGTTCTCTGGCAAATGCCAAACGTCCTGCATGGTGTTGGGCTGTAAGCTCAACCCCCACCTGTGGACGTCAGGCCGTCATGGAGTCTGTTTCTGACCATTTGAGCAGACACATGCACATTTGTGGCCTGCTGGAGGTCATTTTGCAGGACACTAAGCTGACAGACACAGCAAACCTTCTTGCCACAGCTCGCATTGATGTGCCATCCTGGATGAGCTGCACTACCTGAGCCACTTGTGTGGGTTGTAGACTCCGTCTCATGCTACCACTAGAGTGAAAGCACCGCCAGCATTCAAAAGTTACCAAAACATCAGCCAGGAAGCATAGGAACTGAGAAGTGGTCTGTGGTCACCACCTGCAGAACCACTCCTTTATTGGGGGTGTCTTGCTAATTGCCTATAATTCCACCTGTTGTCTATCCCATTTGCACAACAGCATGTGAAATTGATTGTCACTCAGTGTTGCTTCCTAAGTGGACAGTTTGATTTCACAGAAGTGTGATTGACTTGGAGTTACATTGTGTTGTTTAAGTGTTCCCTTTATTTTTTTTTAAATTTCAATACTTGATGAAAGGATGATTATATAAAAAAAATGTATTTTTGCAGTTACAGTTATCCTTTAACGTAACATGGTTCCCAGGAACCTCCAGGTACTATAACAAGTCCATTCAGATGAAGTAGTTATGGTGCCTACAGTGTACCTTTAAATGCTCTGACACATTTATAACTCCCTATTCAATAAACACAAATTTAGCAAATTAAATCTAAATGGCAACATTGAGGCAAAAAAAGCAAATATGGAGAAGAAGAAAAAAAAAAATCACTAACTCTGCTATAGGCACAGCTTGGCTATTTTAATCTCAATTTATACGTTCACATTTAACCCGCTAAAGTTTTGTTTAGTAAATAACCTGAAAGCTTGCATTTTTTATCCATAGGTAGGTGCATAAGATTGAAGGATAATCTAGTTCCAGAAGATTTGACACTTTTCAAAAATATTCAACGTATACATGTTAAAAGAGAACGGTTATGAAACCATCTTTAGATGATACTTAAATTATAATAAATATCTCCTTATTTGATACCCAATGTCTCCACAAGAAGGGTTAGAACACCACTTGCCCGAATATAGAGATTTAATTGCATTTCTACCTATTTTCTACACTACCAGTAGGTTGGAAATCAATCCCCAGACTGCACTTCTCAGTAAGTATTACCATTGTGTTCGATTTTCTCTCTTGATGAATAAATGGATTTTTGATTGTGATTGGTGACATGCCTTTGCATAGCTATACAATAGCAGGTGACTTCCCCAACAATGGTCAAAATCCGAAATAAGTTTTTTTCTAAACATGCATTACACCATGGCTTCCTTGAACAAAACATTTACAATTTTTCTTTCTTTAATAGATTTAGTCACTCTTGCTCGACTGCTTCCCTAATGTACATGGTTCTATGTCCAATTAGTTTTCCTATATTCTTTTTCTTTCTCACCTTCCCCTTCTAAACTCATTTCTTGTAGGTTCGGTTATGACATTCTGAATCCTTTTCAAACTTCAATGGCAGTCTAATCCTTAGAGCAGGGCTGCCCAAGTTGTAGATCCCCAGATGTAAACCCCCGCACCCCCCAAAAAAAAAAACCCTTCCATGATGCTTTGTCATTCTAAAGGCATGCAAAGTATCAAGGAAGTTGTAGTTCTACAACATTTGGGTATCTAACTTTTGGGCAGCTCTGTCTTAGAGGCATATGATGGATACTATTCTGATCCATTTGAAATGATAACTCTTGCTTCTATACTCCTTGGGATCCACGATAGTAACATATCCTGTTGACATGACCCTTGTGTGTTCCAATATTTCGTAATTGGCTAGATTTGTATTCCGTATTCTATTGTTTCTCTCTAAGATATCCTGATTGCTATACTTTGAATGCAAATGTTTATTAAATATTTTCCTTATGAAAAAAAAATAAAGTTTACACTCACGCTGGGATTTTAATTTACAGCAAGCCCCGATGAGTTTCCAGGTGCCTATTCAAGCTTATAAGAAGATTTCCTGCCCCACTAGATACAAATACACAAGTAGTAAAATAGGAAAGTAATCAATCAACTTTAATTGAAAAACACAGTCTCACCAGCTTAAATACCATTTTGTTCAATACTGTCATGTAGAAAGGATCAAGGCTTTCTCAACCCCTAATGAGGAGCCTAGAAAATATTTTAAATCTCTTGGCCAACAAAGGGTTGGAGAAAGAATTAAAACATTGCGGTTTGTCCAGGTAGAAGAAATGTCAAGAATTTATTTTACAGCTGTACTCTCCATTACATTTTCTGGTTTAAAAAAATTGTCAGCAGTAGCCCTCAATGTTCCATTGTAAAAATATCCAGAATGTCTGGAGTAGCATCAATAAGGAGAAGCAGTGTCAGATTCTGGAAACTAGATCTGGGACACCGGCGAAACGCAAGGAAGACACTGAAATTGGACCATGTGATCTTTTAAGTGGAAAAGGAAGCTGACCACTTAGTTTCTCTGCTGTGGGTATCTATGGCAGTTAATAGGCTGGCACCTCCAAGGTTAACTGATCCATTTCATGAGGACTCTCGGCTATCACTGGCAGAGTTTCAAACAATAAATCAGTCAATGAGTGTTGTTTAAAAAAAAATAAATAAAAAAAAATAATAATAATGTTAATCTTTAGTACACTCCACAGTGTCTACAGTAGGCCTTAATTTGGGGCTATGGGAGGAGGAGGGGGGGGGGGAAATCTTAGTTCCTCAAAAAGTGGAGGAAAAAAAAAAAAGTTTGGCAAAAAAGGGAGCTAAAAATCCATGTCAATCAAAGTGTATTGCGGTATAGAAAATGACCCACACTACCTGTAAGAAAAAAAGGAAAAAAAAAAAAAAAGTGTCAGGTTTTTTCAAATACATCGGAGGAACAATTTGTTTGCATGAGATGATCTTCAAACATGATCTTATATTTAGGAAAATTAATGGCATATATAAAAGTGAATGTCAGAAGCCCCATATCGCCTAATCACATTCTTGCATACAGACACACTTTCTATCAGATATAATGACACATTATCAATTACGCCTAAATACACCGATCCACTCTCTCCCTTGGATACATAGTGATATACATGTCACTAGGCTAGCTAAGGACAGCAATTTGGAGAGCCTGGCACGCTCTTTCAGATTAACAGAGGTGGCCACTGTTATATATATATATATATATATATCCAGCAAAGGATAGAATACTACCTATGTTCACAAAGTACTTGTTTTATATTGAAACTACATGCAGTATTCTTTACCAATGCTTCGATTAAAAGTGGTCTGTAAAACACAAATGTGACATGTTTTGTCTATCGTAAGCTTGGAATAAAATCCATGATGTAATAGTAACGTCCAAATCCCCTTTCAATTACATAACTACTATTAAATCAGTGTCTATGAAGGTACATAACTTCGTAAGACATTCAATTTACTGGTTTTCCTGAAATCAGTAGGCTACATAAGACAATAATGAAAGAATTACAAAATGGTTTGGAATGCTTATCTCAACAATAGAACAATAGAATACTATTAAAATAGGGTACTCACTACTTGTTTAATATGAAAATAGAGAGGATACTTTTTTATATTGACAAAAGTTAGTTAAAATAAAACAATATATCTAATGCACAGCTAAATATGGCATATCTAATAGCTAACATTTAGCGTTTTTGAATGTACTATTAATTGTAGTACTGTACAGAGTGGTGTGATCTCTTCTATAACTGACACCAGCTCCACCTAGTGGATATACTGTAAATGAAATTTCAATAACATTCAAAAGGATATACATTAGGTGCAAGGTATAGTCCAGGGGTAGGTAATGTTTGGCACTCCACATATTGTGGACTACAGTTCCCATAATGCTGGCAAAGCATGAGGGGAGATGCTGTCCACAACATCTGGAGTGCTGAAAGTTGCCTACCCTTGGTATAGTTATATATATATATATATCTCTCTCTCTTCTGCCAAAAACTGGGTACTCTGAATAGTGACATGTTTACACATTATATAACTAAATCTATGCTAATTTTTTTTATAACAAAGGTGTCTTAAAAAGCTCTATCTGCTTTTAAACTTGTTTAAAGTGGAGCGCTTCGATAGTCACAGCAACACTCTTATAATGTATATTCAGGTGAGTGCATTGCCGCACACGCCATACTCTCAATCTTTCAGCTTTTGTTTTTGTCTGAAGTTACACACTGTCAGATTATTTCCTCCCATAATGTGTATTGCTTAATGCAACACTTAGCACTGTATACGTAGGCACGCCATCTGCTCACAGCCACAGTAATGGCTACTTTGAAAGTAGATTAACGTTTCCCCCCCCAATTTAATTATATACTTTTACTAATGATTTTTTTTAGTGCAATAATAGTAATGTTGACATTGTCACTCAAACATTTTGTGGATGACATCAAAAAGCAAGGGGATAAAACACATAAAATGACAACTACTTACTATTGATTGTTGTAATTGGATATTTAAAAAAAAAATTAAAAAAAAAAAATATATATATATATATATATTTTTTTTTTAACAGTAAAGCGACAGGAATGAATTTATTCCAGGCCAACAATATTTAAAATATGGTAATTTTACACTTTATCCTACTTAATGTCTATCATTATATATAAAAACACAAAAGAAGGAGGTACCAAGAAAAGGGCAAATGATGTCATAAACCCTTCTTTCGTAAGTTCCCAAGTTCCCCCATATTCTTCCTCATCTACTTGTTGGAAGCTGTTAAAATACAGGTACAGTATGCCGGCATTTAGCACACAAAATCTGCAGAATAAAAAAAATAAAAATAAAAATTAATGATTAAAAGAGACCAGAGGATAGAAGAAATCACATAACCATCTCAGAACCACCAAAACAACAATTTAGCAATTTTTAAAATTGTGACTATGAAATGTTATTTAATATGTGCGAGTGTGGTATTTAATAAACGTGTTTAACGTATATATTGTATTTTTTGTAACCAGTATCACTGGATATTTACACTTTTAAGCATTTTACTTCTAAACCTATCAAGATCCCGCAGCACCCTCTGGTGGAGATTATAGATAGATTTTTTTTTAAAATTCTTTATTTTTCAATTTTGTAAACTTGGCGCAAACAGTAAGACAAACGTTATAGCATACCGGCTTGTGCAAAAGCCTGTAGTACATGTCGTGCAGTTCAACCTTGTTATACATTATGTAGTTCAGTACATTATCTTTTTACTCAGCTCTTTTCTACTGTCAACCAAGGTGTGTGTGTGTGTGTGTGTATGTATATATATATATATATATACACACACACACACAAACATACCTACCTACCATTTCTCTCCCCTTCTTCTCAAGTGCATATAGGTTTTGGTCACTGTCTAATTGGGATCTTTTCTTAATTTAGGATATAGACTTAAAAGTTTGACTATAATGTGTGATTGCTTGGTAGTAGTGTGATCAAGTCTATATCTTTATTGTTTTGCACTTTTAGGCAGGACAGACACAGATGCTCAGCCCTTGTTATTTTAGTAGTTAATTCACTGATTATGGGTGTTCACGCCTACTTTTCCCTGTCAGCCTCACTTTGGATATCTGGAAGGGTATTTAAGTTTGTTCATTGTGCAATACTATGTCTTGAGAAAAGCCTCCTGTTGAGACTAAAACATAGATGTGCCGTGATTGACAGCTTTTGGGATAAAAAAAAAAAAAAAAAGCAGTGAAAAGTTTGATGTAAAAATTCCCGAGAGTGTGCTTCCCCTTGTTTGAGATGAATGATAGATCGATCAAAACGATTAAAAGGACCGCTCTGGGCTACAGAACAATTGATCTCAATAAAATTGTTATGGTGTCTGAAGGTCATGGGTAGCATCTTATCTTATGGGCTTAAATTGTTCTTAAAAAAAGTTTAATAAAGTCCTTTCTATATTGCCTATACAGTGCACCCTTTTTACCCTCCTCATCCAGCTCCAATGCAGAAGAGTCTCCCTTAGGCAGTAGTGATGGGCTATGGGTATCAACAGACACTCTTTGTCTATCACCAATGGTAGATATAACCCCAGTATATAATATCTGAAGAAAATAACAGGACATACAAGACTCTATATGAAGTCTTAATAGACAATACTTACATTGCTATACCCACAAAACCCTTCAGCGGTACAATTCCCCAGATCACTCCCAATATAATAGCCAAGATCTGACGGATCCAGTAGATCACATCCAAAAATTCATCCTGTTGGTAGAAAAAGTAACTGTAAGACATTCAAAAATGCAGACTGAACACACTACAACTATAAAGAAACAACTGCATGGCTATTAATTCGAAACAGTCTTCCACCTGTGCAGCTATGATCCAAACAACAAAATACAATTTAAAAAAAATATATATACAAAAATATTCATGGTAGGGTGTTTATTGTGTCAAATACGTAAACTATGGTTCATTGATCATTCTGTTGTAGGAGTTGCAGCTGCATAGAATGAGTAAGCTATAACCATTATTATATTAATCATTAATTTACTGTGTGAAATGACTGCGCTTAAGACCACTACTGCAAAGGAGTGCCAAAACCATATCCGTGGGGTAGCAAAAAGTGATTTTGATAATGCATGCTCTATATACATCTTGTGTCATTTTCAATCACTGTGAAGTGACACAAAAATAAATAAATAAATGGCTTTCAGTCTTTTTGCAGCTGTCACAAAGCATGTCATACATGCAGAGTCAGCATTACCGGGTAAAATAATCCTTATCCTTCTTAAGAAGCTCTCGGTGTTAGAAATATAAGTCACTATTGCAATCCTTAAGGAAATAAGTGCTCAAAATTCGGCTTTTTATGCTGTGGCACAGTACATCACAAAATGCTATGTTGCCACTTATATTTTAGCAAAATCCATGACATGCATTTTGACTGAGTATTCTAAACGCCAATTAAAATGTATTAAGAATTGTCAAGCTATATAAATTTAGTTCATGAGCTCCAAGTAATAAGATAAAAAAAATAAAAAGGAACAAGGCAAAACTGATTACATGGCCATACAGGTCTACAGAAGAAAACAAAATAAGGAATGTTTCACATTTAAACTAAAAGAAGGAAAAACAAATGAGGTATGATGGGGGGGAGGGCACAAACAGACACAGCAAATGTAATTCACCTGTGGGTTAAAGCAGCACTGTCACTGTGTGGGGTCTTTGCATAATTTGCAAAGACCCCCAACAGTGACGTTGCCGCAGGGTGCAGGGGAAGGTGAGCTGCCTCCATGCTCTTCCTGTCAGTCCTCTTCAGCTCCTGTTGTTTTAGTACCAGGAGCAGACATCAGCGCTGTACTCTCATGCATGTACGAATACAACTTTGAGGTCTATAAAAGGACCCTGCTTAGACAGAGCTTTTCCACCCTCAGCCATCAGTAGAGCTGGGTCTTGACAATAAGCTCTGTCTTTTTGTCAAGCTTAGGAAAATACTAAGACAAAATAGTCCCTACTTTACTTTAGAATATATTTTGACTGGGCTGCGAAATAATGAGAGTATTTCATAAAGTTTTTATCTTTATGAAATTCTCAGATTGGGAGCAGTCTAACCACCGTAACCTCCTTGCTGTATTGCTAATGCAGAACTTCTCCATCAGCAATAACAATTCATTTTAACAAGTATATATCTCAAGGAGATATTTGCACAAGAAGAAACCACGGTGCAAAGTCCTAAATCTGGAACAAACAGCTGTGAAAATAGTGGAATAATTGCTGTTGATCACACACAAAGTGTATATATATATATATATATATATATATATATATATATATATATATATATATATATATATATATATATATATATATATATATATATATATATATTTATATATATATATATATATATTTATTTATTTAATTTTTTTTGCAGACGAGTTATACAATTATATTTGCAGAACATTAGTCATGGAAAATACATTGGAAAAAAACGAATATATATATTTTTATGTATTGATTTTTTTCAATGTATTTTTCATGAATAATGTGCTGCAAATATATCTCTGAGGAATTTGGCACCTTTAAATAAATTTTACATATGCAGCATATTATAAATAAATTTAAAAAAAAATAATAATAGATAGAGAGATATATATTTATATATACACACACGCACGCACACTGGGAGGGAGACAAATATACACATCCCAGTGGCTGATTTGTCCAGTGCTATCTCTAATAACCCGGGGAGGTTGCGGTCTACGTATAATAACCCGGGGAGGTTGCGGTCTACGTATAATAGCCCGGGGAGGTTGCGGTCTACGTATAATAGCCCGGGGAGGTTGCGGTCTACGTATAATAACCCGGGGAGGTTGCGGTCTACGTATAATAACCCGGGGAGGTTGCGGTCTACGTATAATAACCCGGGGAGGTTGCGGTCTACGTATAATAACCCGGTGAGGTTGCGGTCTACGTATAATAACCCGGTGAGGTTGCGGTCTACGTATAATAACCCGGTGAGGTTGCGGTCTACGTATAATAACCCGGTGAGGTTGCGGTCTACGTATAATAACCCGGTGAGGTTGCGGTCTACGTATAATAACCCGGTGAGGTTGCGGTCTACGTATAATAACCCGGTGAGGTTGCGGTCTACGTATAATAACCCGGTGAGGTTGCGGTTTTCGTATAATAACCCGGTGAGGTTGCGGTCTACGTATAATAACCCGGTGAGGTTGCGGTCTACGTATAATAACCCGGTGAGGTTGCGGTCTACGTATAATAACCCGGTGAGGTTGCGGTCTACGTATAATAACCCGGTGAGGTTGCGGTCTACGTATAATAACCCGGTGAGGTTGCGGTCTACGTATAATAACCCGGTGAGGTTGCGGTCTACGTATAATAACCCGGTGAGGTTGCTATCGATGTATAATAACCCGGTGAGGTTGCTATCGATGTATAATAACCCGGTGAGGTTGCTATCGATGTATAATAACCCGGTGAGGTTGCTATCGATGTATAATAACCCGGTGAGGTTGCTATCGATGTATAATAACCCGGTGAGGTTGCTATCGATGTATAATAACCCGGTGAGGTTGCTATTGATGTATAATAACCCGGTGAGGTTGCTCTCTATGTATAATAACCCGGTGAGGTTGCTATCGATGTATAATAACCCGGTGAGGTTGCTATCGATGTATAATAACCCGGTGAGGTTGCTATCGATGTATAATAACCCGGTGAGGTTGCTATCGATGTATAATAACCCGGTGAGGTTGCTCTCTGTGTATAATAACCTGGTGAGGTTGCTCTCTATGTATAATAACCCGGTGAGGTTGCTCTCTATGTATAATAACCCGGTGAGGTTGCTCTCTATGTATAATAACCCGGTGAGGTTGCTCTCTATGTATAATAACCCGGTGAGGTTGCTATCTATGTATAATAACCCGGTGAGGTTGCCTGTTATATGTATAGTAACCCGGGGAGGTTGCTGTGTCCTGTTATATGTATAGTAACCCGGGGAGGTTGCTGTGTCCTGTTATATGTATAGTAACCAGTACCTTGTCTTCCCATGCTGCATCCGCCCTCCAGGCTTTGCTCCAGGGAGACACTTTCCCCTTCACTCCTCCGTTGGACACGGGCTGCTCCTCTTTCCGCTTGGCGTTACTCATCCTCACACTCGGGGAAGGGACGCTTGGACCCCCTGGCAGGGGTCTGAATGGCGGCTGGCAGTGTAGAAGGATCCCCAGGGATCTCAGCCTTCCTGACAGATGACTGGCTTCTCACAAACCGTGCCCCGGAAGTGACACCTTGGGAAGCCTGGAAGCGGCGCGATAAAACTACGTCACGCAGTGCTGGCACTAAATCCACCTTGCCAGTGGAACGCCTGGCAAACGGTCCACGTCACACTGGGCAGGCCCCACGGTATCACAGAACTACAACTCCCATGTTACTTTACCACAGATCACACTAGCAGAGCATCATGGGAGATGTGGTTCTTCCTGAGCACCCAACTCAATTAGTGATTGCAGAGTGTGTTAAAGTATGTACTGGAGTTGCCACTTGTCAATAAACATTGTTTTAATCCATACATGTTAATTTTACCCCGTATTCTACAAAAGCTCAGCATTTTTACTATATGTCATGGTAGTCATATGGGCAACCAGGAGGGTTTCCTGTCTCACTCTCATTGAACTGTGATTTAAAGGCTATGCTTCTCATAGAGAGGCATTGGGTTGGCAGTGTATACATGTGGATTTTGCAAAAAAAACTCTGAATTAAATGGAATATAGACTGGATTTCAGCTTGTCAGCATGCAATGGATGAAAAGAATGATGAAAATGTTGAATGAGGTACTCAACAAAACACATTTAAAAAAAACATAAACAATATGCAAATAAAATTAGAGAGAGTCTGCTTGCAAAATGGTTCAACTAAACTTCCATATTGTAATAGAGGCTACTATTATACCAAATTGTAATAGAGGCAACTATTACAAAAAGCTTTAGTTTGTACCATTTTGAAGACTAACTTCATTAAGGAAAGGTTTAATTGATGGACGGGTCCTATATGCCTTAATAGTTAAAGCAAGCATTTAGTTTATTCACTTTATATTATATTAATAATGTGTTTATATTATTTTATTAATGTATTATTATTTTAATCCCTTGTCTGCCGGCAGTGGTTATCTACTGAATATTTCTGTAGTTTAGCCTACAAAATTAGGTTCATTTATTTAGCAAATTTGCCTTCTATTGGGTTTCTTCGGAGTGAATTAATAATTGATAACCAGGCAAATCCCATATTTGATATAATAATTATTTTACTAGCACAACAAATTTAGATTTTATAAATTACTTGACGTTAAAGGGACACTCTAGGCACTATAACCATTTCATCTCACTGAATCGGCTATAGTGCCTGGAATTTCTTCCATTCACTGTTAAACCATTTTCAAACAGTTTAACACTTAATTAGGGTCCCTTGTTACTCACACCCCGCCCCTGCTCGAGGTATGGCTAAGGCAGAGATTACACACTTTCTCCAAGCTGTACCAAGTCATCCCAGCAATGGGTGCTATGATAGGCTGAAAGTGTCAGCTGATGTTCTCCCACATCTGATGCTCGTCTTCAAGATTTCTCGAGGGCTGCACCATTCCTGTGGAACTCGCTTCCCTCCTCCGTTAGATGCTCACCCAGTCTCCACTCCTTCCAAAAATCGTTAAAAACCCACTTCTTCATAAAAGCATATCAATTAAACTGTTAATAGCTCCTGACTGATTCCTCTTCTGCAACTGTCACTAGTCTAATACTATCCTTACCTTTTTGTGTCATTTTACCCCACTCCCTCTAGCATGTAAGCTCATTGAGCAGGGCCCTCAACCCCTCTGTTCCTGTGTGTCCAGCTTGTCTGGTTACAACTACATGTCTGTTCGTCCACCCATTGTAAAGCGCTGCGGAATTTGACAGCGCTCTATAAATATCATAATAATAATAATCATAGTCACCCATTGCTGCTCAGACTACTGATCCTTCATCAGCCCAAGCATCACAGAGGGGATAGACTGCTTGGGACTCTCATTTAGCATTCAAACATTAAAACCGGTTTTAGGCAGGGGGTGACCAACTTCTGAGCCGAGAGGACGCATGGAGTAAGAACTCCTGGTCCCATCTCACTACCACGGCGTCAAACAGCAGGAATGAACTTCAACCAGAACTGACAGAATACCACAGCTACTTACTGCCCCAGCACGGCCCCGTCAAAACAAAGGAAGTTAACAGACCCGATCTAGCAATCTAAAAAAGAGCGCCAAAAGGCCTTACAAGATGGCAACGACCAACGGGCACCATCTCAAGCCTTTGAAAGCCTTCCAGACCCTGATATCCCGTCGCCCCGATACTTGAATGAGCCAGTGACAAAACTGAGGTTACACTCTATGTTTCAGGACCTGAGGCATACACTCCAACAGGACTTTATGATAAAAGACATCGACGACATTGGAGACAGAACCAACCAATTGGAACAGAGGATAGAATAATTATGCTCGGCGCATAACGAGGCGGTGGAAACAATACAGAGCCTAATATGGAGGACAGGGCAAGGCGGAATCCAGCGACAAGGTATCCAACAAAGACCTGCCCAAGTACATTACAACTCTGTGCGACGTGTTAGCACCAGGCCTGGAGGATCCGCCTGGATGATAGATTGCGTTCACCGCCTGCTTCGACCACCATGCTTCACTGTCAACACACCAAAGGACACAATTGTACGATTCCATTACTTTAAATCTAAGGACGCTCTCGTCCCAGCTGCTAGGAAACTACAAGCACTGCCTAAGCCTTATCAGCTATCCTCCATATTTGCAGACTTATCAGCCGCGACAATGGCTGGGAGAAAGGGTTCATAAATGTTACCAAGACTTTCAGGAATCACGACATACCTTACAAATGGGGCTACCCCACAAAGATTGTAATCTGGAGAAACAACCGCTCCTATGTCATCCTAGAGCCAGAAGACGGAACCAAATTGCTGACAGAATGAGGCCTGCTATAACAGACGGAACCCCGTAATCAACATAGACCCTCTCCCAAAGAGTTCCAGGAGAATGGCAGATGGTTTCCTCACCCAGGAATACCAAATACTTGGCCTGCTTCGAAGTTATGTGCCTCCCAGGACTGATAATAGGCCATAGGCCACTGTGTGTAATGGGCCATTAATTATGTGAAATTATAGCTTACGGGAGAACTCTTGAGTAAATAAGCTAGTGTGCACTTAGCATAATGAGAAGCAACAGTTATGTCTGTTCAATCTGGTTAATGTTACAACTAATATTTTGTTTCAGTATGTAGTTATAACGGGCTTAAGAATATATAGGGCACCCAATGGTGGTGGGAGACGAGGCCATAATTAATGCCATATAAGGTGACACAGCATAGTACCGCAACTCCAGCCGTAACTTAACGGTATAGCCCAGGGAGAATACGAGGCTGTCGAGAATACCCATATTAGTGGGCTGATGGGACCCCAACAGGTCGAGTTTGCCACTGTTATCTTGGTGGACATGTTCGTATCGTGCCCAAGTCTATACAATATGCTGAGCACGATATATCTATGCAACTAGAGTTCCGTTCATACACCTATCTATTTACAAAAATAAAGAGAGAGAAATGAACAAATTAGAGTTACCACAGGGGAGGATGTTCAACCTCTTACTTCCACTTTCAAGGGTAAAATTCCACAGCTATGTAAAATAAGTCAGGGAACCGGATTGGTACAACCCCCTCAGGCCGCATGATTGGGTATAGGTGAAGGTGACATCGACGCCCGCTTCGGCCACAATGGTTACTCTTTGCCACAAGAGTATGCTGTATATACTTTATTTTGTATTTCTTTTCTGTTTATATGCTTTCCCTTACTTCAATGTGCATGCATGTATCCCGCAATAACTACTCACCGCGCTTAAGGGATCTGTGTTGCTGTCTAGTAGAAAGGAAAGTCTCACTACGGCTTACTTGGGTTCAAGGCTCCCAACAAATGGAATGTACACAGGCTCAGTTGAACAGGGTGGGTGACCATACTCGACCACGTAAGGTATATAACTGTCCACTCCGGTAATCTATGGCTCCTGAACTAAAAATCCTTTCCCTTAATGTAAAGGGGCTGAATAGCCCACACAAAAGACGGCTAACGATCCAAGAAATGCATAAATCCAGGGCTGCTATAATTTGCCTTCAGGAAACACATTTAAGCAAACGCAACCCCCCCGACATTTTGCTCTAAGAAATATCCCCACGTTTTCCATGCCTATTCCCCGAACAAAACAAAGGGAGTGTCTATCTTGTTTCACGGAGATTGGGTCTTCCAAACTGAGAATGAATATAAAGACCCCCGAGGCAGACTTTTAATCCTAATTGGCTCCCTTAATGGTTTACAGGTCACGGTGGCATGACTGTATGCCCCTAACGACTCTCAACAGACTTTCCTAGGCAAAGCCCTTAAAATGATTACCAAGCTCAAAAAAGGACATACCTTCATATGCGGTGACTTCAATTGCACCTTCGACCCCTCACTAGACACTCAAAGATTACACAACAAGAAACCCCCATCCGCTGCGATGACCCTTAGCCATCACTTAGCGAAACTACTGCACACACACAAACTGTATGACACTTGGCGCAGCCTGTATCCTTTGGCCAGGGATTATTCATCCTTCTCAAATGCCCATAAAACATACTAACGTATAGACATGTGCCTAATGGATAAGTATACTGTCACCCATCTATCAGGTGTTTCCATCGGACTCAGGACCTGGCCTGACCATGCACCTCTGAAAATCACGCTTGGAACACCATACCCGACAAGGGGAAGAGGTAAATGGAGAATAAATGAATCCCTATTAGAAAACACTAACTACCTCCTTAACCTAGGTCTGGTCATAGCAAACTTTTTTAAAGAAAACAAATCCCCTGAATCCTCTATAGACTTACAATGGTCTGCCCACAAGGCAGTATTACAGGGACTCCTGATCCAGACAGGATCAAGATCCAAGCGTAAAGCCTGTGAGACCAAAGTGCAACTCCTCTGGGACTTGACGGAACTGGACACTAAAAATAAAGCACAACCATCCAAAAAACTATCTAAGCAAATCTCTCAGATTATCGCCCAACTACACTTGTTAGCACTACACGATACCTAACGCCGCATGAGGCCCCTCAAACAACTATACTACTCCTTTGGTAACAGGGGAGGCAAATTACTTGCGAATAGATTACGAGCAAGATACCTCCAGACCAAGATCCCCTACATCACCTCTAGCAAGGGCAACAAATTGTATACCCCGCAGGATATTGTTGAGGAATTGGCAAAATATTTTGCCAATCTCTAAATATCTACAACATGAAATATGACCCTGATACACACCAACCCTTAGGCACTGAAATACATGATTTCTTAGACAAAACACATCTACCCTCTATCTCTCAACAGCAATCCCTAGACCTGGATGCCCCATTCACTGAAAATGAAATACAAAATGCTATTAGATAACTCCCGAAACATAAGGCCCCAGGCCTCGATGGCTTTTCCAATTGCTATTACATTAAACTAGAACACTATGTCACGCCACACCTAACCAATCTCTTTAACTACATTAAAACTTCAGGGACAGTTCTTTGTAAAATGCTGGAGGCACACATGGTGACACTACCCAAGCCCAATAAACCACCTACTATAAGCTCGAACCTTAGACCGATATCCCTGCTAAACGCTAACATAAAATTGTATGCGAAACTGTTAGCTCTACGAATCAAACCACTACTGACAAGCTTGGTTTCTGCGGAACAAGCAGGGTTCGTCTCAGGTAAACAAGTGGGAGATAACACCAGGCACTTCATTAACCTTATCAATTGGGTTAAAACTAGTTCACAAGCCGGGCTAATTCTTGCGCTCGACACTGAGTGTCCTGGTTTTATACTCTACTCCCACCGCAAGGGTGTTTAACTCAGGCTTTCTGTAATCTGCCTTCGATATTACTAACGGAACGTGTCAGGGTTGCCCGCTGTCCCTTATAATTTTTAGTTTATGTCTCAAACCCTTAATTCACCACATCAAAAAGTCCTCCACCATAAAGGGGATTTCTACACCTGCCGGGGAACAGAAGTTAGCAATATTTGCAGACAATGTTTTACTTTTAACTGACCCACACAACTCAATCCCAAACCTAACTAATCTATCACAGATTTACGGGTAAATCTCATATTATTATTTTTTTTGTTTGTTTGTTTTTTTTTTCTGTTGTGCAAGTGAGTACAAGGCAGATTCAAACGTCACAGCATACATTTATACAAAAATGTAAACATATTGGTTAAACAGTGGCATGGAAAATTTGCACATTTTTGTTGTATAGGAACAGATTTAACTAGACCAACATGTCTCAGGTCTGAATAGCTTGGTCATCAGGTTTGGCGAGACATGCGTACAGTACAGAAGCGAGTTGATTTGAGTAAAACATGCAGGTAACACATGAGAACTATTTTCTAATGGCATGGTAGTAGCTTGCTTAATAAGTATAATGTGTATAAGAACTGAACACATGCATTTAGGTGCAGAAATAATGCTAGGTCTTTTAAGCTTATTAGATAACATTAAATTGTAACATGCTAGTATGATTGAACTGAGTTAAAGTAAATACCACTGGAGTTGAGCAGACCTCTGTGAAAGACCGAGCAGAGGGAGATAGTTAGAGTAAGCAGAGTGGCTCCAGCGTGAGTCCGAGGACATTAGGTCTTAAGTAGGCTGTGTTAACCTGTAGGCTGCTGTCTCTTGCTGAGCCCGTGAGTATGGTGGTCTGTGCTTGTTTCCATATTTGCATAATGTTGCCTAAAGTTCACATTCCGTGATGGAGTGGCTCTGTAACGGATCTCCATTAAAGGATGCTCCTAGCGTTTCCTGAGGACTCCAAGCACAATTAGTACCCCAGCCAATAATGTACCAGTTACCTCCCACACATCTCCTCCCCTTAGTGTGACACATAATCCCATTAGTCCAGACACAAATTCCCTGGGATACTGGATGTACCCCTAAACATAGGGATACCCCTTTAAATGTTACATTCCCTGTTGGCCCTGATCTGGGTGAGACACATATCCAAAAATCACCCAGATCGGACCAGGGGTTCGGGAATTATGGAGGGTTAAAGTTTTGACCGACTGCATGGCAAAAGTATCCGAAAATAGTTCCATGTATTTTGGCCCTGCAGTCGGTCACAGAAAAGGGAATGAAACACACGAATTGCCTGGGTTACAGAGCCTGGGGAGGGTTTAAACGAATTCCCTTGTTCATGGGGTTCTTTCTACCGAACGGCGGGTCATTCGTTAGTTTCCACACTAATTCATGGAAGTCTGGAGGTCTCAGCGGTGTTTGCCTAGTCGAGTGTCCGATTTTAGTTCCAGACACCCGACGCTGTTCGGGAGTTTACAATGGCCGCTGCCACGTGTTCGTTTCCCGAATGGCGGCCACCCAGAGGACAAAGAACACATTACATAGATTGCCAATTACCCGTTTGCAACTCCAGGGTGGTCTGGTTGTTCGGTAGTTTCACTCAATATAATGAATGGAGTGATTCTACTGAACAATCAGGGGAATGCTGCATACACATAACACCGTTTACCGAACACATAATATTAAAGACAGCCTGAATGCAACCTGCTACACAGTCTTAAAGGGCATTGTTCCTAACAGTCATAATATGTCCACGGATGGCCCTTAAAGGGCCAGTAGCAGCAATATAAAATACCACATGCCCAAATATTGCATTTAAAAGTACAAATTCACAAGGGGCCATAGTCAGCAGGTAGGAGGCGGGCAGCCAGTCCTCTCCAATGTCCAGTGGCAAGGCAGCTTTCGCCACATTTCTCCCCTTTACCATCCAGACTAACAGGGTATCTGACCTCCTGTCGGTCAGTGCCCTGGTTAGTCCAGCAACCCACCCACAGAACACCATCAGCAGTATAGCCCACCCACAATAAAGAGTTGCTACCCCTGGGGTTGTGGGTCGCTTGTCCCTGTCCAGGAGCTTCACCTCGGCTCTGGGGTTTACTAGCGCTCCTGATCAGTGGGTTGCTGAGTGGGCAGAGACCAGCGGTACTCTGCCCTGTTGCCAGCGCTACCTTGTGAGTAGCCTGGTTGGAACCCAGTCGAGGGAATGGCGTAGTAAGTTCCTCACTCTGGACCCGGTACTGCTGCTGGAGGGGGAGACTGATTGTCTCCCCTTTGGCTACACAGCCCTGCTGCTGGGGGACAGGACCGACTGTCCCTACCCCCGGTGGTGCCTGTGCAGAGACCGCGGTCCCATCTGCACTGTTGTGGAAATTCCTGTCTCCCCTTGGTGGGCTAGGCTGCCGCTAGGGAGAGGGGGTAACAAGTTCATCTCCCTTACCCACTTTTTGTCGCTGGGGATAGGGACTGACAAGTTCCTCTCCCATACATACTTTCAGCCGCTGGGGAGAGGGGGTAACAAGCTCCTCTCCCTGACACACTCTCTGCTGTTGGAGGGGGAGACCAACTGTCTCCCCTTTTAATATATTGTCCTGCTGCTGGGGCGCGAGACCAACTGTCAACTATTAGCTTAATTTTCAACCAGGTTCACTGCTTGGTCAGGAGTTTGGTGAGTTTCTCACAGATTCCCAGTTGCGAGCCGAGGGTCCCATTACTCGTGCATCTCCACATACTCCCTTCCCATCTGGGGTATTCAGTAGAATCGACACTGGAATCGCTGTGAGGTCTGCTGCTTGGGCAGGGGTGTAACTCCCTCTCATCAGGGCTTCGTGGTGCGAGAGCCGTTGGCAGAGCACTGTGGGCCGCCGCCATCTTGCATGGTAGGCCCAGGTGGATATTCTGTCTTCTCACAGCCCAAGTTCTCTGCAGTGGGGACCGGGATGACCTCCCTGGCCCAGAGGGGGGGACGCGGGACCGGCAAGCCTGTCAATAAGCTGGCGTGTGGTATCCGGGATTGGAGGCAGGGCGGCGGCCTTCCACCCCGCTCCCCTCCCTCTCCAAAGCCTTGTGCCTCCCTCAGGGGGCTTGAAACTCCCGATCTCAGGGTCTGACACTCCCTCCACCGCCGTATGGATGTCTTGTGGCCTCATCTCAAATGCCAGAGCAGCTAATTTTAGCCTAAGAGGCCAGATTTCTCCGGAGCCTCTCCTGCATGCGACCGGGCAGCATGGTGGTCCGGCCCCGCCCCCGTAAATCTTATATTATAAAAATAATGTATCAAAAATCCAGGCCTTATCAATAGGACTATCCTCAATGACCCAATCAATACTGCAAAGTAAACATAACTTCAACTGTCGAAAAACGTCACTTTCCTATCTTGGAGTAAAACTCACCAAAACAACTCACCTACTGACATCAGAAAATCACTCCCCCCTGGTCCACAAACTTGGCTCAATGTTGGACAAGTGGAGAGGTCTAGAGGCATCATATATGGGTTGTGTAAACACCATTAAAATGATGATCCTACTTCACATTCTATACCTTTACCCATTCCGATTTAAAAAAACATCACAAAAAAACCTACAAAAAACGATATCTGGAAGAGGAAACCCCCACGAATTGCTTATTGCCTACTGTGATTGCCTAGACTCAAAGGTGATCTCGGCATCCCAGATGTGTGCAGCTACTATCAAACAAAAAACACTATCCCAGGACTTGCGCTTGTTACATACAACATCAGACCCATTGTGGTTACCACTTGAGCAAGCATGTACGGGTCGGAAGTCCATACCTCACTTACTATGGTCCTGCACAACACCTGAAATTGCAACTTCACCATCCATTAGGATCCTCCCCTCCACCAAGTTTCTGCTATCCTCATGAAAAAGTTGGATTAGTACACTTATTCACCCCATAACATTACGCGCTCTAGCCCCCATCCAGGCACTGGTGACACTCTCGCCGTACCTCCCTGTATGGGGCGAGAGGCATTTGCATAATAAATGACTTGTGCGACACCCAAGGCGTTAAAACATTTCTTGTATTAGCAGCCGAATTTAAGCTACACCCTATGGAAATATTTACCTATTTACGGATCAAACACATAATTCAATCCAAACGCATAAAACAGGCCAATATGACAGGCTATCATCAGTGGCCAGGTATTGCTTGAAACCTTTGAGCTATGTGAGACCACTATCCTTATGCTTTAACTCTATTGCGGAACAGGGGGAAGGGGAAAAACTGAACTAAATGTTGTCCTGGGAGAGAGATTGTGGCAGGGCCTTCTCCTTGGAGCAGTGGCAGGAGGCTATCCTACATACCAACCAAGCCTCCAAAAGTTTATCACACCGGGAGGCCTACGCCAAGGTTCTGATGAGGTGGTACCTAGTTCACCAGCGACTTTCTCGCATTTGTGACATTGTTAGTCCGATGTGTTGGAGATGCGGAGCAGAAGCAGGTACGATAAAACACATATTCTGGGATTGCACTCTATTGCAACGATTCTGAGGGCAGGTCAGCAACACACGCCTAGACCCGATCCCAGAAACCTATCTCTGGCATATGTCCCCTAAACTGGACAAAAACCCAGACAAAACTATCATAAAAAACCTTCTTACTGTAGCAAAAACAGGTGTAGCACTCCATTGGAAAAGCACACTTGCTCCACCAATGGACGAGGTTGTGAAAAAACTGGAAGTCACATATCAGTACGAAAAAACTATGAGTAAGGTAATAGGCAACCTAAGCATACACAAAAAAAACTCTGGAATAGCTGGATAGTAGAAAGAAAACGCATTTTAGATGGTAACTAAGGTAGAGGCGACTATAGTACAAAAAAATAAAAAATAAAACACACAGGTAATGTTGACCACCTATACTAATGAGCCAGTGCCATATATATAAAGCTGATATGGACAGGGTACATGTAAAAGGTGCCACACGCGCCGTGATCTGGCTGGGAACTGACACGCCAAGGTACACGGAGGCACATGCATATGCACGACTTTATAGATCCCCCTAGGATACCATGCTCACAACTATACCTTTCCACCTTTTCTTTTTGTTTTTTGTTGGTAATTCTGTTACTCTTTCCCCCTCTTTATCTCACCCTTTACGGACACTGACAAGACAAGCTCAAGGAACAGCAGTTGAATAAACCAAATGTCGGGAAGGAATGTTCCTTCACACTGGTATAACTCAAGCTGCAACTATAGCAGAGTACATGTTATTGCAAACGATTAATGAACAATGTCATTACTCAACATGTCAATGTGTATCACAAGTAACTCATTTGTCATCGCTTATGTCAACCTGATGTTTATGCTGTTCAAATCATATAATTCGCAATGTACACGGTATTTCTCTGTAATGTCTTGTATGCATGCATAACCTTTAATAAAAACCATACATTGTAAAAAAAAAATGGTTTTAATGCTGTATAGAAGGATATCGCCAGGAGACTCCATATACTATAACCATTTCAATTAGATAAAGCAGTCACACTGCCTACAGTGTCCCTTTAAGTGTGTTATTCCTAAAATGCCTAAGATAATGTGAGATAAAACCAGCTAAAAGATCTATATATGCATCTGTGAGTGTTCTCAAATATCTTTTGACCGCAGCTCAGACTATCTCACCTTGAATGCAATACGAAATAATGAAGATACTGATCTTTTTTCATCTCGTATTACAACATTGATGTTACATTATCTATTTTGTTGCAATGTTGTTAATATAACTTTGGTTTAATTTTAGAACTCATTAAAACCCATGACTTTTCAAAGATCTTCATTTATGAGTGTCTTTATAGCTTGTGTTAATAAAATAATGATTGGATTTTTTCTTATATATACTGGTGCTTTCAATTAGGAGTCAAGAAAGGCCTTGTATAAAGCTAATAGCCTATAGAATGGTTTGATAATTTGGATTGTAACTTATTCTGTTACATTCATTTTATCAAGAGATATAAGCAGTAGGCACTACTGGTGAATAACCATCTCCGAAAAGTGTAGACGGAGGGGACAACGCACATATAAAACAAAGGGCGCGGCACCTTTTAGACCCACACCAAACGCACTTTACGAGCTTACTGATACACACATCAATAACGCAGCGAGGAAAACACGTATGGGAACCCACACGAACCGCAGGCTCGCCCACAAGGATTGATGACAATCCCCATAGCCAAGTATGATAGTGTAATAAAGACAGGAGCATTTTCCACACAAACTATTAACCAACACATAGCAACTACTCACCACGCTCACAGGATAGACAAGCGGGTGAATCCCCGCTAAGTATATTACCAGTAATGAACATGGTCCAATGTTCACCACCACACCCGCTCGGTAACGCATACCTAACAATGCTAACTTGGACCTACGAGCCCAAATTAAACAAGCTGCCTTACCGTTCAGCATTTAGATTTCCTCTCAGTCTGTACACACAGCATATCGTTGAACCGTATAAATATTTTGATTGCAAAGACCTGCGAGTCTCAATGTTACACTCAGACACCCTACGCAATTAACAAAACTATGCTTTGAGAAACAAACACACAACAATGCAAAACAAGCAATGTAAAAAAGGAATTAAATAAAATAAAAAATAAAAAAATAAAAAAAAGGAAACTGCAGCTTAAATGCTCGAAACTCCGTATAGAGTCGACGGTTTTGACTTGTAATATTTCAGGTTTACTGTACAATGGTTAAATATTGTAATGTCGCAACGCTGTAACCTTATTATATTGCTTAATAAAGAGATTTACAAAAAAAAATACTGGTGAATAATTATAATGAGAGATAATGAACCCCAGGGCATAACAAAATCCCAGTGCACTTCACTCACAAGGAGTGCTACGGGGAGAGCACAGTGGAAAGGTAATAAGTAGAAAAGGAACCTTAGTTTTATTATATCTAATATAGAAAAAAATACTAAAAGTAACTAAAAACACAATGTCCTAAGGACAACTAGAACGAGGGTGGAACTACAGACGCAATCTCTGATAAGGAATAGCCACCTCATATAATCCAACCAGGGGGCAGGTAGGGATGTATGAGCCCAGGTATCATGAATACAACTTTAGTTTGAAAGAAGGTAAGGACTATTACTAAACTGAGAAAGTCAGACGGAATCAGATCAGACGGAAAGCCCTCAATCTTTGTAAGAACCTCTCCAAACTAGGGTTCCTTTTCTACTTATTACCTTTCCACTGTGCTCTCCCCATTGCAGTCTCTGTGAGTGGAGTGCACTGGGGTTTTGTTATTTCATACTGTGTTTTGAGGGTTACCCCCTCCTAGGGAGAACAGTTTAGGTGACCTTCGACCATTTTTTTGGGGCGCGGTTCTGTGATGAGGGGTGGCGGGGGAGGCCCCCTTTCTTTTGGAGGTGTGGGGGAGGGCTATCGCCAAATCTAGTGTGTTTTTAATGTTCTTGAACACCAGGTAATCTCTCGGATACTTTAAATATTAATAACAATAATATTAAATGTTTACTCTATAAATCAGCCACTTTCCAATAGGAATCCGTATTGAATAGGGTCAGTACTGAGGATAAGAAGAAATATTTTACAGAAAGTAAAGACAGACAGAGACTTTGAGATCTGCTGTCAGTTTTTCTATGGACAGGGCATGACAGACTTTGGAAAGAATGCTGATGAACTATGGTCCTGTGCTTGTCAATAAACAGAAAAGGATGGCCTTAGCTGCACATATGAAGAAGATTAGATTTCTCCAATATTTTTGCATACTTCATTAGTTTCAAGTGAACCTAGGAATAATTGAGCATATCGATCCAGGCATTATGGGCTATATTTACACCTAGAGAAAAAAATGTATCTGTAATGATTATATCTTCCCTTTATTGATGACTGGAGATACATCTCATGGGGTTAAATGGGCACAGCCTAACAAGTTGGGGGGAAGAAGGCAGAATACAGCGCCCCACCATCTTTAAACTTCACTAGCTGCCACTGCCACCTAGGCCTTTTATGACAAGACAAACAATTGTGACCCTAGTAGCAGATACCTGACTAGTGCCACCAGGAGTGGACCTAAGACAGTCTGAAAATCAATTGACTTAGAGAAATGGGTAAAACTTATTGTGGCGGGACACAGCCAGTAAGTACCATGCCCACTGTATATGTGTTTGACTCGTATTTTGTGTCCTCAATGTGTAGTGTTATGATTTTCCCTTATTGAATATGTGTTTCCCCTTGTATTTTTACACTGTATAATGAAGTTTACTTTTCAGCCACGCGCAGGCGCTCCGGTTCACGGAGCCCCATGCGCTGGACCACCCGATACTCCATTTAGAATGTGTGGTTAGAATGTTCACACCTCGCTAACGAGATGTGAAAACCGCAGACTGCAAGGGAACATGCAGCGCGTGCTGCCCCTGGGTGGCCGCTGGTTTGTATAGCCGAAGACCACCAGGGGGCAGCATTTGTATACCGAACCGGCCTGCGCATCCCTTCTTCGGTCCCCATGATGAGAACCATCCTACCCAATCTCCCCCTCTCCCCCTTTTTTTCCTTTTCCTTTCCCTTTTCCCCTCCCCTACTTTATCTCTTTATCCTTTCTTTACCCGTCTTCCTTTTCTATGTCTGATTTTCAATTAGATTGCGATTATCTTTGCATAAGCCTCAGTGTTTTAGTTTCTGGTACGCGTGGGAGGGTTCTTTAAACATCAGAGAGGAGTTATCATATTGAATGATCAGGAATACTGGGAAGCCCCACTTGTACGCTATATGATTCTCTCTCAGTATTTTTTTCCATTCTTCAAAACTTCTTCTTGCTTGTCTTGTTACAAACGATATGTCAGGAAATAGTTTTAACTCCTTCTAGGATTCCAGTTTTACTAAGTCCTTCCTATCCGCTTGTATGATTAGGTTTTTAATGTAATATAATGAGAAACGTACTATCACCTCTCTAGGTAAATGGTCTGGAACATTTTTGTTCTTTGATAGACGATGGCATTGTTTGAAGGGGTATTGACCAAGGTTATGTGAGGGAACTAGTGATAAACATAGAACTAATATGAAGTTTTCAATTTTTTCTTCTGTAAATTCCTCAGACATCCCTCTGATTCTAATGTTCTTCCTTCCATATCTGATGTTTTAGCCTCTAAGTATTTTATTTTGTTTTCTAGATTTTCTTGTTTGATTTGTAAAGATCTATAATTCTCTTGTAGATTTTTTTATAGTATATGCCTGGTCAGACAGAGCTTGAAGAATTAAAGTAGTTTCTTCTTTAAATGTATTCACAAGAGTCGTCATGTCTTTTTATGTGTAGGTTATCCATAAATTCCATTACACATTCCTTATTTAGAAGTTGTTGTGATTCCACCTGTTCTTGTTCAAAGTTACTTGAGTTTGACTGATGTATTTCTGTGTTCCCGAGGGAACTTCTAGGTTTGCTTATTCTTCCTGAGTTTCTGGGAGAGTAATAAGTGTCTATAGATTTGTCTTTATGAGTAGTTTGAGTGAGTCTTCTCTTTTTTTTGAGCCATTGTGGGCAAGTAAACTGAAGATACTGGGGTTCTGATTTTTTTTTTCACCTCTAAATTCATGTCCTACTTTTTGTTCTTTGATATTTTCTCCTTTCAGAAGAAAAAAAAATCCTCTTTTCCTTTTTATTTTTTTAAAGAGACCGGAAGGAGTTTTGTTAATCCTTTTCCATTCTTTTTATCCTTTCTTTTCCTTTATCTCTTTTTCTTTTTCTTTCCTTTACTCTTTTATTCTTCCCTTTTTGCTTCCCCTTTTCTCACTTTTGTTTTTCTCTTCCTCCCCGCTCTTCTTTTCTTTTTATGGTTTTATGGAAAAAGTATTTTAAAAAAAATGTTTTTATAAGGTGTATAATTTAATCCACTTTATCTAATTTAAATGAAGTAGTACTTGCTATTAGGATCTAGGGCATCCTCACCCCTCCCTATACAACTAATTTGCACTCCAATAGTCCCCAATCTCTTTGCTCAAAAACCTTGAATAGTAATCAGGGTTTGCAGATTACCCAATCCGACAACACCATTCCACAGTGATTCCACTCCAAATGTACACCACCGTCTCAAACCAATTCACAGACTCACTGCCCCGGTTTGCAATGGGATAGCTTCTGTGGACTGAATCATAGAAAAATGCCCCCTAAAGGACAAGGTTAACACCCCCCTTTTTCTAGCTAAGGTATTACCCGTATTCTATTTTGGAGTGACAGATCCCAGACTTTGTATGGGATAACTTTACAGTCATTATGTAGAGCGCCCAAATATGATTTTGGACTAGAGTTGCCACCAATTCCAGTCCAATTATCTTGAGCATCATTAATGACCCCTGGTCAGGCACTCTATCCTATCTATACCATGGATAGTCTAACCCAATTGCGATAGTGAAGGGGGCGTGTCTCGGGAAACTGACACGCCTCCTCCTTTGGATGGCTCAATAAGAGTTCATCCTATAAGTCCCTACTCCCCGAGAGAACACTTGGACAAGGGTATGTAAGACCACCCATTGTACAGCGCTACGGAATCTGATGGTTCTATATAAATCATAAAATAATAACAAAAATAATAATACACAGTTTGTGTAACCTTTCCCTACTCTCCCCCCCCCCCTCCCATTAAGGGAGCAAAAGTGATGGGATCCTGTGTTCGAGTGGGGTGGGACAAGCCTGAAGTGGACGGGAGGGAGTGGTTTGGAGTATTACTATGCCCCATGTGCACCTTTAAACCAATAGGGAAGTATCAGGGATGTGAATTGTTGGTTCCCCACCCCCTTCCCTCGTATGTGGGAGCTGTATGGTTGGATCCCTCGCTGGTGAGGGAGAGGGAGTAGTTTTGGTTATGTCTCCGCCCCAAGTGCACCGCAGACCAGTCGGGATGCACTGGGGATGTGAATGACTGACTCGCCGACCTTTTCCCTCGTGTGTGGGAGGGAGAGGTGGGGAGTGACTTGGAGTGTGTCACTGCCCCATGTGCAATGTGGCACAATAGGAAAACATTGTGGATGTGCGTTGCTGGATGGGTGGGTACACCTCGCCAGACCTCAGCAAGACTGGCTGATAGGGGGAGGGACCGAGATACAACCCGGATACACCTCTCTCCCTTTGATGGGGTGGTACAAGCCAGCTGAAGGCAATCCACTGTATTTACAAGGTATGTAAACCGGGAGTTTGACTGTTCTGCTTTATTCGCTCCTGACGCGTCGAGCTATTTTTTTTCTTTTACACTACTTGCACTTGGTAGCACTTTTTAGCACTATATTACTGTATATATAGCACTAGTTTTTTTTTATCCATGGGAACCGAGGTATGGTTAGGGGGAGCCTATTTTCCTGTAGTCCTGGTTACTGTTGTAATGTTAGTGCCTAGTAGACATGTGCAATTCATTTCGTTCCGAATGAAAATTCGGCCGAATTTCGGAAATTCGGACATTTGAATGCTTCCGAATGTCCGAAGTGCCGAATTTCAGAAGTGCAGAATTTCCGAAGTTCCGAATTTCGGAATGCCGAACCGAACTGAATTTCGGAAGTGTCGAATTTCAGAAGTTCCAAAGTGCTTCAGATTTCTGAAAAGTGGCAAAACAGGAGAGGGTTGGGGTTAGGGGTAGGGTTGGGGTTAGGGGTAGGGTTAGTGGTTGGGGTAGGGTTACATAGTTACATAGCTGAAAAGAGACTTGCGTCCATCAAGTTCAGCCTTCCTCACATTTGTTTATTGCTGCTGATCCAAAAGAAGGCAAAAAAACCCAGTTTGAAGCACTTCCAATTTTGCAACAAGCTAGAGAAAAAATTCCTTCTTGACCCCAGAATGGCAGACAGATTTATCCTTGGATCAAGCAGTTATTACCCTACATTGAAAGATTCTATCCTTGAATATTCTGTTTTTGCAAGTATGCATCTAGTAGCTGAACATCTGTATGGACTCTGATAAAACCACTTCTTCAGGCCTCCAGGAGCACATGGCGAGGTTATGTTTGCCACATATCTCCCCCCCTCAAGGGAAGACTAACCAGGCACCAGACCTGCTGCCGGTCTGTGCATGAGTTAGATGAGAAGCCCACCCAACTACAAGTAGCTGACCTGGTAGCCTCTGGTGCCATGCTCTGCCCTGTCCGTCTCAGGTTGCTGTGTGGGTATCCGTTACCCCGGTCTCTCCCTTGCTCCCAGTCGTGGAGCAGCCTGGGCTTAGCGGGCAGAGGCCAACGGCGCTCTGTCCTGTAGCCAGCCCTTTCCCTGCGCTGGCCTGTTGGTAGTTAGGCCTTGGACCAAGAGAAAGGGAAGGACAGAGGCCAACTGCGCTCTGCCCGGATGCCAGCGCTTTCCGTTGGGGGACCTGTGGATAGTCCAGCTTGGTAACAAGGGGGCAGGTAGGGCAGAGGCCAGTTGCGCTCTGCCCTGATGCCAGTTCTTCCGCTGGTAGGGTGCCAGTGAAGACCGCCGCCCCATCCACTACCCCCAGGGCTTTGTTGGGCATCCATTGCTGGGAAGTGGGACCGGTTGTCCCCCCTCCCAGGAGCTCCCACTGTAGTGTAGGAAAGGGACCAGCTGTCTCCTCTCCCAGTATCTCCGGCTGCCGCTGGGAAGAGAGACCGGTTGTCTCCTCTCCCTGTAAGGTATGCTGCCGCTGGGGAGTAGGACCGACTGTCCTCTCTCTCAGTAGTTCCAGCTGTGGTTGGGAATGGGAACCGGTTGTCCTCCCTTCCAGTGAGGTTAGCTGCTGTTGGGGATCTGGGCCGGCTGCATGTCCTCCCAGGACCGTCTATGTTTCTGGAACTGGTAGTGAAGCAGGGGGTACAGCAGTTAGATCTCCCCACCCGGAGTGTGGCAGGTCTGGGTAAGCCACCCAGCTTCCTTGCTCTGTAGGCACAGAGACCATGGTCCCATCTGCACCCTCCACCTCAGGGGTCCTGTCTCCTGAGGACAGGCACTGCCGCTGGGATGCAAGACCGATTGTCTCCACTCCCTGCAGGATACACTGTTGTTGAACAGGAGGCCAACTACAACTACTTCTGCTGAGGAGCCGCTACAACGTTCCGTTCGCTGGAGTCCCCCACCTGCATTCTCTGACCTCGGTTTGACCACCTGAAGCACATGTTCCTTCCTATCTTGTAAATCAGTGGCCACTAGAATTTTGAGTGCCCTGATAATCTCCACCGAAACATTGGAGCAAAACAAAGACAGTTGTAGACGCATCGCACAACAGAACTACTCATCCTCATATGGGGAGACTGCCTGGGGGATAGCTCGCTCCATCCTGCTGAGTATCTTCGCAGACAGGGACGCTGCACGTTTGCTAGCGCTATCCCTCTGGTTAATAATCTAAACGATTCCGGTGTCTCCAGGATGATTCTCCACTCGCTAGGAAGCCATCCCACCGCTGCCCCCAGATGTGGCGGACCGCCTGGCACCCCGACTGGGTGCCTCTGCCAATCGCACTTCCTAGTTGTGCTTGTGTGCGCATGACTTGGAGGGGTGGGTGGGGATGGAGTCTTGGTCTCAGGCAGCACAATATCGTGGGCCGACCCTGTGTAGTTGGAAACATATAAAAAGTCGGAACTGGTTACTAACATTTTTAAATCCCACTACTGCCTTCTTTGTCTCAGTATATCTTATGACTAGATTGGAATTTCAGTGAAATTCCAATACTGTCAATATGAGTATTTTATAAAGATTATATCTTTTTGAAATACTCATTTTTTAGGGGGTGAAGGCACCGCTTTAAGGTGGAATAGTTCCCAGGGAGAGGCAGAAATCAGGATAATAAAAAATTCTAATTTGATCTGAGCCAATTTAAAATAGAAATTGTGAGGCAGAATAGACATAGTGTGAGCAGAGATATTCAGGAGGAACACAGTTTATTTTGGCAGACTGATTTAGACTGGTGAAGGGTTATGCCTGAGTGACGTCCTGAGATTCTGAAAAAAAGGCCTTCCTTATCAACTTATTTACACATACAGGTTGTACTGACCCAGTGGCGTACTAATGGGGGGCGGTCCGCCCCGGGTGCCAGCCGGGTGGGGGGTGCCCCCCCCCCCATGCTGCAGCCGCCCGAGCGCTCTGTAGAGAGCCTCAGGCGGCTGCAGCTTTGCCCCGGCGGTGCGTCCATGAGGGCGGACCGCACCGCCCGGGCGCAGCATGGGGAGAGGGGCTGACAGGAGGGAAGCGCTCAGCGCTCCCTCCTGTCACTCCCTCACTGCAGCATGGTCCGACGGGTACAGGGAGCAGCTGTCTCCTGTACCCGGCCGGACTAACAGGAAGTGCACACTCAGTGGCCGGACTAACAGGAAGTGCACACTCAGTGTGCACTTCCTGTTAGTCCGGCCGGGTACAGGAGACAGATGCTCCCTGTACCCGCGGACTATACAGGGCTCGGCCACGCTACAGCAAGGGGAGGGGGGTGAGAAAGGGGGGGTGAGAAAGAGGAGAAAGGGGGGGTGAGAAAGAGGAGAAAGGAGGGGGGTGAGAAAGAAGAGAAAGGAGGGGGGTGAGAAAGGGGGAAGAGAAAGGAGGGGGTGAGAAAGAGAAATGAGGGGGGGGTGAGAAAGAAATGAGGGGGGGGTGAGAAAGGAGGGTGAGAAAGAGAAAAGGGGGTGAGAGAGAGAAATTAGGAGGGGGGGGAGAGATGGTTAGGAGGGGGAAAGAGAAATTAGGGGGGGAGAGAAATTAGGAGGGGGGTGAGAAAGAGAAATTAGGAGGGGGGAGAGATATTAGGAGGGGGGAAAGAGAAATTAGGAGGGGGAAAGAGAAATTGGGGGGGAGAGAAATTAGGAGGGGGTGAGAAATTGAAATTAGGAGGGGGGAAGAGATATTAGGAGGGGGAAAGAGAAATTAGGGGGGGAGAGAAATTAGGAGGGGGGGTGAGAAATTTAAATTAGGAGGGGGGAAGAGATATTAGGAGGGGGGAAAGAGAAATTAGGAGGGGGGGTGAGAGAGAAATTAGGAGGGGGGGAGAAATTGAAATTAGGAGGGGGGAAGAGATATTAGGAGGGGGAAAAGAGAAATTGGGGGGGAGAGAAATTAGGAGCGGGAGGAGAGATTGACATTCATCACATACACACAATGCACCCCTTACACACAGAAAAACACACAATGCATTACACACACAGACACACATACACAAGCAATGCAACCGTTACACACAATGCATCCCTTACACACATTCAATGCATCCCATACATACACAGAAACACACCTTGCATTTACACATACAAACACAATTTCACACAATGCATTCCTTACACACATATCAGGACATCCCCTACACACTCCACCCCTGTGAACAAACTCATTGGTGGAACATGAAGGTGGACCCTGGGACCCAGACCTTGAGCTGTGTAAAGGACCCCCAAAAAATGGAGCTGCTTCCCGTTCTCCCAGAACATTGATTTTTGTGACCACAGTTACAAACCGCCTCCAGAGAGCCTGTTCTGCACCAGACCAGTGGAGCCAGACTGCAGCTAGAGCCCATCATCATCCTCATCTGGTTGTAAGTAGGCAATCTAGTATATTATTCGTGGCACTAAGCTCTAATTTACCTCACATTAAAGAAACACTATAGTCCCCAGAACCACTTCAGCTTAATGTAGTGGTTCTGGTGTCTATAGCCTGTCCCTACAGGCCTTTTAATGTAAACACGGCGGCACTGCAGCACTGGCGTTAGTTAACATGGCATATCATATGGGTGGGGCATTGTGATGTCACATGGGGGGGGGGGCGGCAAACTTTACTTTTGCCTAGGGTGGCAAAAATCCTTGCACCGGCCCTGGCTGGAGGGGGCTATGTGAGCTGTGGCCGCACAGTGTCCCATGGTAGTTAGGGTGCCGTGCGGCCAGTACAGCTCACACACAGGATCCAAGCCAGTACAGCTCACACACAGGATCCAGCCAAGCACAGGATCTGCGCCGGGTGCCAAATGCTCTAGGTACGCCCCTGTACTGACCTTGTACTGATCCTTGTTTACACAACATATAGATGATTTACTGTCGGTATAAATTTACATTTTCCTCCAATTCTGTTTGAATATTCAGGGTTATTCACAAAAATATTAACTATCAGGAATTCAATTTTAGGCCAAGTTAGCCAACCGGAAAAATTTCCCACGTCAGCTATGTTTTCAGTTCAATTGTAATTAAAACTAAAATTCGCTTTTGTTTCCCAAAAATTTAGCGGTAGTTACTTTAGTGATTAACCTTTCAGTGTATACTGTTCATGTTCTACGTAGACAATGTAAACACTATTTAACAGTTAATACAAAATAAATTTGGATTGTGTAGAGCTTTGTTTATCAACCATTGGTATGTATACCCCAAGGGGTACACGCACCAAAAGCAGGAGGTATGCCAAGACCCAACTGTGGTGGAATCTCGGTAAAAATAAATTTAGTAGGCCGAGATTACCACGTGGCATGTGTACGTGCATATGCTGACGTATCGATCAGTTGGTTGCACGAGGCAAGATACGATCAGTAGTGTACGGAGCATGTGCAAGAATACAGGATGTAGTATTCCCCTCCTCCATTGTGCTGGACAAGCCATGCGGTCAAGCAGGAAGTTAATTCTTATTTGTAATGATTGGTCAAGAGAATGTGCGGGTGGAGCTTAATATGGGAGGAGTTATGTGCCTATATAGGGAGCCTGCACTATTGTTCAGGGCTCAGAACTTGCTGTATTTTTGGTGACATTAGTCCCTCTGAGTCCCGATCGGTGATCCAATAAAGAATCTCTTCCTTCCTGAAGAAACCTGTGTCCATCCCTCTGTGCTTTGCTTCCGTCAGTTTCTCCGGTATCATTTGGTGCATTGGCCGGGAAGCTCATCGTTCAACGGTAGCTGAGAGGCAGAGGCGTGAGACGGTCTATCTTTGCCCACGTTCTCTACGGCTGCACCCCTGAACTTCTGCGTGGACCTCCCTTCGTCTCGGCGCCACTGGTCTGTTGTCCAGGAGATCATCGGCCTCTACGTAAGAAGTGCTGGGGTGTCCCCGTCGATGAGTGTGAACTCAGGTTCAGGAACGAGGAGGTAAGACAACTGCTGTTTTAGACGGCAGACCCACTAGGGGTATACCGATTGTGCGGTAGGCCCAAAAGGGGTTTAAATCTGTGTATGGAATCTGCCCCCTCTGTCGGAGGGAAGGAGCGAAGGCGCACCGCTCGATCGAACGCTCTTTAGTAAGACCGTTTGATCTGGTTAGTCAGGCGGGGTCCTGTGTAAATAGCCCTAGCCGGACACCGGTGTCTTGTCTAGACTAGCGTTCTAGGGTGTATATTACGTTCGCTAGGTCGGAGGGACCGGGAGACTAAGCGGCGCCTGTGTAAATTCGGTTCGCTAGCTCTCAACCTATCTTGGCTAAGTGGGAAGGCGTGTAAATTTGGAACCCACTAGACTTTTGATAGAGTAAATAGACTAGAAGGGCAATTTTGTAAATTTCGCCCTCTAGTTCGCTATATGTGGTGTTTGGGCAGTGTGGCTAACCAAAACGGGTGTATATAGTTTTAGGTAGTCCATTCAAGGTACTGGCCAATAGTTTAGTTGGGATTGTAAATGTGTTAAAGATTGTTAGTAAAGTGTATATCTTGTTAGATAGCGCGAGCTCAGCCGTCTAGCGAGAGTGTTAATAGTGTGTTGCTGTATCATAGTGCACGGTACCATAACCCTGTATATTTACTGACACTGTATATAAGTACTAATCATTGTCGTCTATTGCATGTTTAACACCGTAACCACTAATAATTGTATTGTGACCTTAAATTGTGCTTTGACCTATGCTAACCGTACTGTAACCGATACTAGTAAAAGACGATGTTACTGGGGTGTGTTATAGGCGGGTAATTCATATATAGAGAATTATAGCGTGGGTGACTGTATAGTTTCGCCAAAGGGCATAATATTGATTATTTAGTGACTGGTGTAACAGCTGTGTGTGTACGGGAATTCCCTGAGTGATTATTGTGTTATTGTGTACGTTTCACTCGGTAACTGTACCACGTGGTGCTGTTGCCAGAGGAAACGGGTGTGACTGTTGAATAAGAACGCGTGCATAGTATTCGTTGTCAACGACGTTCCATTGATAAGTATGGGCGCGTCAGAGTCAACGATTTCGGATCCCTTAGGTTGTATGGTAAAGAATTTTAAAAAGGGATTCAAAACATGTGATTTTGGGGTTAAAATGTCTCCTGTACGTTTGGTCACTTTGTGCACTAGGGAGTGGCCTATTTTGGTTGCGGCATGGCCGCCGCGTGGCAGTTTGGATCCAACCCTGGTACAGCGTGTACACGTGGCTGTATCAGGTAGGCCTGAACTTTACGGACAGTTTCCATACATTGATTGTTGGGGGCAGGCCGTAAACGACTCGCCAAAATGGATCCGGATATGCCACGAGGAGCAATGTCGCCTCATGGTGGCCAGGACTTGTTTGTCCACTAGGACTGGTGTTAGGCCCATTTTGGACACGCCCCCTGAGTCCGAGATCCCTTTGCCGCCCCCTTACTTTCCTTTAAGAGGAAGTGACGCGAATGCAGGAAGCTCTGCACCCCTTCCCCTATTGCCCCCATCCACTTCCGCTTCCTCCTCCAGTACAGAATCCACCCCCCCTCGTATTAAAACTCCCCTTCCGGAACCAGGACCAACCCCCATTAGATCTGAATATCCTGATTTGGCGCCACTTCAAACTTCCGGTCAAGCTTCTTCTAGCTCGGCTCGGAGTATACTATTCACTAACTTTTCCCAAAATCAAGTTCCCACATCCTCATGCCCTATTACCTCTCGACCGGAACCTTTAACTGACGCCCCTCCACGTAGCCCCATACTAACCCGACAACTGACCGGTACCCAACAATTAAAACATTACCAGATGCCTCTTCGTCTGAATCCTGGGTCAGCCTATATCGATGCCGCAGGTCAAATGGCACATGCTGACCCAGTCTTCGTATATGTCCCGTTCACGACTACCGATCTCTTGAATTGGAAGACCCACAATTCCTCGTACACTGAGAAACCACAAGCTATGACCGATCTGTTCACCTCGATAGTTCAGACACATAACCCGACATGGGCTGATTGCCAGCAGTTATTAATGACATTGTTCAATAATGAGGAAAGGACAAGGATTAACCAAGCGGCCATTAAGGCGCTAGAGGAGAGAGCCCGTGCTTTAAATCAAGCCAATCCGGCAGCATGGGCCGCAACACATTACCCTAACACCGATCCTGACTGGAATGTAAATGGCGCAGATATGGCTCAACTTAAAGCCTATAGAGACGCTATAATTGCTGGCATGAAAGCCGGAGGGAAGAAAGCTATTAACATGTCGAAGACAGTTGAGGTGATTCAGAAAAGTGATGAAGCGCCCAGTGTCTTTTATGACCGATTATTGGAGGCATACCGCTTGTATACCCCCTTTAATCCGGAAGACGCTGATAATTCCCGAATGGTAAACTCCGCCTTTGTCAGCCAAGCTTACGGAGATATTAAGCGCAAGCTACAGAAATTAGAAGGGTTTGCAGGTATGTCTATCACCCAACTAATGGAGGTAGCGAACAAAGTATATATGAATAGGGAAACAGAAAGTAAGAAAGAGGAAGAGCGCAAGATGCGTAGAAAGGCAGATATGCTAGCGGTAGCGATCGCAGGCGTAGATAGACGGGGCCCAGATAGAGGCGATGGTAGATGGAATAGGGAGCCTTTGAGTAGGAATCAGTGCGCGTACTGCAAGGAAGAAGGGCATTGGAGGAACGAGTGTCCGCAAAGAGAGCAGTATGAGAGAGACTTACCCAGGGCAGGTTACGGAAACTTTAGAGGCAGAGCGAGAGGTAGAGGAGGCCCCGGAGGGAGTAATGGTAATAGAGGGAGTAATGGGAACAGAGGAAGTGTAAGGGAAGATAGGTACTATCCAGCAGCGCAAAGGTCCCGCGATAGAGAAGGTAGGGACTTTGTGGGATTGGCTGACACGGTCATGGAGGACTATTGATACCGACCGGGCTCCATCCCCCTTGGTCGAGCGGAGCCTATGGTCGATGTATCAATAGGGGGAAAAAGGAGTGCGTTCATGATCGACACTGGTGCTGAACATTCGGTGGTGACTAATCAAGTTGCTCCTCCATCTGGAAGAACTATTACTGTAATAGAAGCAACTGGAAGAAGTGCTGAAAAACCGGTTCTTAAAAGTCGACTCTGTACATTGGGAGGCCACGTAGTAAAACATCAATTCCTTTATATGCCTGAGTGTCCAGTCCAATTGCTGGGGCGTGATATGCTATCCAAATTACAAGCGCAGATTACGTTCCTACCAAATGGAACAACATCCTTAAAGTTTAATGGACCCTCAGGTATTATGACATTGTCCGTACCAAAGGAAGAAGAGTGGCGACTTTATACAGTGTTGACTAGCCAAAACCCGAGGAGTGATGAATCCTTATTTAACATACCAGGAGTTTGGGCAGAGAACAACCCACCAGGACTGGCCCGCAATATTCCACCTATTAAAATCGAACTAAAACTTGGGGTTTATCCAGTAAGCCTGAGACAATATCATATTCCGCAGAAGGCTAAGAAGAACATCCAATCTTATCTGGATAAGTTCATACGGTATGGTATCCTAAAATTCTGTACTTCCCCCTGGAACACCCCATTGCTGCCTGTTCAAAAGCCCGGTACAGATGAGTATCGACCTGTGCAGGACTTGAGAGCAGTCAATGATGCGGTTGTTAGTATACATCCAGTCGTGCCCAATCCATATAACCTGCTTGCTTTAATTCCGGGCGGGGCTACTTACTTTACAGTCTTAGATCTAAAAGATGCCTTCTTTTGCCTCCGAATTGCCGCAGAAAGCCAATGTATCTTCGCTTTCCAATGGGAAAATGCTGTAACGGGCTCGAAACGCCAAATGACCTGGACAAGATTGCCCCAGGGGTTTTAAAATTCACCTACCCTATTTGGTTCAGCTCTAAGTCAAGATCTACTAGATTTCGAGTCTATCCCAGGAGAGTGTGTATTATTACAATATGTAGATGACTTGTTGATAGCAGCAGTTACAAAGTATGTCAGCAAGCAACGCACGATCTACTACACATTCTCTGGAAGGCAGGATACAAGGTGTCAAGAAGGAAGGCTCAGTTGTGTTTGCCAACTGTCAAATATCTGGGATTCCATATCTCTGAAGGTCAAAAAATTATGGGGCCAGAGAGAAAAGAAGCTGTGTGCCAAATACCGATACCCAGGAATAGAAGACAAGTGCGAGAATTCTTGGGGGCAGCAGGCTTCTGTAGGATATGGATTCCCAGCTACGCGATACTAGCAAAACCTCTGTATGCAGCTATCAAAGGTACAGAGCACGACCCCTTCTTATGGACTCAAGAACAGCAAACGGCATTCGAAGATGTGAAGAGGGCTTTGATGAGTGCCCAGCATTAGGTCTACCTGACCACACACGGCCATTCTACCTGTATGTACATGAGCAAAGAAGAATGGCTGTGGGAGTATTGACACAGTACTTGGGATCATGGCAAAGACCTGTTGCCTACATGTCTAAGCAACTGGGTGCAGTGGCCAGCGGACTTCCACCTTGTCTAAGAGCTGTAGCTGCAGCCGCCCTGCTAGTAGCTGAAGCCGATAAACTCACTCTGGGTCAAGAACTTTATGTACGCGTTCCACATGCAGTACAGACGTTGTTGGATTACAAAGGAAATCATTGGTTTAGTAACAGCCGTATGACCAAGTATCAAGCAATGTTGTGTGAAAACCCAAGGGTGCATTTAGAGACTGTAAATACCTTAAATCCAGCTACCCTTTTGCCACAACCTACTGAAAGTCAACATGATTGTTTGGAAGTAATGGATGAAGTATTTTCAAGTAGACCAGATCTTCGTGATTTTCCCATCCAGAACCCTGATGTTCAATATTACACGGACGGCAGTAGTTATGTAAAAGAAGGGATCCGCTATGCAGGATATGCAGTAACAACGATAGACAAGGTGATAGAAGCTCGGCCACTGGCAAAAGGAACATCAGCACAAAAGGCAGAATTGATAGCACTGACACGAGCGTCACAATTGGCTGAAGGTTTAAGAGTGAACATCTAC
>OW240916.1:45837797-45927237 GCA_933207985.1 Pelobates cultripes
GATAGACAAGGTGATAGAAGCTCGGCCACTGGCAAAAGGAACATCAGCACAAAAGGCAGAATTGATAGCACTGACACGAGCGTTACAATTGGCTGAAGGTTTAAGAGTGAACATCTACACGGACTCCAAGCATGCGTTTTTAACCACTCATGCCCACGGAGCTTTGTATAAAGAAAGAGGACTATTGAATTCAGAAGGCAAAGAAATCAAATACGCAGCTGAGATCCTACAACTATTGGAAGCAGTGTGGGAGCCGAAAGAAGTCGGTATTATACATTGTCGGGCGCATCTGAGAGGAGATGGTGATGTAACCAAAGGAAATCGGATGGCAGATAGTGCAGCTAAGCGTGCTGCTGAATCAGGAAGACAGGAATATGTGGGGCATATAGCTGCTCTTATACCAACTCCACTGTCTCAATGGACTCCAATTTATACAGCTCAAGAAGAGGAGTGGTTAAGGACTGAACCTGAAAAGTATTTGGAGAACAAATGGTATCAGTTAGAAGATGGAAGAATAGTTATTCCAGCATCACTAGCGGTAGAAATTGTCCAAAACTATCATAACGGGACACATTCTGTGAGAGACAGTACAGAAGAATCTCTCAGAAAACATTTCTACATACCAAGATTGTCCAACTTGACTCAGGCCATTGTACGTAGATGTGTAACGTGTGCTAAAAATAATGCAAGACAAGCACCAGTAAAGCCACCAGGAGTCCAGTTTATGGGGGGACTTCCCATGTCCGATTTACAAATTGACTATACAGTGATGCCTAAATCGGGTGGACATCGCTACCTGCTGGTAGTGGTGTGCACCTATTCAGGCTGGGTGGAAGCATGTCCTACTCGTACAGAGAAAGCAGGAGAAGTCGTGAGATTCCTGCTACGAGAAATAATACCCCGATATGGACTACCCTGCTCTATAGGATCGGACAATGGTCCAGCTTTGTTCATCAGTGCCTACAACAATTGACTCATATGCTTGGTATAAAGTGGAGGCTTCATACGGCATATAGACCCCAGAGTTCTGGTAAGGTAGAGAGAATGAATAGAACTATTAAGAATCAGTTGGCTAAAATGTGTCAGGAAACCCAACTTAAGTGGAACGTTCTCTTGCCCATAGCTCTATTGCTAATCCGTAGTACACCTACCAGAAGGATGGGCCTCTCTCCTTTTGAAATCATGTACGGGCGACCACCTCCCGTGCTTGGTAACTTAAGGGGGGATTTGAGTCAGTTGGGAGAAGGAATTACCCGGCAGCAGGTTGTAGAGTTGGGTAAGACTATGGAGGAGGTACAGAAATGGGTACAAGATAGATTACCTGTGAATATTTATCCCCCAATTCATAGTTACCACCCAGGCGACCAAGTGTGGATTAAAGAGTGGAATAATGTGCCGTTAGGGCCCAAGTGGAGAGGTCCTTATGTTGTTCTTCTGTCTACCCCTACAGCGATAAAAGTAGCCGAAGTGGCTCCGTGGATACATCACTCCAGGGTTAAACCAGCAGCAGCCGATTCCTGGCAAGTTACAGCAAATCCAGAGAATCCCTGCAAGATCCGGTTAAAACGCACGACTCAGTCGGAGTGACGAGGAACCTTGTGGATTATAAATTTTATTGTTTCAGAGACTTGGTAAGTGAGTGAGAAGGCCATAATAAAGCCTGTCCACTCACCAACGAGTGTATAAGTCAGGGAAAGTCTTGAGGGGACCCCTGTGAAGACGAGCAGAACTCCATTCCCTGCAGTCCTTACATCCTGGAAGCTGAGGTGCCTTCACACGGACGAAGACTGAGGATGACGACGAAAGATGTATTTTTAATAATGTTTATTTATGTGTATTTTTATATTCAGGAAGGTAGAGGTACCAACACTCCTAGCTGTGAGGTATGCATTAAGACTACAAGAACAGGTAACCATATATCCCAGACCCTAATTTGGCATTCGCAATATGAGTGTAAAGGAGATGTATCAAGATGTAGATACTTAAATATAGAATATAGTGTGTGTCATTTAGGAGTAGGAGAACCTAAGTGCTTCAGTCCTGAGTATCAACCCCGTACAATTTGGTTGACTCTCAGAAATGGAGATTCTCAGGGGACCCTAATTAATAAGACGGTATTAAAATCCGTATATTCTTCAGGTGCTCTGCTATTTGATGCGTGTAAAGCAATATCAAGTGGTAGAAAGCCGTGGAATGTATGTGGGGATCTTAGATGGGAGAGGACGTATGGGTCTAACGATAAATATATTTGTCCCAGTAGTAAAAATAAATATGTAAGTCCAAGATGCCCAAATAGAGATTATAACTTCTGCCCATATTGGTCTTGTGTGGGGTGGGCGACTTGGGGACAGACAGCAGACAAGGACATGATTGTGACTAAGTTGCCTACTGATCCATATTGTAAGTCTATGGAATGCAATCCAATCCATATACTTATAAATAACCCTGACAAGTTCTTAGATAAATATGGTAATTTATTTGGGTTTCAAATATATGGGACGGGTTTAGACCCTGGGACAATATTGTTTATAGGGATAGAGACTGATACGGTAACCTCCCAAACTCATCAAGTATACCATTCCTTTTATGAAGAGATGAGCATAGATAATAAGATCCCCCATAATGCTAAAAACTTGTTCATTGATTTAGCCGAGAGTATTGCCGGTAGTCTTAATGTTACCAACTGCTATGTGTGTGGAGGTACTAACATGGGAGACCAATGGCCTTGGAAAGCAAAGGAGGTAATGTCCGGTTCTGAGGCAGTTGACCAATTAATATCTACACAAGCCGACTATCATATGAGTGTTAGAGGTAAATCTGAGTGGAGATTGAAGACCTCCATCATAGGTTATGTTTGCATAGCGAGGAAAGGAATAATGCATAATACTTCTGTAGGAGAATTAACTTGTCTAGGGCAAAAAGCTTATGATGATGATACAAAGAATACAACTTGGTGGTCGGCTTCAAATATCTCAGAACCATCTAACCCGTTTGCAAGATATGCCAATTTAAAGGACGTATGGTTTGATCTATCCATCACATCTAACTGGAGAGCCCCAGCGAATTTGTACTGGATCTGTGGTAAGAAGGCCTATTCGGAGTTACCACAGGACTGGGAAGGGGCATGTGTGTTGGGTATGTTAAAACCATCCTTCTTCTTGTTGCCTATTGAAACAGGTGAGACTTTAGGTGTTAAAGTGTATGATGTGAATCATAGGAAGAAAAGGGGACCCATAGAGATAGGTGCCTGGGAAGATAATGAATGGCCTCCCCAGCGTATTATAGATTATTATGGGCCAGCCACGTGGGCAGAGGATGGTACCTTTGGTTATAGAACCCCTATTTATATGCTCAACCGCATTATAAGGTTACAGGCGGTGGTTGAGATCATTACTAACGAGACATCACAAGCGCTCAATCTTCTAGCGAAGCATAATACCAGGATGAGGACAGCAGTTTACCAAAATAGATTAGCCTTGGATTATCTTTTGGCAGTAGAGGGAGGTGTATGTGGGAAGTTTAACCTGAGCAATTGCTGTCTTCAAATAGATGACGAAGGGCAAGCAATAGCTGAGCTTACTAGCCATATGGTTAAACTAGCGCATGTGCCTACTCAGGTATGGAAAGGGTACAATCCAAGTAGTTGGTTTGGTAGCTGGTATGAGTGGTTTGGAGGGCTTAAGGCAGTGGTAGGTGGAGTCCTACTGATTTTAATGTTGTGTCTACTCCTGCCGTGTCTTATACCCTTAGTAGTTAGGTCTGTGCAAAGCCTGATAGAAAATATAGCAGAGAGGAAGGCTGCTGCACAGATAATGGCAATTTATAAATATAAGGCTCTAGATCAGGGAGAACCAATGCAGGAAGACGAGTGTTGAAGATTCACATCATAGGATAAGTCTGGTCTGGTTCAAAGGTAACTTGTGGTGTATGCAAACCAAGGTTAAGTGATGCCTCAAGTAATTGTAAAATATCAAGAGGCATCAAAGGGGGGAATGTGGTGGAATCTCGGTAAAAATAAATTTAGTAGGCCGAGATTACCACGTGGCATGTGTACGTGCATATGCTGACGTATCGATCAGTTGGTTGCACGAGGCAAGATACGATCAGTAGTGTACGGAGCATGTGCAAGAATACAGGATGTAGTATTCCCCTCCTCCATTGTGCTGGACAAGCCATGCGGTCAAGCAGGAAGTTAATTCTTATTTGTAATGATTGGTCAAGAGAATGTGCGGGTGGAGCTTAGTATGGGAGGAGTTATGTGCCTATATAGGGAGCCTGCACTATTGTTCAGGGCTCAGAACTTGCTGTATTTTTGGTGACATTAGTCCCTCTGAGTCCCGATCGGTGATCCAATAAAGAATCTCTTCCTTCCTGAAGAAACCTGTGTCCATCCCTCTGTGCTTTGCTTCCGTCAGTTTCTCCGGTATCACAACCACTTTAACACCCCCAGGAGGCAGCCGGCTGTGTGCTTACTTGGATGGCAGGTACCTAGTCTGCCCAAATGCAGTGTCCGGTTGGAGAATCGAGGCAGAAGTGGCGAGGAAGCTATAATATTCATGATCTTCCATCACTGCTCCCTTGCACGCCCTGCAATGATGCCAGGAGCTGGGTTATGATGTCTCCGTCCCCTGCATCACTAGGCAGCATGTGAGGGAGCAGAGCTGGAAGAGCACAAAGATTACACAAGTGTGTGTCTTTCAGCGTGACTATTGATGTATGTCTAATCAGTGAGAGTGTGTATCAGTGAATGTGTCTGTCAGTGTTTGTCAAATCAGTGATAGTTTGTGTCAAAGAGAGTGCCTGTCAGTGTGTGTCAACTTAGTGAATGTGTCTGTCAGTGAGTGTGTGTGTCTAACACTGAATGTGTGTGTGTCAAATTAATGAGTGTGTCTGTCAATTAAGGGGTGTCAATGTCCTCTGTATGTAAGTGTGTGTCAGTTTCCTCTCTGTTTAAATGTGTGTGTGTGATTTTCTTATGTGTGTGTCAGTGTCCTCTGGGTGTAAAAGTGTGTATCAATGTGCAACTTGATGTGTGCCTGTCAGTGAGAATGTGTCTGTCAAGGAATGTGTATGGCTGTCAGTGTGTGTCAAATCTGGACTGATGTTGTCAGCCATGGAGGCGAAGCCATGCAGGGAGCTGCGACAAGACCGGCATGGCGTAAGAAGAAACATGAATAAATTCACCTCTTCAGAGTGATCCGAGCAGGACCAGTCACCTAAAATGTCAAAATACATGTTTTTATTCCTGACACTGTAGTGTTCCCTTAAATATCAGTGTCTACACGTTTCATTTGAAATTTAAATCAATAGAAATAACTTTCTCGAGGCAGGGGTACTTAGAAATTCTTTTTAGACCTGCAGAAGTACTTCTCCGTAAAAGGTATAGAGAAAAAATTTAAATATGTTTGCTATGATTAGATGATTTAAAGGAACACTATAGGGTCAGAAACACAACCATGTATTCCTGAGCCTATAGTGCTTGCCCCCCCCATTAACTCCTTAAAAGTTAATTAAAACTCACCTTATTTCCAGCGCCGCACGGGTCCGCCGGCACTGGCCCCGTCCACTTGGTGACATCAGCAGAATTGACGATTTTTAGCAAATCCAATGCCTTCCCATGGGATCGGCTAAAATTGGTAAGGGGGCGGGACACCGTTTTGGCCAATCAAGACCTCCTCATAGAGATGCATTGAATCATCTCTATGAGGAAAATTCACAGTCTCTATGAAGAGCGTGGCCACTTGGAGGCCTTTTCTCTGAAAAAAAAAATTGTATGTGTGTCTGTTAGGGAGTTTGTATGTGTTTGTGTGTTTGCCAAAGAGTATATGTGTGTTGGTCAGTGAGAGTGAATGTGTGCTTGTCAGTGAGTGTGTGAGAGTGTATGTGTTTGTCAGAGAGAATGTATCTGTTCTTGTCAGTGAGTGCATATGTGTTTGTATGTGTGTCTGTAAAAGAGTATGTGTGTTTGTCAGTGAGAGTGTATGTTTGTCTGTCAAAGAGTATGTGTGTTTGTCAGTGAGAGTGTATGCGTGTCTGTCAAAGAGTATGTGTCTGAGTATGTCAGTGTGCGTATCTGTGTGTCAAGGTTTGTGTATGTGTCACTGTGTGTATCTAAGTGTGTGTGTATGTGCAAGTGTATATCAGTGTGTTTGTATGTGTGTGTGTGTATGTCAAGGTGTATGTCAGTGTGTATCTGTGTGCCACTATGTGCCAGTGAGTGTGTGTGTATCTGTGTGTCAGATACATATACACACACACACACACACAGATACACTCTGACACAGAGATACGCACACTGGCGCATACAAACACAGATCTACACACTTTGAAACATAGCTACACACACCTTGACACACAGATACACACACATACACACACACACACATAGTGTGTCAAGGTGTGTGTATCTGTGTCAGTGTGTGTATCTGTGTGCCACTATCTGCCCGTGTGTGTGTATCTGTGTGTCAGATTCATACACACTGGAACATACAAATGGATGGAAAGCAATGTCCCCTTTTCCCTGGCCACAGGTAAGACGGGAGGAGGGGATATACAATATATTTATTTTAATTTAAAAAAAACGTAGTTATATTTGCTTTAATATGCCCTATACCCCCACCTACCACAAAAATAAATCCCTACACATTCACACACCAAAACCCATACACATACACTGCCCCCTCACACACACACTGCCCACACAATGCCCCCATACACACACACTGCCCGTCACACCCACACTGCACTCCTCACACACACAGACTGCCCATACACTGCCCCATACACACACACTTCTAACCTCATACACACACTGCCCCCCATACACTTACACACTGCACTCCCCACACACACACTTTCCCGACACACACACTGCACACCTCACGCACTGCCCCACACATGCACACTCTGCACCACTCACTCACTCCACACCCATACACACACTGCACCCCTCACACTCTACACCCATCACACACACTGCCACCTCACACACACACACACTGCCCCCACATACACACACTGCCACCTCATACACACAGCCTTCCTCCCTCACACACACACTGCCCCCTTCACACACACATTGCACCCCCCCACACACTGCCATCCCACTAACAAACATCCCCCTATATACACACTACCTCCCTCACACACACACTGCCACCCTTTACATACACACTCCCTCCACACACACACACACACTGCACCCCCCTAATTCACACGTCACCCCATACACACCCTGCCACCCCGTACACCCACACACTTTACTTCTTACACACATTGCACCCCTCACACACACATATCACTGCTCCTATCCCCTACTACAGCCCCATATCCCGGCAGACCCCAGGTAAGTTGTCAAACTGTTCTTAAATGGCCTAACTACTTACTCTGGGAGTGTGCCACGTCACTCCTGACACCATAACCACTACAAATAACTTATTGTACCTGTATTATTTCTTGAAATAACCTACCAGTGCCTCTCTCAAGATCAGGCTCTGGATCTGCCCCTGGATGCTGATGTCAGGAACGTTCGGGGATCCTACACGCAAAATGCAAATACTACTAATGTATACCGGACCTTAGGATGGCTGGACTAACACTACACACACAAAGAATAGTCAAATAGCGAGCCGAGGTCAGGGGTACCAGAAATCAGGATCAACGATAATGCAATAGCCGAGGTCAAAGGAACACAGAAGGAGGAATAGTCAAACGAAGCCAAAGTCAGAATACAAGAATACCAATACGAGATACGCGCTCTTGGGTCAAACAAGAACCGCAACAGGGCAGTGAGTCTCTTCCTGGTTTCTCTTTAAATACCGTGTTCACTTAGGTAGGTAGCCATGCCCTCCAAATTTTCTCGTTCGAACACCTTGGCGGGCCGTGGTGTTCTTAGCGTTTTGACGTTGGCGCTCATTAGCCGCGTCATAAAAGGAGGCGGGTTTATCGCGGCTGGCATGAGAATCGCTAGGGACAAGCTGAAAGTTAGTAGGAGTGTCCCCAGTACCCTGCAATGAGATGCCAGCCTGTGACATGCTCCTGACTGATACATAAGGTAACCTGAGAGCTGATAGGCTAGTGCAGAAATTGGCCCTGCACCTATCTCCTTGGTGAGCTCAGCAAATCCAATGTGCTCCCCTTTCTAAGGGGGCAAGAGGGGCCAGCGAACTTAAATGGTGATTTTAACACTATAGGATCAAGAATACATGTTTGTGTTCCTGACCCAATAATGTTCTTTTAAGAAACACTTTAGTGTAAGGAATACAAATATGTATTCCTAACACTAATGCACACGTGTTTATCTGCCCCACCCTCCCCCCAAGTCAAGTTCTGATGTCCTGGGATGCGCGCCGCCTCCTCCTCCGTCAGCCAATGGAGAGAAACCTAATGTGCATGCGCAGTAAGTACCGCACACGCATTAGGCATTCTCCAGAGGAAAGCATTGACTCATTGCTTCTCTATGGTTTTTTTCTCTTTATCATTTCACTAAGTCTGGTAGAGAGCCACTGGAGGCAGTCTTAAAGGGATCCTATAGTGCCAGGAAAACAAACCCGTTTATCAGGCACTATTGGGTTAACAGGTCCCCCCCTCCCTTGGAGCTGAAAGGGTTAAAACCCTTTAGCCACTAACCTGAATCCAGCACCGATGTCCCTCGGCGCTGGGTCAGGCTCCGCCCATGCTCCTGACGTTGGCAAGGGAGACCTACTGCTCGTGCTTGACAATGGCCGCGCGTGCATTAGACCTCCGCATAGGAAGCATTAATTAATGCTTTCCTGTGGGGAAAATGTTTACGCTGGAGGTCTGTGAGGATGTCAAAGCATCAGATAACAGACAAAAAGTCCGATTGGTTTCCGGAAGCCCTCTAGGGCCCTCAGAGGGCAGACTTAGAGCTACAATGTAAACATTATTTTTTACATTGCAGCACTAAGTGCAAAAGGGTCACATCACCCAGACCAATTCAATTAGCTGACGTGGTGTGGGTGCCTACAGTGTCCCTTTAATACTCCAATATAAACATGGTAGTTTCTCTAAATCTGCAATGTTTTACATTACAGGAGTAAGGGGAGACAGTGCACCCAGACCACTGCAATGAGATGAAGTTGTCTGGGTGTCCATGGTGATTCTAATGAAGTAGTTTAATTTTTCCAGCTCAGCAATCCCACCACTCCCCCTCCAAAAAAATAGATTTATGTAATGCTGAATAAAGTTTATTTAAAAAAAAAGAAAAGAACATGGCAAACCTCTGCCTCACAAATTCCTGTTATTTGGCACCGCCCACTCGGCGCACCACGTGACTTCGCTCTCTGATCGGCGGTTGGCGCCGGTTTGAGTTTGCCTTGCCCAGGCTGGGGGAGGTCACGTGTTCGGCGGGGAGCCAATCGGAGGCTTGAATTGTATTCTCCCAGCGCCAGCGGCCCCGCCTACTCCCGGGGCCTGAAGCAGGCGGTAGCTGGAGAGAGAGAAGCGGTTGCTGACCCGGGAAGGGGGTGAGTTACCGGAGAGGGGGTGTGTGGAGGTTTTATATTGAGTTGTGGGAAGGCTGTGTCAGGGCCCTGTGAGGACCCCCCTGTCTGTAACCCGCACTATCCCTCCATGGGGGTCTGCACTAGTTAAACATGTCTGCCGGGGGGTCTCTGCCTGTTAGAGACCCCCATATTCACATCAAGGGAGCCCTATCTCCTACAGCAACAACACTGAAACTTTCCATGTTAGACTGCAACTCCCAGCACGCTGGGCTACACTAGGGCTGAGAGTGATGGGAGTTATCCTGTACTTATTGGGGGGGGGTTGTTGTCTGTGCCACACCTAGTAATATTGGTTAATGAAATTCTAGTTAACTTTGGTCTTAACCCAATTCGATCAACTCCATGTAGACCGTGGCTGAGAGTGGTGGGAGTTGTACTGTGCTTATACAGAAGTTGGAGAGTGGGTGGTGTTGTCTGTGCCACTCCATATAATATTGCACTTGTATTGAAATTTGTAGTTTACTTATGTCTTAACCCAGTCCTAACATGTCCATGTAGACTGTGGCTGAGAGTGATGGGGATCATACTGTAGATTAGACATAGAGACATTTTGAATGTGTTGGTGTGAGAGCGAGAGTGTGTGCCATACACCTTGAGGTGGGAAATCGATCATCCAGAAAATAATGTTTTTATTGTAGTTCTAGTTCACTTTAGCTTATGAAGAGCAATCCCTTCAGCCTTGTGATGCACTTTGGCTGCGAGTGGTAGGTGTGTCCTAGTACAGTTGAGTATGTCTTAGTGGTGGGGTGGGGGGGGGGCTGGGCAGAGCTATAACACAGTCATGTTGCTGATGGAAAAACCTATAAATGAAAACACATTTATTGCAATGGTTGTCATCCTGTGCTTAGCTCATCAACTCCTATGCTGTGCTCCATGCTAGCTGTCTAAGAATGGATTAATGGAACTGTTGTCTCTCAATTTAACATTCTTTATTTAAAGAGACACTCCACTGTCTAAATACAAAAATATATATGTATAATTACTGTTTAATACAGGGGATCACAACCCAAGTAACCCTTACCAGTACAGAATTTAGGGATTACTTAGGGATAATCCCTAAATCCTGGACTGTATTTGAGGACTGTATTGGTAACCACTGGTTAAGTAGATACACTCCTGAAATGTTAAGTATGCATTAAAGGACCACTATAGTGCCAGGAAAACATACTTGTTTTCCTGGCACTATAGTGCCCTGAGGGTGCCCCCGCCCTCAGGGTCCCCCCTCCCGCCAGGCTCTAGGGGGGAGGAAGGGGTTAAACTTACCTCTTTATCCAGCGCCGGGCGGGGAGCTCTCCTCCCATTCAGCTGAATTTGCATGCGCGGCAAGAGCTGCGCACGCGCGGCAAGAGCTGCGCGCGGCAAGAGCTGCGCACGCGCGGCAAGAGCTGCGCACGCATTCAGCCGGTCTCATAGGAAAGCATTTACAATGCTTTCCTATGGACGCTTGTGTGTTCTCACTGTGATTTTTCACAGTGAGAATCACGCAAGCGCCTCTAGCGGCTGTCAATGAGACAGCCACTAGAGAATTTTGAGGATGGATTAACCCATTTATAAACATAGCAGTTTCTCTGAAACTGCTATGTTTATTAAAAAAAAAAAAAAAAGGGTTAACCCTAGAGGGACCTGGCACCCAGACCACTTCATTAAGCTGAAGTGGTCTGGGTGCCAAGAGTGGTCCTTTAAAAGGGTCATTATATGCACCAAAACAACTTCAGCTTAATGAAGTTCAACTTCAGCTGTTTTGGTGTATAGATCATGCAGTGCAGTCTCACTGCTCAATTCACTGCCATTTAGTAGTTAATTCACTTTTGTTTAAACACCCCTAGATCTCTTTAATTTAGGTGTTAAATCACGTTGTTTATGCACCCAAGTCACACCTCCCTGCATGTGACTCACACAGCCTTCATAAACACTTCCTGTTAAGAGACATCTGATGTTTAAACTTCCTTTACTGTACAGTTTGTTTAGTTTAGAATTTCTTGTCTCCTGCTCTGTTAATATCTTTGTAGACCCTGCAAGAACCTCATGTGTGAATAAAGTTTAATTTACAGCGCATGTCATAAAAACTTCAAAAGTAATTTTACATCTGATTATGAAGATTTTTCCTTTTTTTTTTTTTTTTTTTTCATGCAGGCTGTGTGAATCACAGGCATTTGAGGTGTGACTAGGGCTGCATAAACAGAAACAAAATTAGTTTAACTCCTAAATGGCAGTGAATCGAGCACTGATGTCATAGTTCGTGTTCATTTCGTATGTTTTACTGCTCATATTTATGTTCAGCAATGTCTCACCGGTACTACAGTATCCCCCTGTACAGGATTTTTGGTGTTATGTAAAGTTAGTGTCAAATCTTCATACCTGGAAATTTTATTTATTTATAAAATATTTCACCAGGATGGATACATTGAGATTTCTCTCGTTTTTACGTATATCCTGGATCCACAAACCATTGCATTGATACAACAGGGTGCAATATGTACAAAATTTTACATAAATGTGACACATAGATTTTCTGGCCTATGACCTGGGTGATAACACTTCCACCATTATGACATCATTTTCAAAAGGTAAACCAGAGTATTCCAAATCACGTGTTTTGTCTAGTTCGTTTATCACAAATGCAGGCCCCATTTAAAGGACCACTATAGGCACCGAGACCACTTCAGCTTAATGAAGTGGTCTGGGTGCCAGGTCCAGTTAGGTTTAACCCTTTTTTCCATAAACATAGCAGCTTCAGAGAAACTGCTATGTTTATAATCGGGTTAATCCAGCCTCTAGTGGCTGTCTCATTGACAGCCGCTAGAGGCGCTTCCGCGCTTCTCACTGTGATTTTTCACCGTGAGAAGACACCAGCGTCATGCTTTCCTATGGACTGGCTGAATGCGCTCGCGGCTCCTGCCGCGCATGCGTATTCAGTCAAAGAGGAGACAGAGAGGAGAGCTCCCCGCCCAGCGCTGGAGAAAGAGGTAAGTTTAACCCCTTCCTCACCCTAGAGCCCGGCAGGAGGGGGACACTGAGGGTGGGGGCACCCTCAGGGCACTATAGTGCCAGGAAAAAGAGTGTGTTTTCCTGACACTATAGTGGTCCTTTAATGGTTTACTTTTACTGTGTTTTTTCACAGGATATTTCATAGTCCTAATGTGCGTTAATATAACAAAGCCTCAATATATTTACTTGACATTATCTTGCCAACAGATCCCCCATGTTTTCCAGGCTTTTTTTTTTTTTTTGAAAGTCACAGTCCCAAATATATTAGATGTCCTTTTCAACATGTAAATTTGACAGTGATTTTCTGGTCCAATGTCACATTTGAGGCAGTGTTGTAGCCCAGTAAACAAACTTACCCCCATGGTGGCATATCATATTTTTAAAAGTAGGCAAACCAGATTCTGAATGACATAATGGGTTGTTTGGTCTAGCAACTTTATCACAAATGCTGGCCTCATTTATTGGTCATATTTTTATTTTTTATTTTTTTCACATACATGAATTACATTTTCACAAGAAAATTTGATAATCTTGATATGAATTTGTGTAATAAAGCCTCAGTATATTTGTTACTCGTGAATATAGGAGTAGTCCCACATACTGTTTTTTTTTTGTTTGTTTGTTTGTAAGTCATAGGGCCAAAATAGATCCCCTTTCAAACTTGTAAATTTGACTTTTTTTTTTTTTTATGGCAAGTTTATGGCAAGTTTGGATGTAACCAGTTTGCCTCTGGCACTGTGGGGCATCCTAAGCTCCTTCTTGTAGATGGTGATGGGGCTCTGTGTCAAAAGCTGTAATAGTGTCACTGTCTGGGAAGGTTTCCCTATCTGAGCCTACCAGAATGGCTTATACCTCCTTCACCTTATGATAGCGTGCCATATTAGGGGGATTAATTTAAGCAATGTCAGAAGGGGATAATTTAATTTGCCTACCTGCCTAATACTTACTAACACCCCCCAATTCCCACTTCCACCCACTGAAAACACAACTCAAGAATTACCTACTGATTGCAGATCAATCTGCTGTGATCAGCACTAAGAGCTACTGTACTCCGATACTGTATAGTGATCAGATAGCAGGGAAGGGGTAAAACATATATATTTTTTTTAAACTGCTGCAGCTGACAAAAAGGGTAACTTTTTTTTTTTTTTACTCTAAATAAAATATGGCTGGCAGATCCCCACACAGCCATTGACCGCATAAGTATGCAGGTGCCCTGTGGCATTTAAGCCCATCTTTTAGGATGATGTAGCACGTCTGCAGTTCTTAACGGGTTATGCTAAAGCTGTTTTGATGCCTATAGTGTTCCTTTTAATAATGCATTTTTTTTATTGGGGACATATCTACAAACTTCTTACAAAACCTGAAGATCTCTTGTTTGCAGCCTTTGCAAGCCCTCCCCGTCTAACCCCTCCTGACTCTGTGGCTGTCCAATCACAGGCTTCCCAATGCAGCTCAATGAGAAGTCTTTGCAAGGCAAGTGATCTGAGCATATCCTTGTCTCTTGGATTTAGCTCTGCTGAGCAAAACAGCCATGAAGTAACAGGACCTGTTGTGTGCTTGGAAGCCAAGGGGTGTAACCAGGTTAATTTTAAAAAGTGCCAATTTCAGTTGTATTCTGCATTATTTGCAAAATGAAAAGTGCTTTAGGGGTCTGGAATGTTTTTTTTGGTGGAGGTTTGAAGTTGTGTGAAGTGATATTAGTGTATTAGATATTTTGCCAAATTGATACATACCCACAATTGTAAAGGGAAGACGCCTAAAGCGGAAATTATCACTTAGACACATTAGATTTGAGGTTTGTGCCCAAGATCTTTCACATTAATGACACAAGTACCCCTATACTTATCACATTTGTTCTTGGAGTACAGCTGATCAAGTACCATGCTAGCAGAGGTTAATATGGCTTGTAGTTATTTTAGGTGTGGCATATTATTATATTTTTTATTAGGTTGTGGCTGATTTCAGTTGTAGTCCAACAGGTGTATCTGTTTTGGTTCTTTTAGAGGAGTTTGCCTGTTTAGTTCTTAATTAGGTTGAGGTTAATATCCATTGTGTTAAACTGGATTTCCGTGCTACAGGTTACAGGGCTACGGCATTTGCTGCCGTTATATAAATAATAATTGTATTGCTAAAATCACTTTGTGTGCTATGTACATACAAATTCCCATGGAGAGAAGGGGAATGTGCAAATTGTGTTTTCAATTGACATTCCTGCAGAAGTTCAAATTAGAATTTGACGCTACCTGTAGGTGGCTTTTTATTTATTTTTATTTTTAATATATGTATGTGTAAACTTACATACATGATGTGAGGATTTAGAATATTTTTTATTAGGTGTGACTCGAGACATCTGAGGAAACTGGCATATGATTTTAACAGATGCTAACAAGTGTAGCACAAGTTTATAAATGACCATTTCGAAGGCCAGATAAGTACTTAAAAAGGATTATAAAGCAAATATTGGCAACGTATTCTCTTGCTTTATTGCAATCACATTGGATACAATGATGAACCGTATATGGTTGTTTTAAAAAGGTCCCCCCTCCCCTTTTTTTACCTCACTCCCACAATGTGTGTATGAAATTATGAAGCTATTGTCAAATGTACCTGAAACCATATTGCTTTTCTTGTAGAGGTTGGTCCAAGTATAAATTCTTATACTTTCCTAACCACATTGCAAACAATATATAGTCTTACAAGCTTGGTTTGGACTCATGACATGACCTGTTCAAGCAGCTACAGCTGTGATTTTATTTATTTTTAATTTTTTTAAAATCATTTTGCCTTCTGTATCTTACCGATTTATAATCCACTCCCCTTGCCTTTCATTTATATTAATCTTTGTGCCGGATCTCAATATCTATCTGGGCACAGCCATTTTATTCTCCTCTGCCCATGATGTCTGCATTTGCCTTCTACTGATGTATTGTGGGTAAGCTTGATTGGCATCTGAAACGGAACCTTGCTTAAGCTCCACCCATTCTCATGGTTCGTCAACTGGCCTGCTGTATACATAAGGAAAAGTAGTCTATTTTTTTAAATCTATTTTATGAAAACTAAAACACTTGAGATTTGGGCACAGAAAGCTATATAAAAGCTGATTATATTGGTTGGTTGTGCAGAAATGGTTAAATTATAAATAAAACTGTGGTAAATGCCCCTTTCCCATGTTTTAATATTTTATTCATACTTTAAAGGGTTATTTACTGGAGTGAGAATTGCAGGGCATTCACAGTGCGTTTCAAATTTAAGGTCAAAATAGCTGAACTAGAAAAATTCTGCCAGTCAGCTACGCTTTCAGCTCGTCTATCCTAGTAATGTTGTGTATGCATAAAAAGAGCTCAGTGCTAAACACATGGAAACTCTGACAAGCCTTGGTCTCTAAGGGGTTAACTATAATTTGTAAAAATAAATTATATATTCATCACAGTTGATTGCCTACCATTTATTCCACTAATCTAGTTTTAATATATATATATATATATATATATTCTCTATCATAACTGTAACTTTGTTAAACCATATGATCAGACTTGTATGGTTTTTCTCTACGCTTGTAAACATCTCTTAGGAAAAAAAAGCTTTTTTTCCTGGAACTCTGAAAGTACATTTACTTTTGTGCTTGCTTGCTTGCTTGCCAATGTCTGTTGCTGAGCCTCTGTGCAGGGGTAGTCCAAGTCTGCCAAATGCAATCTGTTACGCTTCGTTCTGTTCAGGCCATTGTGGGTCAGGCATTACACGCTTCACTTCCTGCTGCTTCTTCTACAGTAATCTGGTCATTGGCTGATGGACGCGGTCACTTTAACAACTGACGCTGGACTCTGGAGCAACTCCTACACAAGAGAGCTCACTACGTGCTGTGCCGCTACTTTACAATACATAAGGAAGCCTAATCTCTGGCCCATCTATCCCCAGTAAACTTTCACAACACTTCTTGGGGCTGAATGGAGCACAGAGCTCTCCCAGAAACATCATGGAACTGTACACTGGACTGGGCAAATGTCACGATCGGAAGTGAAAGTTCAGGTGGGTATTGCTTTGTACCAGGACCAACAAACTGAGCTCTATTTGCAGGGAAGGTCAGGGAGGTGAAGAGGTGTCCAGCGACACTGAGGACTTGAAGTTATTCCCTTCTACGGGGCTCTGAGAAGCCATTAATTGAGATTGGATTTGGTACCAAACAGTCTGGAACTTGCATCATATAGAAGGAGAGGGTCAAGACCCGGCTGGACACATCTGATCTAAGCGGTTTGTGGACAGCTTGCACCTCTAAAACAGATCTTCAGGGGATATATATCTCTTGGTGATAACTTATGGAGAATGCACGGTTTTGGGGATACTGTTGTAAGGACCCCTGGTGTCTGGTAGTTATTTAAATTTTCCTGCTTTTTTATGTTTTCCCAGACACCAAGGGACCCTGGACAATACCTGTGCAAATTTGTGCGAGTTGTTGAATAAAGTGTTGGTACCCAGAGACGTTGGCTCTGACCAATATTCAAGCTGAAACGGTGGCCAATGCCCTGATGCAAATGTTCTCTCAAGTGGGGTTTCCATGGGAGTTTCTCAGATCAGTGCACCCAGCTTACTGCAGAGGTCATGCACCTACTGTGGATGCTCTTAAGGATTAAACCCATCCGGATCTCACCCTATCCTCCCCAAACCAACAGCCAGTGCGAGTGGCTTAATGGGACTCCGAAGCAGATGCTTCAGACGTTTCCTATTGCTTGCACGACTGGGAATGGTTCCTGCATACCGGTCAGGGCCTCCTGGAAAACCCTCAGGTTCTCCATGTATAAACTGTTGTATGGGAGGCAGGTGAGCGGACCCAGAGATCTCAATTGGGAGCACTTAAAGAGGAAGCAGAGTGGACACCCATCGTCCCATACATGCTGGAGCCAAGGGACCGCCTGGAACAATTGACGAGGGCTGTAGAGAATATTTTCAGGCCGCCCAAAGTAGTCCATGAGTATGGTCTGATAGGGACGCTGCAGGGCGCTTGGCAGGGTTCCTACAAGTTTGTTGAACAAGTCTGTGACACTACCTATGTGACCGCGAGCTGCTCTGATGAGACAGTGAATCGCCCATTCCATATCAAAATATATATATAAAAAAAACAGGTCCAACAGCTGTTAGAGGCTAAAAGGCATACTTTTTCCAGTGAACCTGATACACTACCCTAGCCATTTATAAAGTGGAAAACTCAGGACAGGCCCCTTACTGAATCTCTTTGGCAATCTGAGAAGGGAAATGGAAAGGAAATACAAGAAATGCTCAGTTTAGGGGCTATTGATGCCTCAACACCTGGGCTTCACCGGTAGTGCTGTGCCGAAGCAGGGTGGGACCACCCGCTTCTGCGTCGACTATTAGCAAGCTAAATTTAAAAAAACAACAAACTGACTGATGCCTATCCAATGCCCTGGGTAGATGAACTACTGAATCGTATTACCAGTGGTGCTTGGAGTAACATTTTAAAGTATCAGACTATCATTTTCTTCAAACGGTCAGCATATCAGCATCATGCATCAATTTATTTAGGGTAACATAAATGTGCTGCTAAAACTCCATTCTCTCCCCTCTTTGTAAATCATGCCTTCTAACTTTGGAAAAATGTGACCCAAGATGTGGACATTGCATGCCTCGTGTCAGCAGGTTTAGTATGTGTGACAGTGCTGACACTTTCTAAACTCCAGAAGGTAGCGTGCTGACCTAGGCATGTTCCGTGATTCATTTACACATTAATTCTTTTGTGACTTTCAGGAAAGTATCCACATGCAGCAGGCAATGTGTCCCACACCAAGAGTTTCCTGCCAGATCATTGACTGTTGTTGGGATATGAACGAGTCACTGGGAATTGTAGCCTGTAACTACTTGGAATCCCCAGTGGATCGTACTGCTTGTACTTTTTGGTCATTTTTTGGAAGGTTTTCAGGATGTCAAGTTGGGCTGCATGTTTATAATAACTGAATACATGATCCTGTATTATAAGTGGGAGTTCTTACTAGTGTCCTTTTCTGGGGATACAGGGCTCTCTAATGCATTTACGTAGAACACAGAAGTGTACTAATATTGCTGGCGCATGTATTAAGAATTTCTGAATGGCGTTGAGTTTGTTTGCAGTTCTTTCACTATACCACTGTCTAATCCTCCCTCATGGCAGCTCCATTTTACCACCATTGTCTACCATCTCTGTCTATCCCTCTCTGCTCGTCTCACTCGGTATCCACTGTCAGGGATGTTATTGGCCTAGAGCAACAGGGTAGAGTTTTTTTGTTGTTGTTTTTGGCTCACTGATTGGGAGCAGGAGCGTAGTGATATGACACCATCTGCCTGTTAACCGTACTGCTTGCATGGGGAGGGGGAGTGTGCGGGGGGGTGCAGATTCTAGTCTCCCAAAACTAGAGAACAGGGTAGGGGCTGCCATAACGCTGGCCTTCTCATGTGCAGCGCAGTTTATAAAAAGGTGTGAAATGTGACAGACTGTTGGTGGATGTATGTATGTGTGAATCTATGTATGTCACTGTGGGTTTTTGTGTGTGTGTCGTAATGTCTAACCTGGCTTTGAGCAGCCAAAAACCTCAGTACGTAACTGTCCACTCTACTGTTTTTACTAATTCTTCTTTTATACTAACTGCAACTATTCTCTAAAGTTCAACAGCTAATACCATTCTCCGCTATTCCACAACTCACACAAGTCTGTTCTTTGACCATTGCTTACCTCTCCTTACCATTAACACCCTCACCCCCTACACAGTCCTGTAAAATGAACATAAACTCACCTGGAAGTCAGTTTCCACCCCTGCTGTGACTTCACTGCTGCCTCATTAGGTATATTTAAAGGCTTCCCAAAGAATATTATTTGGACTGTTCTCTCAGGAGCAAAGGAGGGAGTTGGGAGGGACTGGATAAAGAAATAAAATGTATAGGGAGGGGGGAGAGCAGTGCGTGTAACCACAGGTATAATTTATGCACAGATTTGATATTTGCAACTACTCCCCGGCACAAAAGTGGATATATCTCTGTATGTGTAGTTTCAAACAGAAAAGGTGCACAAACAGGTTCCTACCGCTAAAAGCAGAAGTGTTCCTGGTGGTTGGTGTAACCCTTTAAGAAACACTCCAACTTAGATCATTATAAGAGTTATAGTTTACAAATACATAAAATAGTACAATATCTGTAAATATGTATTCGTCTTCTGTGGTTTAGCAAACCCTCCTGTGTGTTGTGTGTTGCTGTAGGGACATTATATGTGTAGATGCATAGGATAGCAGCCATGAATTTGTAGCAGTATATTGAAGTTCAGCTTTTTTTAAAATAACTCTTACCAGCCTGGTTAAAACGCAAAGTCAATTGTAAAATTGTTATTGTGATCTGTACATTGTATAGAATAGACTGTTTCCTCTAGAGGGCACATGTGTAATGTCTTTATATTCCTCAATGGCCATAATGTTAGGCATACAAAACCACATACAAATTGCTTGAGATTACAAAATGTGTTTTTTATTTATTTTTGGCATTTCTGTAGCACCAACCTATTATGCAGTGCTTGCAGTTATACAGTGGAGATGTATAACCGCAAGTGATCAACAGACAAAATACAAGAGTTAGAGGGTAATTCCTGCTAAATTGAACTTCCTATCTAGAAGTAAATGGCGTGAATAAAAACAAGAGGAATAACAACGAATTACAAGGGGGACAGGTTGTCCGGAATGGTACCTATGTAAAAGCTATGTGTGGAGGTTTTCCCTTCACTGTCTGGAAGGAACAATTCCTACCTTTTTAAAGGTAGAGATTGAATGATGTAGAGAGATTAATGTTTTTGTAATTATTTTCTTTTTGATATAGGCTCGGCAGATGAAATAAAGCAATTTAAATCTGATCACAGCATAAAGTTTCTTCTGGAGAATCGGATGAATGTTCTAGAAGTGCAAAGAAAAGGGTACATCTCCCCTACATACCCAATGGGTAAGCAGCTTCGCTTGCATGTTATGTTGCCATTAAAGAGTAGAATATTTAATATTTTTAAATGGGGTAGAATTTGGTGGTTTTTACTTCCACCTGTGTATTTGCTAACCCTGGCTCTACAGGAGTTTATAAACTAAAATAGCTTGAGAATTGTTAAAGGAGTCATGGAACGTGTAGTCAACAAACCCCCTAGTGCGAAGGTTGGCCCTTATTAAACTACCTGCAATTCATCGATTTGTTTGGTGGTAAACAAAGCTTAAAGCGCTAGTCAATGTCAATTTCAGTAAACCATTAACCATAATCTCTTAGGAGCTGAAATGGGGAAATGGGTTTTTTTTGTTTTTGTTTTTTTGTTGTTTTTTTTAGAGATAAGATCCCTTCATGCTTGCAAATATTAATTTTATAGGCACTGTGTCAGTGTGTATTTATTATAATAAAAAAAAATTAAACTGCTAAAATTGCCTTTTAATCCCTTCGTGATAACTGTTGTACAGGATACTCCATTGCCACTTATGCACTTTGTGATGAATTTGTCACCAAGTCTGGCACACTCTGGGTGCCAACACAACTTATGACTACTGTCACCTCAAAATTATTTTTAATAAAATAATCTTTTCATCAAATTTTGAAAGAAAATATTTTTTAATCTCCATATGAAGTATGTGTCAAGAAAATTGTGAAAACCCCATCACTAACTTTAGTATATGACAGGCTCATTTAGCCATATACTTGCACCTTTAGTTGAACAGTGTTTTGAAATCTGTATCTATAGACTTCCCTGATCGCTGTTCATGAAGTGAAGCAGGGAAAACCAAAGAGACTCTGTTTTCAAACACACGCTGTCCCAAGGTGCATGCATATGGCTGAAGGTTACTGTCCTATCCTAAAGGTAGTGATAAGCTTTTCTCAGATTTAAAAAAATAAAATAAAAAAAATTCTTAAAATAAAGTAAATGTAGAAAAAAACAACAAAATCTTATGGAAAAAAAAAATAGTTTGGAGTTGACAGTTGTCCTTTAAAGGGACACTATTGGCACCCAGGCATCCCTTACTGCACGTTTGGCCCCCCATTAAAGGAGGCGGAATGCAGATCTAGTGCCGAGGCAGATATGAGCTAGAAGTGGTTTGATGGAGACCAGAGGGCACTATATAGTGTTAGGAATATGACTTTGTATTCCTAACACTATAGATTTCCTTTAATTCATTTGATATGTTTTTATCTCCTGTTCATACTGCATCCCTTTTCTTCCCCCATCTACCCCCTCTCCTCCCCCAATAAAAAGAGCAACTTTCTACAGCAAAGCACTACCCATTAGCCACACTCTTTTCTACAAAGCAACTTTCTTATTAGTACGTACTATGCTCAGCACGACTGTTACTGTGTCGAAAGCCAATCGCTGTTTTGTTTTTTTTATTATTATTTTTGTAAAAAAAATTTAAAATCACCTCTCCTCCTTAGCATTGCTAAGATCATGCAGAGCGTGAGGATGTCCCGCGTCAAGTGACCAAAAGTTGCCTAGCAAGAAGGAAGTGCCTCAAGTGGCTGTCTTAGTCCTGCAATGTAATTATTGCAATTTCTCTGGAACTGCAATTTTTTACATCGCATGACTAAGGGGTCTGGGACAATGCACCCAGACCACTTCAATGCGCTGAAGTAGTCTGGGTGCCTATAGTATCCCTTTAAACGTGCAGTGTTATGTTACAGAAAGCTGCAAATCTTTATCTTTTAAAGAAATACTACATGTATTCCTGACTCTATAGTATGAAAAACACAATCTGGCTCCATCTTGGGCCACCTCTGTCTTCCCTAAATATAGCATAATCTTACCTTTACTCCAGTCTGCTGCTGCTGGGTCTGCACTTGATCTGCCTGCTTGGCTAACATCAGAAGTGTTGCTTAATACTAATCACAGTGCTTTCACATAAGAAAGCATCGATTGGCTAAGACTGACAAGAAGACAGATCAGGGGCATAGCCAGCACTGGCCAATCAACATATCCTCACTGCGATGCATTGAATCAGTGCATCTCCATGAGGAAAGGTCGGTGTCTCCATGCAGAGGGTAGAGACACTGAATGGCACACTGCAGCACTGCCCCAGGAAGCACCTCTAGAAGCCATCTCTGAAAGTGTTTACTGCAAAAAGCTGGAAGGCAATGATTATACTCACCAGAGCAAATACAATAGGCTGCATTTCTGGTGACTAGAGTGTCCCTTTAAACAAAAGTAAAAAGATTTAAACCTGCAATATGGATACATAGAAGTTTATTCATTAAACGAACACTATAGGTTCAGGATCACAAACATGTATTCCTGACCCTATAGTGCTAAACCCACCATTTAGGTGGCTTGCCCCTTCCCCTTAACCCTCTTGGAAAAGGTGAAAACTCATCTTATTTTCAGCGCCACGTGGGTCTGCTGTCACTGGCCCCGCCCCCTTGGTAACCTCATCAGAATTGCAGATTTTTAGCCATTCCAATGGGGAAAGCATTGGATTGGCTAGAATCGGCATGGGGGCAGGGCCCAAAAACTTTTTTTGGATCATTGCATCTCTATGAGGAAAATTCTGCATCCCAATGCAGTGCGTGGAGACGCTGAACTGCAGTGTTGCCTACTGTGCAGCACTGCCCCAGGAAGCACCTCCAGTGGCCACTTGGAGGTGTCCCTAAGGGCAATGTAAACACTGAGATTCTCAGGAAAAGGCAGTGTTTGCATTAAAATGCCTGAAGGAAATGATTAGTCACCAGAGCTACAGAACTATAGTTCTGGGGAGTACAAAGTGTCCCTTTAAATGGAGTATTGACAAGAATTTAAAATGAATTCTAAAATTTAGGGCAAAATAGTTTTTTTTTTGTGTAAGACTCTGTTCAGTTTGGTTACTTTGGCCTTACATTTAAAATTCACTTTAAATTCCTGTCAATTCTCACCCAATAACCCTCATGAATATGAATAATGCCAAATCCTATCAAATACATTTTGGTTGTGTTGCCACTGTTCCTTTAAGTAGTATATTACTTTGTTTTTTCTTGCTGCAACAGTTGCTTGGTAACCATTTAATTTTCCGGTGCCCTTTTAGAAGGCTCTGAGGGCGTGAATGCTCTGTAATACTGACTGAGGATATGATTAAAAAAAATAATAATCTAAACCAAGCTCACGGATCAACTTGAAGCGCAGGGAGGGAGATACAAGACTAGGGCAGGCATTAAGACAGACGTACACTTGGAGGGGGACGAGGCTATGGGGTTATAGATCTCGGTAGGGAAGGGTGGGAGGCCCACACCAGGGAAGGTATTGGGCACGTGGGCAGGAGGTCGATGGTGCCATCATGGGGTCAGGGCTCTGTAGGGGGGTACGAAGCTAAATCGAATACCCAGGCATTAGATGCCCGAATTGCTCTATAGGGGCATCCAGCAATACGGGGGTGGGGGGGAGTTGTTGGGCCGGAGGCCATTCTGATGTTCAAATATATATTCTGCACACTGGAACACCGGGTGCGCAGTAGAGGGGGGCTAACGGGGTTAGGGAACAGGAGCGGGCGCAACAATTAGCCCATGGGAATGTAGCAGTAGGCACATGCGGTGGATAGGTATCACAGCTTTACGACGCCAAAGGGATAGCTGCGATCACCATGTCCTACTCTCTACTCGCCTCACGTGACCCCCGAAGGGGTACTGAGAGGCTGGTCATCCTTGGGGCTCGGGGGGGTGTTTACGGTTATGGTTTTCGATGTGTTTTTGCTTAGATGCTACCATTTCGCTGTATTGTCTCGATAACAATGACTCGATAGGCCCGATGTTATAGGCCTTTATCTAAGTCTGTAATTGTATTATATACGTGGAAAAAACGATACGATAAAATAATAAATAAAGATTGTCAAAAATAAATAAATAAATAAATAATCCTGCACATTTACTGAGATTGATTGGTTTCTACCATGAACCTAATCGTCTTGTTTCTTTACTTTTTTTTTTTTTTTTCAGCCAATATATCTTTTCTTATGGCTCAGTATCAAAGTACCCTGTGCTCTGACCAGCAATGCCTGCATGGAGGCTGAATCTGTGTAGCCGTCATTAGTATAGGCGGTATTTTAAGAAAAACCATTCCAATATACAAAAAAAACTTGGTAGAAAGAAGAGCTTTAGAAAAGATTACTTTCTGTAAATGGCAAGTAATGTTTGGGGATATTTATAAGGCCTGCACATGTTCCATTACCCACAATACTCTCACAGGAGAGAGAGAGCAGACAAATCTCGAGCATGTAGTAAAATCAAACAGGAGGTATAACTGGGAGGGGAAGGGGTGGATTAGTCCATTATTTTCCTACCAGACTATGTACAGTATTGTTTCTGTAGCCTCTTAATGAGGCTTGCACATAGAACAGTTAATCTAGCAACTGAACTTTGGACCTTGTTTTTATTTTATAGCATGCTTGCTGTGCTGCCAACAAATTGCAGGCAGAACAGCTTAAGATTGTTCGTAGATATTTTTCCTGCCTGTACAAATAGTCACAAGGTTTTTTAGCTCTGCTGCTGTAATGTAATTTTTTTTTTGTTCTTTCCCTGGATCACTGGATGCATTATTTTATGGAATTGAATAATAAAAAGGGATAGAATACATGTACATATAATGTTAGAGGCAACATGATGATGCCCAGTGCCAATTTTTGTCTCCTCACTCAGACCATAACTCTACTGATGATCTCGGAGCTCTGAACCACTGCATTCTCCCCATAGTCCTTGAATACATAGGTATATTTTTAGGAGTCAGGAATGTGGTGTATTGAACAAATACATTTTATATGTTGCATGCCCACACTTCGCATATCTTTTGTGATTTAAGAACCTTAGTTGGTAGATCTGTGCTCTGTTAGAAACTACTCTAAACCGGAGGTCTGTATAGATTCAGCAGTAATATTAGGCGGTGTGGCAATCTTGTCAACCCCATGCAGTTTAAGTACATTTTCTTCACTTGGTTATAATTTCTTGTTAAAACGTATCTGAACAAACTTAACAGTTTTTACATTTTTTTTTTTTTTTTTTTCAGGTCTCCAAGTGTCCATTCTGGAGTTAGGTGGAGGGATCATGTTGTAACTGAAGAATTTCAGACATTGCAGAGAAGTGAGAATTCTTGAGTTTAACCACATGAAATAGTTTTATTTTTCCAAAAAAACATTACACTGACAGAACTGTAGCCATGGCCAGCAAAAGAAAGTCTACTACTCCTTGCATGATACCACTTAAGACTCTAACTCTAGAGGGGGGTACAGACTCTACTGCCAAAGACCAAGCTCCAGATCAGCTTGTAACAGATTTAATGAACTGTAATGATTTACTTTCTAATGGGCATCAAAATGTAAATGGGGATAGTTTCTTTTGTAAATACTGCAATTTCGGATCTCAAGAGACAAATAAGTTTGTTGAACACATGAATACCAAGCATTTGGACTTCAGAGAAGATCCATCTTACGTCTGTATTACATGTAGCTTTTTGGTAAAAGACCCCAAAGAACTTGAAGCTCACAATGCCGAGTGCCACGCAGGAGATGCAGGACTGACTTGGAGTGTGGCCAAACATGTAAGGTACACTGTCGTTGAGCAAAGTGTGGGGGATCAAAACCATGACCAGGAGATGACAGAGCAACGTACTAATCAGTGCGTAAATGAGTATTCCGAAACTACCATCACTAAAGCCCCTATAATGAAAATCATGAAAAACAAGGCTGAAACAAAAAAAATTGTAACGATAAAAGATAACCTCAATCCAGCACCTGATAAGGTGGAGAAAAAAAGCTACGCTGCTTCTAGAAACGGATCTGCAGCAGCAACTAAGGCCTCTACAAACCTGGTTAATTCCTCTTCAGTTGTAAATGGTTCCATTTTAGGAACTGTCTTGCCAACTGGGGTGACTCAATTTGTATCAATAAATACTTCACAGCCAGTGATTCAGCCAAAGATTCCAACCATAATAGCACCTGTGTTGGCTAAACCTTCTGCTATGCAGAAAAATCAACACTCTGTGCAGAGCTCCCAGCTTCCCAGTTCAAAATCTCTCCCTAAAGTAATGATTCCTCTTAGCAGCATTCCGACGTACAATATATCCATGGATTCAAACTGTTTCTTGAAAAACTCTTTCACCAAGTTCCCCTATCCTACAAAAGCAGAACTTTGCTATTTAACAGTGGTAACAAAATACCCAGAAGAGCAAATAAAAATCTGGTTTACTGCACAAAGACTGAAACAAGGTATTAGCTGGTCACCTGAAGAAATCGAGGACTCCAGGAAAAAAATGTTCAACACTGTTATTCAGTCCATCCCACAACCCATGCATCAGCCAACAATAACTGTTCTGAATGCTCCGCTCGTAACCAATGCCAGTAATGTCCAGCATCTTCTTCAGGCAGCTCTGCCTGGTCAGATAGTTGGTCAGCCACAAGGAGCAAGTGGTTTGCTTGTAACTCAACCTATCATTACAAATGGAATTCAAAGAACTCCTGTGTCATTGACCGTAACATCTCTTCCAACCTCTCTCACCACCACCCAAGCCAGAGTTGCATCACCAGCTAGCAAGGCTGTCAGTGCCTCTCAACCTGCAACTGCAACATCTCCTTCTACCAGTATGGCTTCTGAAAGCTTTTTCGACTCCAATTTGTCCAGGAGCAAAAAGTCTAGACAGCAACTTAGTGCTCTCAAGAACAGCTTTTGTAGAAATCAATTCCCAACACAAACTGAGGTTACAAGGTTGACCAGACTTACAGGACTCACTACAAGGGATGTTAGGAAATGGTTTAGTGATAAGAGGTATCATTGGCGTAACAAGGCAGCCACAGGGGAAAACAGTGATCGTATGGTTGACAGCCCATCTGATGCAATGTTTTCTATGATAAAAGAACCAGATATGGATTATGCATTGCCTTTAACTGGTCACACTCCGTCACACACATCAAGGAGACAGTCACAATGGAATCAGACACCAGACTTTACTCCCACCAAATACAAAGAAAGAGCTCCTGAACAGCTCAGAGCTCTGGAAAGCAGCTTCTTTCTAAACAACTTTCCTTCAGATGAAGAAGTTAATCGTTTAAGGAGTGAGACCAAAATGACCAGACGTGAAATAGACAGCTGGTTCTCTGAGAAACGCAAGAAACTAGCTGAAGAGAATAAGAAGGTTAAGGAGGAGGAGGAGGAAGAAGAAGAATTAGAAGAGGAGGAGGAAGAGATAGAAGAGGTTGAAGGTGAGCACTCTACAGATGTAAGTGCATCTGTCTGCCAGAAGACCTCAGCAGCTGAAAATAGCTCCCCAGTGTCCAATGAGAGAAAAGTAAACCCAATCAAAATTAACCTCAAGGATCTCCGTGTCACAGAGTCCAGTGACAACATGGAGAACCCAAACATTGATGAGAGCAGTATGTCCACTGATGGGAGCAGTAGATCATCCACTCCTGTGAAAAATAAACATGCTAAAAAAACTGCAAATCAACGAGACCTTTTGAAGCAGACATTTGTTAGGACACAATGGCCTACAAATAAGGAATACGATGAGCTAGCAGAAGAAACAAGATTGCCGCGTGCCGACCTTGTGCGTTGGTTTGGGGACTCTAGGTATTCTTTAAAAAACGGTCAGTTAAGGTGGTATGAACGCTATAAAGGTGGGGTGGATACACAAACTGTCTCTTGCCACCCACTCATGGAATATTTTGAGCAGCACCGCAGACTTTGTGATGATGACATTAAGGATCTCTGTGACAAAACAGAGATGACTACAGAGGAAGTGATAGCCTGGTTTGCCGATAGACGGGAGGAAAGCAAAGATGCAGATGTAGCCAGTGCTGACCATCTTTCTGATTGTCTGGACAAGTCAGTCACACAAGTAGAAACTTGTGATAGGGTTTTGGAGGCGCATGAGAGCAGTGAACATCTGGAGTCAGGCATTGATGAAATCTGTTCTAATTTCACTCAGACAGTCCAGCATCCAGTCTGGTAAGATATACCTTTTTTGGTGTGTGTTCACTTACACAAAGACCTCAAACTACAAAAATAATGTAAACCTTTCTTTTCTATGTTTTTTTTAATTTTCAATACATAGAAGCAAAACGCTAGTATAATAAAACTGAAAAACCCAAAGTACGAACTGTAGAACATAGTTGGTAGAATTTTTAAATAGATAAAAGATTTTTGAATAGGAAGGATGAGCCAGAGCTATACTAAGGTACAGTCATTTAAAATTTATCGTAACCATAATAAAGGTCTCTTAACGGGCAAGGTCGCATCCTCCTATAAAAAAACAGGAGGCTTGCGTAGTCCATTATTATTGGACTATCATCATATATAAAGCATGTTCAATAAAATGGTTTGCTACTTATTTGACCTGTTATTGAGCAGTCAAAATGTGTCCTTTTAATTATAAACCTAAAACCTTAAACCAAGAAACAAAGTCTGGCCATCAAGGTATTTAGAGAGAGAGAGGTTTAAAAAATAAAATAAAAATGGGAGCCCAGGAAGAGAATATGATAAAGGGTGACTGGGATGAAGAGAGAGGATTGCTAAGCAAAGTTAAATGAAAAATGGTGAATAAGATGTGTTGAGTGATTTGTATGGTTAGTAACTCCATCTCATCGGGGTCCTCTAACTTATTTTTTTATTTTATTTTTTCTTCTTCCAGAGCTTATGGTGAGAACCCCCACCCAAAGAAAAAATGGTTTTGCAGAATTTACTTTTGAATAACATTTTGATAACATTTTTGCCATGTAGCTCTGGTAACACCCACCAGGTGATAATGTACTTTTCCGTGCCTCCACCTTGCTTCCACCAGCTGCTAAATGGGAGATGGCCCCTTTTTATGTAGTTGTACCATCAAAAAAGCTTTAACATATTTTCTTTATGCTTGAGACAGATGGACATAGATATCACATCACACATGTCCTGCCAGTCAGTGAAATCTGTAGGGGGTCTAAAGTCCCTCTCCTGGGCTGTTATCTATACTAAAGAGTTTGATTGGTTCCAATTATTGGCGTTGCATAATGAGGATATCTGCCCACATTGAAATGGTGTGGTTATTCATCCTTTTTTTTTTATTTATTTTTTTTTAAATGTATGTTTACCCTGCCTGAGTAATTACCAGAGAAATTGTAAAGCTTCTCAGAAAGTCTTAGCATGTCAAGGAGGTCAGGGAATTGTTCTGAAGAATATCAGTAGATGTAAGAAAATCCCTGTTTCTAAACTACTGAGAGCAGTAAAGTGTGTCAGGAAAAATGCTTTGTTTCACAGGAGTTGGTAAAGAGTGAGCAAGTGATACTGAATTTGGACTCAAAGGGGTTCATGAGGCAAAGCTGTATGATGTGATAGGATGAAATAGGCTGTATGTGTTCCTTTTCAGGACCTTGCCATTTGCCAGAGACTTTATATGTCTATCCTGTTGAGGCTGAAGTCAAAATGACAAAACATTGGAAACTAAAATAAGACCTTAAAGAGATACTATTGTCACCCAGACCGTTTCATCTCAGTGAAGTGATCTAGGTGCAGTTTCCATGTCTTTAAAAACAAACAAAAAAAAACTGCAGTGTATTACATTGCAGGGTTAAAAGGAAATTGCAGTGTTTGAAGTCAGGCTTATGTCCACCTCTAATAGCTGTAGTATGACAGTCACTAGAGAAGCTTTAGCTGCACTGACAGAATAAAACTGTCACGTGATGCGGAAGCCACCATAGGCGAAAGTTTGAATGCACGTGAAGCGCTTGCCACGCATGTTCATTAGGTTACCAATGCTCTTCTATTAGGAGCTTTAGATTTGCCCCCGGCAGTGGAGGCCATGCCTCATCCCTGATGTTGCATAAGGCAGAGAGGTAGCAGTGACCAAGCAACACCATGGACAACCTGCATACACGCACACACCACCACAAGCAACCTCACATACAAACGGCACCAAACACACAATGTTACATATCTTTCACATATAATTCCACAAGATAGCCCACATACCCAACCCACATTCATAGGTATCATACACAATATTACAAACTATTCATGAACCTATACAATATAACAGCCCACATACACATAAATACGTTACAAAGCAACTGCAGCACACGTAAATAACACAAGCATAATACAACGCCATACATGCCTCCATTTAATTTGATTTTGATCATTTTTTGTTATAGTGCTCGGAGTAAAAACCATAGAAAAAAAGGTTACCTGCGCTCTCTCGTCTTAATCCTTATGTATTTTTAAACAAATGGAGGTCATTTAGTTACTCCAATGGCCACTGGAGGGAATGCCTGCCTGCCAATGTCAAGGCAGACCCCCCTAAGCGGGTCCTACTCTGACCCTTCACCTTGCTTCCTTGAGCTTCTGGCAAAGATATCTCTAATGAGACAGTGGTATTTTTTTTATATACACCCCTATATATTTATTAACCCTTAATAGGGAACACATAGGCAGCAGCATTGTAACCTAGCTGTTTGATACAAAAAGTAAATACAAAAAAGAAAAGTCTAGAGGGGGTCTGCCTTGACGATGGTAGGTGGGCATTCCCTCCAGTGGCCATTGGAGTAACTAAATGACCTCCATTTGTTTAAATATACATAGGGATTAAGGAGAGAGCGCATGTAACTTTTTTTTCCTTTGGTTTTTACTAAATGTATTGGAGCTGATGTGTACTGTGGTCATTGCTGCCGGCCAGGAGTGATGGGAGTGAGCGCAGGACTTTTCTTTTTGTATACTGCTTGGAGTGTTGTGCAATTTAATGGGGATTTTTTTTGAATATTTTTATCCTGAGTGAATGTAATGTCCGGTGTTTGAAAGATGCACAGAGTGTACACCAAAAACCCACAAGTTTACATTAACATGTTCCCACTGCCATCCCCACTTTCTTGCACTATGGAAATCATTAGAAAACATTTAGAAAAAGTACTTGAAAGTATGACATTTAAAAAAAAAAATGTGAGAATAGTCTTGGGATATACTGCTGCAGATGTACTTTTAGATTCTTCCGTCCCTCTTTGGTTTCAGTAGTTTTGTTTGCGAAGGCAGCTAGCTTGGTTCATTTTTATTCACAAGTAGGTCATTGCAGCTGTGTATGAAAGCGGCTTTAGTAAAATACATTTTCTCCCTGGTACCACAAGGCCGCTACTTCTTGTGGACGAAGTTATTATGCAAACTCTCAATTATCTTTTTAAAGGGTTTTTTTCGACCATAAAAAGAAACTGTTCTCTGTACACTGTCACTTTTTTCTTTTTTTTTTTTAGTTTGTGGTTTTATTTGGTTTTTTTGGTAACACCATGTAATTACTAAATATTTAAGCTCCCCTGTGCAGAGTTCCTTCAATTTCTGTACACCCATCCTGACCTGTATCTACCCCAAGGCAAACATTGCTAATAAGAGCCAAAAGTAGTGTTTATTAAAGTGTATTATATGAAACAATACAAATCCATTTAACTTTTTTTTTCCATTCAAGTCCTTTGATTGGAGGTTGTATGTACAGGATTTAATACCCCCCTTTCTGCAGGACTTTCATAATGCACCAATACAGCTCATTAGCCTTTCCCCAGTTAAGCTGCAATCCTGCTGCTAGTGGGATTACTTTCAACACCGGCCATCATTACTGGTTGGGTCTGGGCGTTTTGAGTGAATCATCAGCTGGTAGGTAGTTAGTGTTGCTCTTTAAGTTGAAGTGCAGTTGTTCTCACAGAAGGATTGCAAGAACTAACAAAGACTCAGAATTTCAAGGTGTCATATGCGGCTTGCCGGGCTTTAAATGTACTTACCACTTCTGCAACATGCCAGTAATTTGCTTTCAGAGTATAATTATATAATACATTGTTTAAAAGCTAATTGCAGTGAAATTAGGGGAAACACATACTTTAATTTGTATCGTGATTCATACTTGCCTTTTTACATTTCTCTTCCTATTTAGGAAGAGAGGGGAACTTGATCTCTCGATACAAAAAGTCTGCCAGCCTGTCTGGGAGGCACCTAGTGTGTTCCTTAAAGACTTTGAAGTACTCAGTGTTGCAGTGCCTAGTAGCTGACTTCTATGCTCACTGAAGAGGTTTTAACTGCTGGTTCCCTGCTGTCATTTAACCTTTGCAAAGGGAAAGCCCCCTCGGAGTAGAAAAATATTTCCCACCAGCCACGGTCTCCCTTCTGGGTAGATTTGAAAACAGGAAGTAGTTGCAGCAGGGCTCTTACTGTACTATGCTACTCTTTGTATACACTGCAGAACATCCTTACAGACAATGGAAGAGTTGCATACACATTTGTAGGACTAAAATGATTTGACTCAATGACTACTAGGTATATATTGAGTCTTTAACAAGCAGCACAGTCATGCTCTCTTCATATGCCTTCACTCTTTTTCAGTCTTTCATTAAGCTTGATGTCGCGCATAGAAATTGCGAGAGATTTTGCTGGAATAATAGCTTGGTTTTATTAAAATTGTCTACTCTTTTGCCAGTAAAAGGGATTAACCATTTCTTTTTCTTTACTTTTGTAGAAATGGATTGAACGATCACCCGTTGGGATGCATTTGGCAATAAACCACGTAGTTGGGCCCCAAGTTAGGGGTGAAACGATTAATGATGCGTATTTCATCGATGCATAGGAATCAAAGGGATTTCTGAGACCCAACCGCTTTGAGCCAAATTCTGTCCACTTGCAAGAGACACTTTTTGTGTGTGTGTGTGTAAAAAAAATAATAAGACTCTTCACATCTAACTATGTTTCAGGCTATGGCTCAGTTCCTTTTTTAGAACTTTGTAATTCACTCAAGGCCGTGTTCCGTTCAGTGTACATGTATTGATACAGATGCTTATTTATATAGCCATTACAAACTATAACAGTTTAGTATTCATAGACCTGGCCATTTGCTACAGAAATTTCTAGTGAAAAGTGTTAGGACTAACTGGTTATAAATAAAACACAATTTTTGGTTTAATTTTTTGGTTTACTTTTTCCCCCTGATACACTTAATTGTGCAGTGTGTTAAACTAGAGGCAATATAAAGCAAGGCCTCCATGAGTGTATGAGTGCTCAAAAATAAAGAAATATCTATCCTTATCATATCGCATTGAATAGCTGGATGGTTCCCTTTTTACTTGCACACGTTAGTGTTGAATGAATGCCAATGTTCTTTCGTCCCTGTGCTCTAAATCTGTTGCATGGGAGAGTAAGAGGGGCTGCCACCACTCTCCAGTGAAAACCTTCCCTTACACGCAAAAAGTAGGGAGCTTGGAAGGAGTGTAAAACCAATATGTATATATTTCTCTGTGTGTTTTCCTGGGGGGATTGTAAGAGGTCCCAAGGTTTCTGATTGAAACCCTTAAAAACAAAACAAACAATGTTATATAAAATATAACACAGGCTATGTATTTTTGTAATATCTCACCATTTAAATAGGAATTAAAAATAAAATAAATCTCTCTAGTAAATGGATTTATAAGGAAAGCAGGTAAAATGCTATCACAGTAAGCCTTGCTTTGGTGTTTTTGAGTGATGCAAGGCCACTGTCCCTCTCCTAGCAGTCTGGGCCTAGTTAAATTGCCCTGTTCCACATAACAGGTGTGACTGCTAAACAGCTTTTTAATTTTTTTTTTTTTTTCTTATTTATGAATATTCATCAGATTAAGGATTTAGTGTTCAATGTTTTATCAGACTGTTGTTTCACCTTTAGCCTAGTACATATGAGCAGTAGTAATTCTGCGCATGTATTCAGAGCGTCAAACAACATTATAATGCACAGACAATATGTCTTTACTGCTATTCATTCTCCATGTGTGGTTATATGCACATAAAACATGGCCATTTTAATTTAATATATTCTTGGCATTTCATCCTCTTAAACTCGGGTTCTTCAGAAACATATGTAAAGAATGGTTACGTCTTTTAAAAGCCTCCCCAATCAAAGCATATTTGTTACTTGGGGGTTTTCAGCATTGTATATCTTTATACTTCATAGACGATGCATTTTTGATTATAAAAGCTGATGGGAAATAGTGAGGCACCAAGAAATTAATATTCTAGTTTTGCAGTGAGTGTCTTAAATGTATCTTTTGACTGCCCTGGAATTTGTGACTTTCCAATTTAATCTATAGGCAGTTTTCCATTAATATTCTCATGGTTATTTATTGAAGTGCAAATTGTTGGGTGTTCAAATCAGCTATGTATAATTTTTGGCTAAACCCTTTATGGGGAAAGCGGTATGAATTGTGGGAAATTATTTTTGAAACTTACACCACCTAATATGAGCAATTTTGTTATATTCTAGGACTTAATGGATAACAAGTAATGCAGGAAGTTTTTATTTACGGTCTGTGGATTCCCCCCTGTACTTGTCCGACAGGGGGTGGCATTCACTGTGAATTGTCTGTACGCTTCCATTTGGATCCGTTTGGTCCATGTTGCTTATAGGAACAATAGTCTTGCAAAGCTGTATTCCTAAAAACTATAGTTTCCTTTTTTCCCATGGCTCAGATCATTAATGTTGATGATAGCCAATTCAATACTTTCCCCACATGAAAGCATTAGGCTATACCGTGGCAAAATGTCATGCTGCGCCAATCCGCAACTCATCATAAAGATGGAATAATCAGCATCTCCATGCCAAGTGTGGAGACTCTGAATGCCAGCTCGATGAAAAGGCAGAGTTTAAGGTGCTCAGCCTGCAAGGACAGGCTATAGACACCAGAACCACTACATTAAGCTGTAGTGGTTCTGGTGACTATAGTGTCCCATTAGGTCAATATTGCCAAGACACACATGCAAATAACTAAGCTATGTTCCAAGCAGCCCAGTGAAAATTGGATTAATAATGAGAGAAGATGCTATTTAAATTTTTTTAACAATTCATATAGTGCCAACATATTCTGTAGGCTTATAAGATACAGCACAAGCCTGCTAACATGTCTGTCTGGTACCTCAGACTCAACATACCGGTAAGAAAGGTTCTATTTCAATATAAAGTTTCTTGAAAAGTTTCGTGTCAAAATTGTGTACTTATGAATTTATTTATTTAATTCCACCAAGAGAATACTTGATGACTCTGTGGGACATGTGTTACAAGCCTCAGAAAACAATGGCTTTCTTACAGCTGAAGACTTTGTTGGGTCTATTAAGTACTTACATTGTATCGGTGTGTGACTATTAGGAAATGGTACACAAAGAAGTGAGCATCTGTTAAATAGTATGCACCTGTGAAAAGATCTTTCAAGAAGTGTACTAAAGCTCAACTGTGACTATAGAAATCAATTGCAATCTTTGGTTATTGAAACATATATAGAACATGTGTTCTTCTCGTATAAAAAAAAAAAATATATAAATCCAATCGGGCTACAGTAATATCACCAGGATCTGTATGTATTAAAAGCAGAATTTTAGCTCAACCAAAAGCCATCATTTATTTACCTATTAAGTGATGCTAAAATTGAAGTGACAATTCTTCGATGTCTTCTGTCTCCTTACGTCCTCAACAACTGTCCGTCATGATTAAATCAAACTAGTAAAATTAGGAAATAAATCCAATTGTAGACGTTTCTTATGAAGCAGGTTAATACTTATCAACTGTTCATTAGACTAATGGGCTCTTAAAGGGTCAGTATCAGCGGGTGGAGGCCCCAATTTTAATGCGCTATACTTGGTATTATTAAAGGACCACTATAGTGCCAGGAAAACTAACTAGTTTTCCTGGCACTATAATAATAGGTTCCGCTCCGGCCGGGCTCTAGGGGGAGGAAGGAGTTAAACACTTACCTTTCTCCAGTGCTGGGGACTCTTCCCTCTTCTGCCGAATGTGCATGCATTCTCAATGCTTTCCTATGGACGCTGGCGTCTTCTCACTGTGAAAATCAGTGAGAAGCGCCTCTAGCGGCTGTCAATGAGACAGCCACTAGAGGCTGGATTAACCCTACTGTAAACATAGTTTCTTGGAAACTGCTATGTTTACAGCTGCAGGGTTAACCCTCGAGGGACCTGGCACCCAGACCACTTAATTGAGCTGAAGTGGTCTGGGTGCCTATAGTGGTCCTTTAAAAACTTGGGTAGCCTAATTCATATCACCTCACGTAAATACATCCTTTAAGAATTAAATTCTTTTACAAGCAAGTAACAGACGTGAAACACAGAAAGGCCCTTGACCATAGGTATTTTTGTTTTGTAACATTAGGCATAGCTTTATCAGCAGTCAGGGAATACCACAAGGCATCTTCATCCTTCTTACATGTAATTGCAGTCCCAATGAGACCCAAGACCACAAACAAAATGTTAACAACAATGTGATCACATGTATACAGTGATTTTATGGTTCGATACTGAGAAGAAAAAGTAAAGGCAAATTCAACTAATGATCTCTTTAACACAACTTGTGTTCAGATTTTTATTTTTGCGCTAAAAAGGCTAATATAAAAATAGTACCCAGCCTCAGCAGTGTTATAAATATTCTTTACCTCTCAAAAGTACTGTCATTACCAGCTCTGGATTTTTTTTTTTTATATATAGAAAAGGTGTTTTCCTCCAAGTTAGCAGACATTCTTGGCATTTTAACAGATAGGTGCATGAATATAACAAAGGGTGGAATGCGGTGCTCAGAAAAGGCCATGCTTCGACACTTGCGAGCACAGTGTATATTGCAGTATTGTGAGGTAGCTAGATCACGGCCTGTAACATGAGTAAAAGGCAGGTAATTCAAGATATACAAGGTGAAGGTCATGGAGTAAATTGAGGCATATTGTTAAGATTTTCAGATGAGAACTTGTGATACTGACTGTTTGCATGCAATATTCTTCAAACATCTTTTAACCCCTTAAGGACACGACATGTGTGACATGTCATGATTCCCTTTTATTCCAGAAGTTTGGTTCTTAAGGGGTTAAAAGGGACACTCTAGTCAGCTTAACCCTGCAATGCAAAACTTTGCAGTCCAAGAACTTACAATGTTTACATTGCACGGATAAACCCTCTTCCAAATGTCCCTATAACTGGCACTAGCGGTGCTTCCACTGCGCTAACAGAGTAAAACCCGGTCACGTGACACAGATGCTCCATAGGCAAGCATTGATTCATTGCTTTCTTGTGGAAAAGTTTGAATGCACAGTGCTTGCTGTGCATGCGCATTAGGTCCCAATTGACCATTGCAGAGGAGGCCATGCCTCCTCTGTGACATCACTGGGGAAAGGCAGAGGGCTGGTGAAAATTTTTTTTTGTGTTTATTAAGTGTTCTTGCATAGCAAGACCATTTAATATCTCACATATATATTCTTATTCTAGACAAATTTACCACCCTAACTCCTCCCACAGTTTTTACACTACATAGACAGTAATATACTGAAACGTGCAGATTGTTCCTGATTGGTGTGCTATTACTTTGTGGAACATTTTGCCAAATGGTTCACGAAATATCGTCGTTTTTGTGGCAAAATTGGTCCCATAGGAATGAATGTTGAAATGTTCAAAACTAGAGTGGGAGCTGGCAAAAGCTGAAAAATCAGGACATGATTTCTAAACTGCCACCACTCCCTCATTTTCAAGCCCACCTACACAAATCTTATATCAAAACGTTCAGCTATCCCTGCTGCCACTAAAAATGTCCACGGCTAAGCCATAGTCCTGATAGTTTTCACAATATGACCATTTGTTTGCAACTCACGCCGTCCATTGACATTCATTGAAACTCCACTCTAGCCACCTCAAATTTGAAGTGCAATATCTAAATTGCGACTGTGCCTTTAATTTTAATATTTCAGAGACATACTATGTATCAAAATGTAGGTCTGGGTCTTGTGATTCTCACAATATAAAGCTCTTTGCTGTAAGATTTATAAATATGACAGTTTGAAGATGGCAACCGCCAGTTAAGTGAGCAATGTGGAGCTGTTTGTTTTTAACCGCTCTTCTCTGCCCTATTTGAAATCTATTAGTTCCTGTTGGTAGTTGGTGGATAGTGATGTCCCGAACGGTTTGCCACGGACGGCGAACATATGCGCTGTTCGGTCCGCCCCCTATGTCATCATTGAGTAAACTTTGACCCTGTACCTCACAGTCAGCAGGCACATTCCAGCCAATCAGCAGCAGACCCTCCCACCTCCTGGACAGCATCCATTTTACATTCATTGTGAAGCTACATTCTAAGTGAGCTGTCCAGGAGGAGGGAGGGCCAGGGAGGGAGGGTCTGCTGCTGATTGGCTGGAATGTGTCTGCTGACTGTTCGCGGCGAACCGTTCGGGACATCACTATTGGTGGAATGTTCAAGGGATTTGAAAGCTCCTCTCTGCCCTTGCTGTAGAGTGAGTGAACCACACTCCAACCTTTCCACAGTTACTCCAGCCACTCCACCCAGTTACTCCGCCCACTCCAGTTGTTGACTACTGGTGGAGGCAAGAACACTTTACACAATTTCCCCAGAAATTGTAGCTTTTCTAGTTTATAATAAAAGGATGCTCTAAGCATAAACAATAAGAATATCATCATGAAAATACATTATCTTGCATCTTGATTCCATCCTCTTATTAAACTGGAAAAGAGACCATTGGATCTAGGATATCTTGAAGTGTTTCTGCATTAAACATTCTCTATTGGAGAGCATCTGTCAGTAACCTGCTGGTTTAACAATCACCAAAGCAAAGTGTGCTTAATAAAAAATCAGAAGCACTCACCCATTAGACATAAAATGCCGGTTAGCTTCAAGTTGCTCACATTGTGCACTTGTCATGTTTGTGGCATCATAAGAATCTGAGTAGCACCCAGCCCATCAGATAAAGAATTTCTGTTGCTTTAAATGCATTAATAATTAGATCAATTTTTACCCCAATGCTTCCTTATAGAGAGAAAATAAAGTTCCTTTAAATTGAAGGATTAGTCTAGTCTCTGCGAATGAAGTAGTTTAACATAAGTGTTTTCTTATTACTTTCTTTATTAGTCAAACGGCCCTCCCCTGGGGATTAAGACGGAGTAAATGTAAAATGTTTAAACATTGCGGTTGTTGTATCTGCATTGTGGTCAGTTTATGTTGTGAAGTGAGATTAGCATAAAAGCATGTGGTTTTTAAAAACCCTGCTGTAAAATTGTGACACTATCTACAGTGTTTCAACATGCATCATCGGCTTCAGACCGATAGTAGAAGATGTAGTCCTGTGTCCGTTTCAGGATTGCAGATACCCCGTGCTACCCAACCTACCTAAAGGTGTGTGTTTTTTAAAGGGACGCTATAGGAACCAGAACCACTACAGCTTCTGGGACATGCAGCCTGTCCCTACATGTTGAGCTTTGTAAATACTGCCTTTTCAGAGAAAAGGTAGTGTTTACACTGCTGCCTAAGACCTTGGACAGTCACTAATAGGATTCCGGAGTTTAGTCATGCAGGACTAACATTCACCACTACACACCGCCATAGAGATACATTTGTTTGGGTATGATATCTAAATGGTTACTGCAACACTCAATGGTTTGTATTCCAATCACTATAGTGTTCCTTTACTATGAAGCCTGAACGTGCAGTACCTGTATTGTACAAATCATGATTGGCCAAATCATTTTTTTTGTTTTGTCAAATCCCACTGCAGAAGCTGCAAAACCTAATGATTCCAGAAAATTCAGTAACCTCAAAAGTTAGTATTGAGAGAGTGTGTGTATATATATTTTTATATTAACTATCTACTTACTTGGAAGGGGTTTTCATCCACACTTCTTCCCCCAACACAACTCTGTTGGTATGTGTAATAGATATATATATATATATATATTTTTTTTTTTATTATTATTATTTTATTTATTTTAGTCAATACAATGTTAAACAAAAATCTGCACACCAGTCAAGCCATAAGACTTGCTTTTCCCACAAAAATCAAAAATTGAAAAGCAAGTTTTATGGCTTGACTGGTGTGCAGATTTTTGTATAACATTGTATTGACTATCCACAGACTATAGGTGGAAGGGGTTTTCAATCACAATTTTTCCCCACCATAACTTTTTTTAGTTTTTATTTCTTTTTTGTTAGACAAGCACCACAACTGCCCTGGCACCCAAATATAAGTTGTCAAAACCATTTACTAATAATTTAAATTCTAACCAGAGATTTGACCGGCGCCAATCCCCCACTCTCTGAGAGCCTGGTGGTGCAGGCCTTTGATTAATGTTTTTTGTTTTTTAAAACTAATTAAAATAACAGACTCATAATTAAAACTGTGTGTGTGTGTGTGTGTATATATATATATATATATATATATAAAAATACAGAATCCAGCGCACTCGCTTATTCACTAAACAATGCTTTCAAAATCTTAGAGATTGTAATAGTTTTATTTAAAAACACCTCGCCTAGGCAAAAAATAATGGGGGTTTAGTTACATTATATGATCATATATTGCATAAGCCTGCCACGACGTCAATGTACCCCATTCTTGGCAGGTCCTACTCTAGCAGCCTAATGCTTGCCCTTATGAGATTAATCCACTTACTTGGGAAATACTTCCTTACTGGGACTCTCTGCAAGTCAAGGCTAAATAGGGTCTTGGAATGAGGCACCTGTGACAGGGAGGGGTGCAAAACCAAGGAGCTGGCCTGGACTCCCAAATATACAAACAAAACCAAGAGGGCTGCACTCACCTGAACATGCATACATTACAGGGTGCTGCTGGGGCCAAAATATATAGAAAAATACAGAATCCAGCGCACTCGCTTATTCACTAAACAATGCTTTGGGAGTCCAGGCCAGCTCCTTGGTTTTGCACCCCTCCCTGTCACAGGTGCCTCATTCCAGGACCCTATTTAGCCTTGACTTGCAGAGAGTCCCAGTAAGGAAGTATTTCCCAAGTAAGTGGATTAATCTCATAAGGGCAAGCATTAGGCTGCTAGAGTAGGACCTGCTAAGAATGGGGTACATTGACGTTGTGGCAGGCTTATGCAATATATGATCATATAATGTAACTAAACCCCCATTATTTTTTGCCTAGGTGAGGTGTTTTAAATAAAACTATTACAATCTCTAAGATTTTGAAAGCATTGTTTAGTGAATAAGCGAGTGCGCTGGATTCTGTATTTTTCTATATATTTTGGCCCCAGCAGCACCCTGTAATGTATGCATGTTCAGGTGAGTGCCGCCCTCTTGGTTTTGTTTATATTTATATATATTTTATAAGCCTATTCTTAAAAACCACTATATTAAAATGTCATGCCTCTCTCCCTTAGCACCAACAGGATTACTTACCTTGACCAATGTTAAATGAACATGATGAGATCCCTACTAGGGAATCCCAATTATTGGTATTTATAATGAACACTGTAGCTTCTATGGAGAGGTCTATAGCATATTATAAATCTCCATAGAAGCTACAGTGTTCATTACAAATACCAGTATTTGGTATCCCTTGTAGGAATCAAATTTTCTTTCAAAACGTAAGCATTAAATGGAACCAAATACCAGACCAATCATTGTAAATCGACCGATAAAAAAAACAAAACATGTTCTGGCTGGTTTTCAGTTGATGTTTTTGTAAAGCAAGGTACTAGTATAAAAACAATCAATCAGACATGCAGACCATAGGGATGCTAAGTAGCCAAGAAAAAAAAAAATGTTGCACAACTTGTCACCAATCCAAGATTTATTGAGACCCAGATATGCTTCAAATAACTTTGAAAATTTATACTGCATGTGTTAACTGGACTTTACTTAAACATAGGAAAATAGTATCCGTCATCAGTAAATTGAAGTTTCATTTAGTAAATAAACATGTGCACTGTTATCTAAAGATGAATCCTAAAAACAAGGAACTAAACCAATAAATTAAAATATATATATTTATAGCTGGTTTCTCATGGTGCTATTGTGTCTTGAAACAAAAAAAAACAAAAAAATCACATAGATTGAATGAACACAATAATGTATCAACACAGAAATGCTTTAAACCACAGTAAAACAGATTTTTGACATTTTTTAATAATGATCAAGATTAACCTACATGCCTTAAAATTAATTTTACTGGCATAGAATTGCTAATTAACCCCACTCTCTCCAGGCACAAAAAATCCAATATTAGAGGCTAATTGGGGGGGGAAATGGGTCTGATGCATAGTGTTGTAAAGTAATATAAATTGGATTGTGTAGTTCACAAAGGAAAATTTCCCCTTCATAGGGTTCTATTAGAATTGAGGAGAGGTGTTAATTATCATTCATGCCTAGACCTATCGGTTTCAGAGGCAGGTTAATTAAAAATTGCGAGTATTATATAGTTGTTTTTTTTTTTTTAACTATGTGTACAATGACCAGATCTAAAGGTGCATTGTTTTTTGCAGAAAGGGTTTAGCTTCCAAGTACTGAAATGGTTATGTCTATCATAACGCCACCAATAGTAATGTAAAATTCGTTGTCATGGCACCCACTCTATCATACCGTGTACCAAACTGGCACAGTAGGCAGAGTATTGATTACAAACCTGACATTACAGCAGGTTTGCATGGAATGTAACAAAAAAAATAAAAAAATAAATCAATTCAAACAGGAATACATCATCTATTTAAGTATGCACCATTTTCTCTTTCATAGATTTAAAAAAAAAAAAATTCTGTTCAGGCTGGTGTCCCTTTAACACTGAATTTGCATTTTTATGATGCAGTGCTTATAAAACAAAACTCTTAAAAGTACATTTAAAAACTTAAAATAGAAACAGACAAACTAGGAATGAGCAGATTGTAGTGACGTTCTGCTAACTATAACTATGCAGGATCATGGGAGTTGTAGTTAATAAATGGATGACCACAGTTGCATGCAAGAAGAAAACACATTGGGGGAGGGGGTGGGGGACCATCAAGAAACAATCTTTTATAAAATGGCAATAGATAAGGCATGAGTTTTAGAAATATTTGGTACAGACCAGCTTAATAAGGCAAAAGTAGTAATAAAGTAATAATGGAGTAACAGTGCTGGTCCATAAATGGGTTAAAGTGGAATTATCAATCTGTATTTTACGTGGATTGAACCAAAAGTTTGGAAAAACAGCCATATATATGAAGAAAATACAAAGTGAAGGCCAGCTGTAAATCGGTGGATTTTTAATGTTACCACGGAGGACGCGCCTTCAACCATAACACACTATATCAACCTGCTACCTGCAGAGATGCTCCTATTCCGCTTAACGCTGCTGGAGGAAGTCTCGAACCTAGTCAGACTTTCTCAATTATGAATTTATCTTGCATTTGTACAGAGCAGCCATCACCCTTGCTAAACAATCACACTTTTCTTTTAAATCTGAGATCTTCTAGTTTATCCTCCTCGTTATACTGCAATACTGATCCTCTTTTGCTTTTCTCTGCAAGTTGATGGTACTTGCATCAGCCAGTCCTTGCAAGCTCACTGTCTTGGTGTTGTCTTTGATTCTGGCCTCTCCTTTGCGCCTTACGTCCAGTCTTTTGCCACATCCTGCCAATTCCACCTTAAAAACCATTGCCCGCGTCCGGCCCTTTCTTACGCAAGAAAGGAGCTTGTTCATGTTCTAACAATTTCTCGCATGGATTACTGTAATTCTCTCCTAGTTTGTCTCCCCAGAAGCCGTATTGCTGTGCTACAATCTGTAATGAATGCTGCCACCAGGCTGATTTAGCTCTCCTGTCTCTCATACCTCACCCCTCTGTCAATCCTGTATCCTATACAAGTCAATTCAAGATGCTAACCCTTACCTACAAAGCTCTAAATAGCCCTAGCCACTGTTCTATTTCTTCACTAATTTTTAGGTATGCCCTGTTCTATTTCTTCACTAATTTTTAGGTATGCCCCTTCACGTCTCTTTGGTCTGCCGGTGATCATTTCCTGTCAATCTAGACTGTAAGCAGGGTCCTTATCAACCTATTCTTCCTGTAACATTTTGCAATGGTCTCAACTATTGTTACATTTCACCCTTTTATAATATTATAAAGCGCTGCGGAATAAGTTGGCGCTACATATATGCCAAAAATAATAATAAAGTAATAATAATGTAAGGTTTAAAGATAGATTTTACAGGGTAATCTATCCATTAACATAGTCACTACAAGTTGCTGCTTGCGTTAAGGCGTATTTGCTTGTTAAAGCTCCTTCTGCGTCTGTATTCCAAATAAAGACTGTGAATATCGCGAACCAGACACCAAGTGCTACATCAGCATATGGAGATCATCTTGCTATAGGCAGCAGATTTGACGTTCAGAAGATCCACAGAATGCACATTACGCGTCGTTGGTAAATCTGTACATATGGGCCTTAAAGCGGTCTTAAAGTATATAATTGAAATCTAATGACCACCAATAACTCCTCCGTGAGCACAAATAAAATATCCATCAGAAAGCCATGGAATAATGTAGCAATAACAACAAAGTTTAAAAAAAACATAGGACAACAGTATCCTGTAATAGTCGATTCTCTTTAGATCAACTCAGAGCATTTAAAGGATCCATTGGCGACCCTGGAATACTAAAAACGCAATTTTTTTTGTTGCTGCGTTCACAGTTTCATAGAAGGTAACTTAGTATAGCAGAGGTGACGGGAGGATTGTCCAGGTCAAGGAAAAAGGCAATAATAAAATCCCAGTCTTTGCTATTTGTCCCACTAATATACAAGGCATTCTCTACAGATAGTTTTGTGCTGCGTGTCAATAGTTCCCTTCTTGGAAACATTCATAGTAATCAACAAAATGATCCTCCACCGGGATCTGCGTGTCTGTCATACTGTATGTGCAAAGTCCTAATTATTACCCAGATGGACGTTCAGTATTGTCCACACTGGGAAGGTCACAAGAAAAGAATCCAGATTCCTTTCAAAGAAATATTGTCCGTGAACCAGGAATTTTTTTCATAAGGATCCATCTACAGCCGGTTATCACCGCTCAGACGAGTTTTCCGAAGGACCCTGGAGATACAGAAGCAGAGTGAAAATTATTCCCAAGTGGTATACATCCAATTAATTTTACTATACAGCACCGCAGAACAGGATGGTGGCTTATAAATAAACATATTAGGATTAGAAATCTTTGGATGAATAATGAATAAATCTTTTACAACAGGCCTTGGCAACAAATATATGGGACCTAATGCAGCAAATTTATCTCAGTCTGTCAGGATAAATAAAAATATCTCCCCTGATCACCCAAGCATCCTAAATGAGTGCCAAGAGGAGGCCATATTTTACTGGCACACTGCCTGATTATAGAGTAGGGTACAAGTGAAGTTGAAAAGCTGTCTCTGCCACTGCACATTGAAGAGACAGCTCACTCCCCCAGCAACACAAGGATATTCGTGAAAACTGTTTTCCTCTCGCTCTCTCAACACCAGTGAGAGATGTGTAGCAATGGGAATAAGCGTTAGAATAATGACGCTGTCTATATGTACAGAAGAGTAAGTTGCTAGTTGCATGTGTTTATAAGTGGCTAACTACATATATGAATTCATGCATGGAGATTTAATTATGCAAATAGTCATATCATGCTTTATATATCTGGTACAATCCGAAAGTACCTGGTGCGTCACAATCAAATTTAACATAGGACAAATTATTTGTATAATCATCATTTAAATGGTATTTAATTTTCTTGATGAGATCCTCTCCCAGACTTTATATTGGTATTTGGGCATTTTTTTCAGTGGGTTTTCATAGATGACATATTTCTCTCTCTCTCTTTTTTTTTTTTTTACCTCCTCTCCCGATCAAAGTGTTCGGATAGCTGTTCCTGGGAAAGCCGGAAATCGTCCAACTGGTGTGATGGATATCTTGATTCAGAAGATCCATCTCGGGTTCGTCCGGTTGCAGGGTCACTGATTCGTTCCCGAGGGGCAGAAGCTCCATTAATTTCTCCATTCTCCAGCTGAAAGAAAAAAAAAAAAAAAGTTATATTGAAAACGATTCTCTTTTTATTAATGTTCACCAACCTTTGGAGCTTAAAGTGTTGTAGATTACAGCCCCCATAATATGCATTGAGCCAGACAGCAGCATGAAAACTGTCAATGACAACAGCAGGAGTAACAAGGGAGAAACAAAGAATCAAAGAAAAAAACATCACAAACCTAAAACCTAACCAGAGAAACAATTAAAGGCCTATATTACAACATTTTGATAAAATTATGGAAGATTTTCTACTGCAATTTGTGTTCCACAGCAGAAAACATGGTAATGAAAAGTCAATTCTAACATTTACCGCTGTGATAGGCAACTACCAACAGACTCAGTCAGATAAACATTGACACAAACAAAACCCAATAATTAGTAATGTGTCAGAGTAGGGAGCTAGTGCAACCCCCTAAATAGCAGCTCTTGTTTTCTCTCCTCCGCCAAGATGTACAAGCCTCACTATTGAACGTAATCTCATGTAAATTATGAGAAATAATAATTCACAGAGATGATGTAATATTGGTGACTTGAATTCATGATTTTTTTAAGTAACGGGCCTTTTATTACTCTTTTAGGTTGTTAGTGACGGACTTCAAAGGGAATCCAATGCTGTAACAAACGTGATCTTGAGATTTGTTGTAATCGTCTTTGCCAGACGAGGGAAATATTGTCGATTATCTCATTTATTAATTATACAAAACATTTGCCTCACCTTTCTACCACAAAAGCTCTGAAGAAACGTAAGACAAACTCACTACTTCCAGACACCTAAAAATGTAACTATGATTTGGATGCGTCTTTACAGTGTTAAACATCTTACCCAAGTTTCCCTCACCTTGGTGGGTTTAATATCCAACCAAATGAGCAGGGATGCTAGCTCCAAATCTTCACTGTAGTTATTCTTCAAGGGGACTGCTCTGTACCCTGCAACCCAAAAGCCAATTTTTAAGTGATCACAAACATTTCAACTCTCCACCCATCCAAAGTTGTCAACTATTCCTGCCGTACCTGTTTTTAGGCCCCGCACCACAAATGAGGCTTGAGCCAGGAAGTTCTGGTCACTAAACATGTCTTCCTCATAGACCACGAACCGTAGGAAAGCAAATTCTGGATTCGCAACTTGAAAACTGAATGTTTTTTGAGGCCAGACCGGATTCAATCCGTTATCCACTGAGGAATAGATCAAAAGGAGACATGAATACAATCATCTCAGACATAATAAGGAAAACTTATGCCACCCACAACTGGCGTTGTGAACTTTGCAAGAATATATATGAATGTAGCATATGTAATTTATACAATGCTTTGGCCATCCCATCTGTTTAGTGGTCAGAGTGATTACAATTGACACTGTAAGATAAGGCCTGGAAAAAGGAGATCAAAGTTCAATTTGGGACAAACTATATAAAAAGTTGACTGCATAATTGTGAGTGGTACTTGCAGTTTTTAGGTGCACCTTTATGAGAGTCCATCTTGTGACCCCTCCCTAATCTCTCCATCTTGTTGAAGTCGCCAAAAATTCAATGGATGCCTGAACTTGAATGGTTTTAGTGTATAGATCATGGAGTCTCACTGCTTAATTATCCGTCATTAGATCACTTTATTTATACAGCTCTAGTCAAATCTCCCTGCACTTACTCGGCCTTCCTAAACACTTCCTGTAAAGTGAGATCCAATGTTTAACATTCCCATATTGTACATTATGTTTAGTTTAGAATTTCTTATCTTTTGCTCTGTTATGAGGCTGCTAGAGCCTCCCGTGTGTAATTAATTAAAGTTCAATTAACAAAGCAGAGGATAAAAAAAAACTTCTAAAATAAATGCACTGTACAGACTGAAAATTTAACAATTTTTCGCGCAAGCTGTATTAGTCGCAGCCAGAGGAGGTGTGACTAGAGCTGTATGAACAGAAACAAAAGTGATTTATCTACTAAATGGCGAAAATTTGATCACTGAAAATTGAGACGGCAAGGGCATGATCTATACACCAAAACCGCTTCATTAAGCTAAAGTCATTTTGGTGCTTAGAGTATCTCTTTAAGCATACAAGCCTTAACTTTTAAAACTTACCTGCATTTCAGTGACGTTTGGTGTTGAATGCTATATTATGGTTCTACTTTGCTCATACATATTTCTGAATTAGCTAGTTAGCTTGGTGTTATTTAAGCACCTTTTTATACCCGATTATGTCACGTACAATGACTTAAATGGAGACCTTGATAGGTACCACCAAAAAGTCACACTTTCTCTTGGATTGGTCCTAACTATCCTCTTAAGGACATATGACTGAAAGATTCCGTCATGCTGGCGTTTTACTTCTGAAGCTATGTCCTTAAGGAGCTATTTATAAGGTGTGCTAAAAAGTAAATACACAAAGGAATGGTTTTTGTTTAGTGAACTCCATAAAAATGGGCCAATCTGAAATTGTTTTTTTTATTTTTATTTTTTTTATTTCCTTGTGTCCTCTGCAAGTCTTGACTAAATATTAGAAGAAATACACCATTTTATACTCCACTTTGTTTCTCTTACCCACAAATTCAGTTTTCTGCTTGGCATTGTCATAGTCCGCACCACAGATCTCCACCTCCACAAATGGGCATACAATACCCCTCCCATTCTTCGGTAAGTGTCTGGCACCCAAGACCTGTCACACAAAGAAAAATGACATCACACCACATTCACAACAATTAACAAAAATGAGGCCCCATCGTTCTTTGCAGTATCCGTCCTATGTGCCCAGTGATACTGACGTGTTGCTGGGCAAACGGCAACCAGGAAACATAAAAAGATATAGTTTATCAAGGTGGCACAGGAAGATGGACCTCCAGCTGCCGATATATACAACTCAAAAACCACTAACATAACAGAGGTTTATGGGACCTGTGTACAAACAACATGGCAACCACAGACACAACTCAAAAGGCACTGGAAAGGTCACAATTGTGAAGAATCTCCAAACAAAGTTGTTTCGTAATTACATTTTTTTTTTTAAAGTGGCATTCATCAATAAACTCAAAGTTTAACGGATACGGACTATGCCAGCAGTGAACTACCAAACTCGTTTTATTTATGTTTTTTTTTTTAAATAATCAAACAAGATGGCAATTTTCCTTTAATGTTATTTGTTTAATATTTTTATAGATTTTTTTTTTTTTGAGAGATGATGCCAGAACTTATTTGTTGTGACTGGTATACTGTTCACGATGGATTCTGTTTCAACTATAAGCTAGACTATTATCTAAATTTTAAGTGACAGATGAGATATGTTGCTATTATACAAAAAATAAATAAAATAAAAAAATGAATAAAGAATAATTAGAACAAAATGAGGTCTATATAAGATTAGATTTAACACATGAGGAGGCTTCCTCCAGCTGCTCACCTCAATGTAGACAGTGACTGGTTCCAGCATACGCAACGAGCTCTTATCAAACGGATCAAAAGGATCTTCTCTCATGCTGTTTGGTTGCAGGACATAACCACAACGGCCTCCTGAGTGGAACAAAGCCTGATTCATCTGCATGGGTTTATCTGGTGTAGGAAATAAACAGGGGTTAGTCAGATATATGGTGCAGGGGGAACATATTTGGGCTTATTCACTGGCCACCAAATTAACTGAATGTCAAATGTTAGGAATAAAACTAAGCTGATCTGGTGCAGCCATTTATCCTAATTCATGGTTAGAACTTTGTGTTTGATGGCACACTTCATCAGCCCATTTTACCCTCTCACAGGTGTAGCCTGGATCTCATTTTTACCTCCATTAATAGCTTGTTAGTCAGTTGCTTCACTGACTTACTTAAAAGTCCCATAAGAGCTCTGAAACGTTGATTTGCTGCTGGGAAACAATGACTGTTTGAGACACTAATAAGATAGACTTGTTAGTTTGTTATAAGGCTTTGAGTGTTCTCCTTTGTGTAGATCATGGGTAATCAACCTGGTCCCTACCGCCCACTAGTGATCAGTTTGGGATTTCAGGTAGGCAGTGGTGGATTCTGCAGAAAATGCCCAGTGGGCCTCGATAGCCGTGGACCAAGGCCAGCAGGGGAGAACCTTTCATCTCCCCTGCCGGCCCACGCAGAGACAGCCATGCTGTAAGCCCTGCCAGACAAGTGAGGAGATCAAAGATCTCCCTCACCGGCCCGCGGGCACTTAGTTCCAGCAGAGGGAGGGAAGGGCCTGAGAGGCTCTGTGTTGCTCCAGCGAGCAGGCTGGTTGGAGCGTTGCCAACCATTACCATGGCAACGCTCCGATACAGTGCTGTGCTTGCAGGAGGACAGGAGAGTCAACCTGCAGCTGGAGGAGCTGCATGCTAAAGTGAACATGCCACCACTGTACCACCGGGGCTTGCAGCATTATGTCCCTCCTACTTGGTAAAAGGTAAGAAGAAGGGAGGGGGAGACATTAAGATAGATTTTCACATCTCACTCACCTACACACAGCACAGACCCTATGCACCCCCCCCTCACACAAACTGCCTTCTTCACACACACACACACAAACAGCACCTCTAACACACACACACACAAACACAGTGCACCCCCCCCCCCACACACACACACACACACACACACACACACACCTCATAGATACACATAGTAGAATAGAAAATAGAAAAAAAAAAAAAGGTAAAAAATAGATACATTTAAGTACAAATTAAAAATTATTTTTAAAAACCCTCCTTTCTTGCGCTATAAAACTAGTTGTTGCAGCAGGGGCGGGGCCTGGCACAGCTACAGCTCAGATGCCATACTTTACTGCTCCGTGCACAAACTGACAAAAATCGATCAAAACTGCGAAAATACCAGCTACTAACCGATAAACAGTCCTTGCCAAGAATAGGGGAATCCCGACTGATCCCGTTCATGCCCTTTCAGTTCGGAACGACTCCTGCGCCATCCCGTATGACCCGACGGAGGTCTAGGCCTGGAAGTCTGAAGACCGCGCCAACATACGGTGAGCTCCTGGCGGACTGGCGCGAATATTTCACCCCCTAACTGAACAGCACCAATACCACAACTATGGGTCGGAAGACTCAGAAATCACAATTGGCGCCACCGCAGGAGGCTAGGGACATCGGGGCACTCCTCAAATGCACGAGGTACAGGCCAGCTGAGCACTCAGCTACCTCAACTAACAGAGAAGCCTCTGAGGATGAGGAGGGGAGCGTAACGGAATACAGGCCTGAAACCACGCAACCCACCAGTGAGTCCGCAACAGGTGAGACCCATAAGCAGACACCTGCTACCAAACAAGACACATCAGACCTCTACGAAAGAATCAGGCTACTGTTTGACGCTGACATCGCCTTAGTAAAAACAGAGGTCCAAGCAGTCACAGACCGCATTCAGGCCAATGAGGAAGATGTAAATGACCTTAAGCAAGGCCTGGCAACCCCGGGTGACACGGTGAAACAACTACAAACCTCGCACAACTCCCGGACCCACAGAGTGGACACCCTAGATGACAGGAGCAGAAGACTAAATATTAAAATCCGAGGAGTCTCTGACACAGTGTTCACAGAGGAATTGCCACACTTTCGAAGACGGCTGACATCTACAGTCCTCCCCACCAAACAGGCCAAATTGCTCCAGATGGATGGGGAATATCGGGTCAACACGAACCCCAACAAGCCCACCAAGAGACATTATACTAAGATGCCAATCCTTCATGGACAAACAAAGGCTCATGAAAGCCCTCCAAGACAAGGCCCCAACGAACTTTGAGAATCACCACCTCACTTTCTTCCAAGATGTCACCCGATCCACGTTACTGTGGAGAAAGGCCATGCAATCCATAACTGGGAAGTTACAAGAAGCTGGGGTGGCTTACCGCTGGTCCGCATCACGCACGCTAATAGTCCTCAAGGACGGGAAGATGCACACAGCAGCATCACCATTGGACGCCCCTAACTTCCTCGCAGCACTGAGCCTCGAGAGGGACACGGAAGCTCCAGCACGACACCCGATCACCCACCGGTGGGACGTCGCAAATGTAACACCTTTCGTGCCATCTGGTGTCCAGGACTCTGTAACATAGACTCAGCACCAGAAGCACCAACCCTGTGCACTTAACTAAAAGATGATGGCACGGAGAAAACCGCAACAGAATGGACAGTAGCTCAAGTTTAAAATTAGTTTAATAGTTATCTGCAGTTTTGATAATACATGTTATCTAACACCTAACTCCCCCCCACGCTGGCCCCCATAGGTAAGAGGTTAATACGAGCACCAAACACTATCCCCCATCCCTACGACACATATCCACATACAGAACTCACACAGCCGACTTTGCTGCCTTCTATACAACGGAATAACTCACACACTAGTGCAACAGTCAGCAGCACTTGCAACATAAGATGGTGACCCCTGGCAAAACCTTTGCAGACAACCGGTCAGCACAACCTTGCGGAACCATAGGAACACACAACGTATCACGCACACACCACGTAAAGATCTACATGCAGCAAACTCCCAAACAACTCATTACTTGTTTTTGTGTTTCATTGTTTTTCATTGTTGTTCATGACAGCGGTGACCTAACGACATCTAGACATGTACTAAACTCACAATGAGGGGTTAATTTAAATGGAAATGCGATATAAAATCGAATGTCTTTTGCCTTTCAACTCTCTAAAAGAGGCAAACTCTCTTTACAATCCAACATTTGTTTAGCACCTCTGACACATCCTGTCTATCATATGTTCTATATATATGTGTAATAGCTAGACTCTTATTATTGACAAGATGCATGTTTCACCTTCCTTATTAATAAAAAAAAATTAGTTATTGCAGCACTGGTGGGCAGTAAGGGTAAGGAAACTTTACCATCAACAAAGATACAAAAGTGGGCGATAGGGATTAAAAGGTTGACTATTTCTGGTGTAGATTATATATACACCAACTCATACCTCTTTCTATATATACACAACTATATCTATCTTATTGTTGTTTGTTTGTTTTATATATGGCAGGGTTGCATATTTTGACACATAATGACGTTCTCTGCATTATGACAGAATATACCATTTACATAGAGTAAAAGCTATGGTACCTGGAGTTTGAAAATTGAGAGCTACAAGTTGGCTGCCACATATCCACATGGGCATGGGATCATAGTTTGAAGAATCGAGGCGCTGGCCTTTTGGATAGATGCGGGACAGCTGACGGCGGTTGTACTGCAGAAACTTCTTTCCTTTCAGTTTGTTGACATATTTCTCTGCTTTTGTTTCGGGGAAAGAGGACATGTCGCGGTAACAAGCCCTCTCTGTGCCAATTTCTGTTAGAAAATAAAGACCATCAATACTATGAAACTTCTGCACAGTTACTTTCAGATGTGGATATTTTCATGCAGAATTATCCGTAAATTACACTAGAACTTACTCTCTTCATCAAATGGTACCGGTCGACAATAAATGACAAGTTCTGAAAGTTCTAGTGCAATCTTCTTCCTACGTTCCATGATTCTGCCTTCTGTGAGCTAAAGAGAAAAACTAATGAGCTGAAAAAACACCAGCTAAAAGAACACCTCAGAATAAACAAAACACCACAGCAAAAACAAAACATAACAGTACAAATATAATAATAATAAAAAAGAACTCATGCAAAAAATACCCAAAACAAAACAAAAAAAAACAAAAAAAGTAGAGAAAGTAGAGGCCAATAAGCTGTAGAAAGTTAGAAATATAAAAGATTGAGCAGGTCACTTGGACATACCCGTGCGTCCGCGGTTTGTGCTGCTTCTCTGATCTTCCTCACCCAATCGTGCATATCTTCCACTGAGTCAGCTGCCACATCAAGCGGACATCGTGTTACAGATGGGACATTAATAGAGAACACGTACGGACGATTATTCATGCCCTCATGTCGGATAGCTGGAAGGAAGATTGGCCAGAAAGAAGAGCATTATAAGCAACTAGCTAACTGTTTCATCTCAATATACCTCAAGCTGAATGAGGTGACCTTACCGATCTGACAATTTGGCACTTCCAAGACGCCTCCCAATAGATCTCCGAGAGGACTGTTCTCATCCAGTTGCTGTGAAAGTTCAAAAACATGATTAAGTCAAATTCCCATGAATCCAGATATCTAATCATGCTAGAAGAAATAATATGTGTGTGCTGGGTGAAAGCTGCATCTGGATGATGCGTGGTGACTAGGTGGGGGGGGGGGGGGGGGAGGAATTCCTAAAAAGAGATGGTGGTGTCTTTATGGGATGAGTGCATTTCTGGTGTTTGCATGGGGATTTATCTGTCGTGTTGGTCAAAAAGGAAATAAATGTGTGAGGCCTGAACGAGAAGAGTGTCTGTGGTGTTTGTGGTAGCACAGCAAGAATAGATTTTATTCCTGTTCCTGATTTTGTTCCTGTGAAGATAATGAAGACAGTTTGTGGGACTGTCTGCCAGGAAGTTAAAGTAGAAGAGAAAATGCCTGGCCTCTGAATGGGTAGTGTCTGTATTTGTAAAGTCACGGTAAGTGCAATGAAACGGTTTCATCTGTGAGAAGTAAACATGGTGGGAAGATTTAGAGCTATACTATTCTGGGTGCAAAGTGCAAAATTGTGAGACACATTCTATTGTTTACCATAATGATTGCCCCATATTTAGCTCTGCCCCAGAATAGCACCTGTTTTGCATTGATAAATCTTCCTGCAAAAAGAACAGGGCTCGGGTCAGGTTCAACTGTATTTACTTAATAAGAGACATTTAACGTGTCAGGGTTATTCAGTGAAGTGTAAATTGTTGGAATTTTAAAAAGACAGTTTTAAAGTTTATGGCATAATTGTTGAATTAGAAAAAGTGTACCAGATATGTACGTTTTCCCTTTCTCCATTGTTTTTGCCTAAAATTAAGAAAAATCGCTTTGAACTCACAACACTTAAAAAAAAACTTGTGAACAGTAAATAGTCGTATTGCTTGTGATGAATGGTATAATAGAAAGCTGGATTTAATGGGTGAAGATTTGGATATGTAGTTAATATTAATGCATGTTTTATTTTGTCCCAGTTATATCCCCCATCCCAAATACTATGATCACTAAGAGTATGTATTGTCACATACCTGCCGTTCTGGCTCAGGCTCAGCTGGACTAAAAATCTCCTCGACATAGTTGGAGGGGAACCACATTTGTTTTTTGCCCCCGTAGTCTCCTCGCCACCTGCAAGTAAAAAAGGGAGTACATGATGCACAAGCTAAAAAGCCATGGCGAGAGCAGCCAGGCCTAGACAATGGCAAATAGATAGGTCACTCTTCCCCATTGGCATCTACTTTTAACACCCAAGTCACATAAAGCTCTCTAGCTTTCTGAAGTGCTTTATGTGTTGGCAGTCTGTTATACTTCTGACTGTTTATAAAACTGCAAATTTCAATAGTAATCACCACTTTTACAAAAAAACATTTTTAATTTTTTAATATTTTTTTCAAATTTCCGAAGACTCTTCCCTGCTGTCAATCCGACAGCTGGGAAAGTTTTCTTCTGCTGGCTCAGAGCTAATGGAAACAGAAGGCGCTCTATGCTTGCACGTGCCCGCTTTCCATTCTTCTTAGTGAGCTCTACTACAGCTCATTGAAAAGCATGATCTCACACACATGCTCACAGCTCTAGCACAGAGGTTTCTCAATGGGGAACCTCAGAATAATGTATTCCAGCAGTTCTGCAACTAGGTTGTTAAAATTATTAAATCATTATTATGGAGTGTTATTTTAAAGAAGGATTGACATTAGTTCTTAAAGTAACAGTTCTCCAATTCCTCACCCTCGTAAACGCTGTTACCAGGATGATGTATGCAGTGGGGGACAGTATACCACACGTCCCTTTGCAGCATTTCGGGCCGTATGACATCATCAGTACATGTCGCTCTGCGTGTATACAGGAGAGCTCAGGACATGTGCTTACAATGTGATGTATGAGCACATGAAGCCTTGCACAATTCTGTAGAGCCACATGCATTCATAAAAGCAGCATGGGAGTTAAAGTAATCTCTGGCTGTGCCAGGAAAGACTTTCACACAATGTAAATATAAAAAAAAACAAAAAAACAAAAACAAACATATACTTAACTTTTAGTTAACTAAGGAGTTGGCCAAATTCTGTGTCATTTTAAACAAAAAGATTTTTACACAAAATAGAAAGATGTCTCTTTGACACCATCAAGCATGCAAATAAAATGTTAAACAGAAATGTAATTCAATTATATATAAAATTGATATCATTATCATTTAAGGTGGTGGAAAGTCTGAATTTAAAGTAAATATTTAAACCAGACGACAAAGCATTATATCCAGTTTAAGGATCTGATGTACGTGAACATACAATAAAGGGTTTGTAACAGAGGCCCAAAGAAGGACCCAGTTACTTCCTCCGCTTACCATCCACCCTCCTGCTTCTCCACGTTCTGGATAATGGCGTTTTTGGTGAAAGTGAGCTCATCTTCTCTCTGGGCTTTATAATCAAACAAGGCCCTGACAGAGCACTGGGGAGACACAGAAGGATAAAAGTCGGAATGAAAGGATGAGGTATTGATATGGGAAAGACAGAGGGTCATAGTAAAGGAGAAGGGCACACGTAGCACAGTTACAACCTTTAGATACAAATTAGCACGGTTAGTCATTCCTACCTTGAATGTCGGCATTGGATTGGCCTCCACGTAGAATTCCGGATTCCGTCCTTCATACAAAGCTCCATAGTCTGGTTCCTAAACCACCAGAAGAGAATGCTTAAATCTACAAAACTGATTTACGCTCATTGTCCCATTGTGTAACTTTTTTTACTCTTGTACTCACTGCTGTTCCAATCTTTTCCAGGGTCTCCTCATTGATTGGATATCGCAATTTCATTTTACGGTAAAGAGGGTGTTTCTCATAGTAACTAATTAGATCCACCAGGCTGTCAAACTCCGAGCTTCCCAAGACAACACTTTGGCCTTCCTGTTGCACTCGGCAGTGCTTGATCTTTCCCTCTGCTCTGCAAAGGAGACAAGAAAGGAGAAAAAAAAATTGAAAAAAAAAGAATAAATTAGACCCATACAGTTCAAGATAAAGTATATAGGTGAAGTGTTAGGAAGGGAATGCATCATAGAAGTCACGTGGATATTGAATGCCTAAGTGGTCTCTTACCGGAATGATATGGCATATGAGTTGGGTTCACTCCTCTTGCGCACCAGGAAAGCACCATCCCGAGGTACTCTCATCAGCATATGCTCGGCTTGTTGTCTTGTGAGGGTAGCATGGTACCACCTGTGGAAGTAACCATTGAAAAAAAACGGTCACAAAGTTTTTGAAACTTGACATTAGACATAATACCGATTAACCCATCCCCCTTTTTACTACCTTGAGATCTTTCTCTCCTGCACTGTGGGCAGTGAAGTCTTCTTGCCACTCAAGGAGGTATATCCCAGCATTGACATTAATTACATACTGTTCACTCAAGCTTTGCACAATGTCATGGTCACCAACCTCTAAGTTCTCGAAGATGGAACATGATAACATCACCACCACCACCACCAAAATCTTGATGCTTGGTATAAAATTATGTGGAACGGATTGTCAATGCTGATGTTTGAGCAATCCAAATAAGAGAATATTTCCATTCTTTTGGTTTATAAATTAATCATGTAGATAAAACATCCAACTGTTCTATCCAGAAACATTCCAACATATGCGGTCTTTGAAGTGTGACATTCATTCTTCCAACACTTCTACTCTATCGATATACTCAATGTAGACAAGCTATCTCACTATCTTCTGTACTCTTGGCCTAAACCACCCTCCTACGAGACATTCCCATCACTCACTCTTTGCTTTCATGGGCGTTGGTCTGTGGGACTGGCTCAGTTAACCTCATCTCAAACTCGTTACACCGTAAGGGCATCTGCTGGTAATGAGTGATTAGGGCATAGAGACTTTCAAACACCAGGTTATCTGTTAGGAAGAACTTGGGACTTCCTGCCTCTTGTCTGGAGTGGATCCTGCAATGTTGGACTTTTCCATTCCTCCTGGATTGAAAAAAAATTGTATCGAATCAGTAAGCACACGCTTCATTATATACATACACATGCACTACAAATTTTGTAAATAAATCAAAAGCAGATCTGATGCATTCAGGTTATTCACGAAAACAGCTCTCAAGCCATGGGACAATGTTTCCTTCTAACATGCCCGATCTAGTTATTATTACAATACCCTTTAGCAATGACAGATTCAATGTAGTAATCTCGTTTTTTTTTGTTTCCATGAGATCCAGAAATATAGTACATGTACAAAGTAAATATTTCTCAAATAAGGATCATTGGAACTCCAGCTCAACACTTGAATACTAAAAGAGACTGTTTCTCTTTAATGCTACCGACAAATGCAATAAATACATATTTTTCCCCATCTCTTTTAAAAGTAAAACTGAATATTGAAACCGGCAAAATGTCAGATTAGGATGAAGTAAGCAAAGTTTTTGACCTTGTTTCCACTTCCAAAATAGCACCCTTACCAGAACGATAACGTGTAATCTCCTACAAAGGTCTCGCTCTCCCGAACCAGAAAGGAGCCATCTGGTGCCCCTGTCTCGATGCAGTAATCAGTCAGCAGACGCTCTGCAATGTGTCTGCCATCACGACCTGCCCCCAACTTCCCATGAAACCATTTCTCCGTAGAGTGCAATTCCGAACTATTACTGGCCTGAAGAACAATGTAAAGTTAATGATTGCTAATGCACAGTGAATTAAAAAATATTACATAAGACCTTTAAAATGAATGGAGCGGTTACATAGGAAACATATTTTGTTCGGTTCAGATTGATAAAGTAGTTTATATAAGGTAGCTAAATACACAAAGTTGCATTTGCATGAATCTTAACTAGCCTCTTGTACTCCATTTTTGACAAAGGCCATTCACTTTCATAATTTTTCAGTTTAAATTTATCCACAAAAGAATTTGAGTGTAGTTAATAACAATGATCGATTTATAAAGCTCCCTTGACCACAAAGTGCACAACGTGTTCTCAGATTTTAACCAAATCAGTAAGTGATCAGCAACAAATTCACGTTATGTTAAAAAAAATGTAAAATGCCATACATATATACACAAGCATACAAATTATGGGAGTTGTAGACCAACAGAATTTGGAGGGTAAGGAAGCACATAGTTTGAGAACCCACAAAACTACATTCCCCAGAAACGCGGATAAAACTGGAACTCCGAAAAAGCCAACAGTTGCTGGCGTCATCTATTTGTAGCTTTTGCTATCGTTAGCGGTATCTGGTATTAATGCCAATCGCCCATATTAGACCATTCAAATATGAAAAAGATCAAAACATTTCACATTGTAAACCCATAAATGAAAATCATATTTCACATCTTGTAATTATGGTCTGTCCTATAATCGTACATCTTTCTGTTCCTCCTCTTCATCGTTGGTCTGGCCACCTGTTGTCTCCTCTGAATAATATATTTTGCTGCTGGTAAGGACGAAGTAATGAGGGTACCATTCCTGTGTGGACAAAGAGGGTTATTAGGGGCATTCTTGTCAACACATCAAAAACCTGTCCAGCATCTTAACAATTATCCATGACAACGCATTTGTTCACACAACTCTACCTATGATCATTCACTGCTCTTCGTGTATATTTTTTACTACATTACAAGTAATTTTCAACTCATTCTAGTTTTAAATTTTATACCGATGATCTCATTACGTCATCTGTATTTTTCTTTAGTCAGGTTAATTTGAACATGTCCATCCTGGAGATCTCCAAGAGAAGATACTGTCCATTCTAAATTCCACTTACATGGTTGATGGGATCTTGCAGGTATAATATTCCGTTCTTGATCGAGTTGCTGATATCGTTCTCTGAATAAATGGTGGAAGCTGGGATCTCCTCATAGGTACTACCTTCAGCCAACTTTTTGTGCTAAAACGGAAAGGGATCACAGTAAGAAGCACACCCCAGGTCAAGCATACATCTCTTTGATTACAGTGATATGTAATAGGCTCCAGATTATACACATTTTATTACTGCCTGATCTTTTAATGGTGTTAAATTAAGCATTAAAACACTAAAGGTTTTATATGTTTTCATAGAACGGTAAAGACTTTAATATAAGCTTGTTGATTCACTATATTGTAGAAATTAATTCATACTGCAGTTTGCTAAAGTTCTTTAGGGTTGGAAGAATGTTCCATAAGATGAAGGAGTGTATGATGCCTACGTTTTGCCAAATTTAACATATGGTTCTCTTTTTTCCTGCTATGTGATGATATGAAACACAGGACCAGTCAACACTAAGAGCAGCACCGGGCCATAAGTGTCTATGTAGGGAGACTGATGGGTGGATGTCACACTAATAAATGGATCCTGTGAATCTCATCAGTATTTCAGAACGGTTATACCTTTCCGATCAAGCTACTCTCCCTACCTAAACTATAAATGCATTTTATATATTAAAATTCTAATTATGAATACACTTATACGCAGATGTTCAAAAAGCAAGCCTAGATAAAATAAGAGGTTACAATAAGAGAAGACAGACATTTGAAACCTAAAATGGCATTAACCTGAGAAGGTTTATGTATTGTTCTACGGCATGTGAAAATAAATAATTCTCATTTGAAAATGTATAGACTGATACAGGCTTTGTCCCATGTTCAGTTCAGAGACATGCAATGACACCATTTGGTTTTAAATGTCCACTGGTGACATTTCACACAAAGCCATAGAAGTGTCCCTGCCCTTACTGTAAGTCGAGAGTATGACCTTTGAAAAGTATCTATCCTTTCGAAAAGTGTTGACCGGCCTTTCAGTAAGGAGGGCAATGCAAATCTTTGTTCCTTTTTTACATTAATAATGATTGAAGGCGGACATATAAATCACATGGTAACGGAGGCAGTTTTATTAGTATACGAAAACTCAAAGTGAGGATATACATTATTCCCTGTAGTGATCATCCAAATGATTTGCATACCTTAATAAGGATTTTCCTTTTCAGCTGGTTTGGAGAGGGTAGCCCATCAGCGGCAGCATCCACAGGTTTGGTGAGGAGCATATCCCCAAACACTTTCTTAAAATGTTGAGCCATACTTCTCTGTTGAGTAATGCTACAATGGTCCTCAATAGACAAGATCACGGGGTAACTGGAGAAGACACAAGCCAGAACAGAACACCAAGAAAATAGATTAGCTTGCTGTTCTAAAGAAAAGCATTTTATACATGTATTTTTTTTCTAGCTAGCCAAGATATCTAAAATTAGCCAGGATGAATTCACTATATTGCAACTGTACTCGATATGTGTCATGTCTACTGGTATTTCCGGCAATGGACATTTATATATTCCACCCAGCACAAAAAGACCCATTTTAACTGGTCTTTAATTTATCTCTCAGGTAAATCATTGGTTGAGTCTCATCAACAAATTCAGGCCTTTTTCACACCAACATAAACTAATCAGCTATAACGTTTGCTTTATGTATTTCATACCTCACTGTCAATGCCAAGAGATCTTGGAGAGTATTTATCTAAAGTGATCTGCGAGATCTTCAAAAGTTTTTAAAATGTCAAAGTGTGCTTAATATAAATTGTGACCAAAACCACATCAAAATAGATTATATTCTTAGGGTCGAATATGAAAATAGTTGAAAACCTTCAATGTAAATCCTTACTCTGATGTAACAAAGGCATGTTCCTTAATAGTGAGTAGGACCTCCGAGAACTTAATTTTGGTGGTTAGAGTGTGTCCGTGATATATTACTGGCATTCCATCAGGTCCATCCCAACAATCCACTGAAACGAGACATTGCAAAAATTGCTCAATTAGTTATTTTGTTAATTAGTAATTATTTCTCTATAACAACGCCTTGGCATCACCTCATTATAAAAGCAACAGAAATATATGGAAAGGTCTATGAAATCACATTATCCAATAAAATAATGGTTTGCAGTAGTAGCAACATTTCTACATAGATGTACGTTGGCATGTGAATAGCACCCAGATAATTATTTCAGACAAGGACTGGTGCTGGGCTATGTGGGTGTGAGTGGATGTATAAAAACAAACATTCATATAATATACTCTAAATTGCTCTGCGTGCTTTTGCGTGATGCATTTTCTCAGCAAAAAGGGGACAAACATGTCAGAAAGTAATTTCTTCCAAAAAGTTTCCCATACATAATTTATACACCGTTAACAGAACATAAAAACATATGATTACTTATACATTGCCAAAATGTTCTGTAGCTCCTTAAAAAAGCACTACAGTCACCAAAACCATCTTAATGAAGTGGTCCTTTAGTTTAGTTTTTTAATAAACTGCAAGGTTTAAATTTTTTCCCAGTTTCCTTTTCAATACACCAATTAACAACATTAAGAAACTGCAATGTATACATTGCAGGGTTACATTCACCTAGTGTGCTTACTCATGCAGATCAAATAAAACTTGATATGGGAATAAAATGCTGCTTAAAGGAGCGCGGCATTTGGTTACGCATGTATACCTCCAATCCACTACTTCTCTACGAGAGGCAATGGATTGGAGGAGATCTCAAAACTCAGCAGGCTTGCTGACATCTTCAAAGGAGGAGCTGGAGACTGCAGAAGAGAAGTCTTGGTGCTGCAAATGAGCGAAGTCATATTTAACTTTTAAACTCAAAGATGGGTGAACAAAAAGGAACCGTTAGACCCGAAATAACAATGGTATTTTTCAGGACTATAGGTTCCCTTAAAATTGGGGATATAAAACAAATAGTTGACAAAGAAAAGAAAACAGAACCATGGGTTGAAGAGGGACCTGCTCAAACGATATAAAGGGTGCATAAAAAGATAAACCAAATTAAAGAGTCACACACGTGCACTCTACAGTAGATGGCATCTGTGACTTACATTCTATGCAGCGGCAACCCATACGTAGGCATCGGGCATATGCTTCCAGGGAGGACTCACTGGAAAACTGGTCCCCTGTAAGATACCTGTTGTAGACAGATCAAGGTTCCCATTCAGTACATCATTAAAACATTGTATGTGGCACACCTTAAAAGGGAGGAAATGGGGAACAATGTGGAGGGCCAAACAATAGAGAAGGTGAATTCGACATGGAGATTTTTAGGAAAATGGAAGAAATGTGCAGGGAAATTTGAAAGAAGTGGGATAAATAAAAACTGGAAAGAATAATTTAAGATTGAGGAACAAAAGAGAGATAATGCATGTGGACAGAGCAGGTCCCTTACGTGTTGTGGGAAGAGGAGATCCAATAATGGGCAAGGGGGTTGTCCATGTTTTGGGAGTACACATCATCCAGCTCGGAATCCCATACAGTGTTCTCCTTGGAGAACAAGAAGGTGACAAACTGTAGAGAGAAAGGCATCAATTAAAATAAATACTTAAATTGCTTTGAGATCGGAGGAATAAATAGACACTGCAGGGTCTGTAATCACCTCATCAAGGGTAAAGTAGGGTTCCTCGATCTCTCTCAGAGGGTCACGCAAGTATTGAAACATGAACTCTCGCACACGGTGCTGTTCAGTCGCCCACAACTCCTGCAAGGAGAGGTGGAAACAGGGAGTTTAGATGAAAGGAAATATGAAGAGGAAAATAAACTGAGAAAGTGGGAGTAAAAAATTAAACGGGGTAGAATGTAGACAAAAAGCAAGGTGAGGCCAGAGGCATTGGGCGAAAAACAGAACTAGGTTTATTAGGCAAAGAATGACTCTGTACCTTCTGGTAACTGAGAAGGAAACCCTGAAAGTCCAACAGAGATACTCGATACTGCTCTGGACGTTCTCCACCTCGACTGAAAGCAAAAAATACCATACATGAGCTGCTACTTTACTCAACAAATATCCCATATATCTAATATTCCATATCAATATCTAATATTCCATATTAGAGGGAGTTCCCCAATTTGAGAATTTTATTTTGCGGGTGAGGTAGTGTTATCAAAACAAATACTTTACCAGTTCTGGACCCAAGTGTCAAGGAACGAAAGAGGCATCTGAAAAGAAAAAAATAAGGCAAATGTAACACTCTGGAAATAGTCCCCGAGCAGCCATTTTTCATCAGGTGTTCGGATTTAATGTTTAAATGCAGAATAATGCATGTCTGTCAGTGCTCTTCCACATACCGTCTTCTGCGCACTATACATCAGATAGCGATAAAGCTGACAAAACTGGGCATAGTTTATTTCACGGTTTCTTTGCTCCACTTCCTAGAAAGAAAGAATCAGAAGGAAACATATAGAGAGCTTCAGTTATTGAGAGAGAGAGAGAGAGAGAGAGAGAGAGAGAGAGAGAGAGAGAGAGAGAGAGAGAGAGAGAGAGAGAGAGAGAGAGAGAGAGAGAGAGAGAGATCTGAATGCCTTGAAGTTATTTAAAAAACCTTAATGTGGAATCCAGAAATAAAACAGATACAGTAGGCATCGTGAGGCCTACTCTATGAATTATATTCTATAAGGGAAGGGGTCTGCCAGCGGATATATAAGGTACATTAAAAACCTCGCCTTTGTTCCAGCGCCAAATGGGTCAGGGGAGGACAGAGGCAAGCAGGACAAAGGGAGGACAGAGAGGCGATGGCATTCCACCATTGGCTGTCTGGAGTCAGCATGCTGTTCGTGCTGGCATCAAATGCCAGATTTGCACAGTTTTAACATTTGCCAGTCCAAATCTTTGTTGGCAAAATGTTGTACATACAGACTCTAGGTACCATAACCACTTCAAACCACTGAAGTGGTCATGGTGCTTGGAATAACCCTTTAATATTTTTTGGACAAGCTTTTCAAATGATTTACTATTTCGAAAAATATTTTAATACTTTGGTATGTTATGTATTGTTTGATATTTTAACACTTTGAAAGGATTATTAATAGATTATACAAAAAGATTAAATCATTTGATGAACATATACAAAAAAATATAAAAAATCAAGGCCAATATAGAAAATTGGAGAATCGCTTAAAGTGTTAGCACAGGCACCATGACCACTATGGTGATTTTAAGTGGTCATGGCGCATATAATTTATATGTGCAGTGCTTTAGTTTGAATTTCCCAATTGAAATGCCGCACATACAGAATTAATACCTTTGCTGTAAGCCCACCTAAAGCAGTGTCATAGCCAGAGTGGAATGAGCGTTCCAGGCTGGCTAACGTTAAATCTGCATATAAGGGGTCTGAACGCATAGCGGGGGATGTCCCACTAACAAGGTAACTGATGTCACTGGAGGATGGTTGGGCTGCATGGAGAACTTGGCCTCTTTTCGAATACTTCCACATGAAGGACAGAGAGAGAGAAAAATTAAAAGCTAAGAATGGAAAGGAATGGGATCTATCCAGGTAGGTGTTAAATGATAGAATAAGTAGAGCCAGAGAGTGATTGGGAAGAGAATGTCTTACCGTAAGCCGGTCTCGCAGAAATCTCATGTTGGGAACCCTGTAGTTAACTTGGGAGAGCATGTTCTTCAAATCTTTTACCGAAATCCTAAAAGAAAGGGTGTAATGAATGAGTAAGTGAAGAATGAATCCCCCCCAATAATTAAACAAGTACATTTAAAATCAGCATGAGACTCGACTACTAAACTTAGAAAGGGAATGATAACACAAGACAGCTGGGACACTGTAAAATGAGGAGATCCTTCACTTACTTGTCCTCCCGGTTTCTGTCCAAAGAGTAGAACTGCTTCCGGAGCCATCTGAATTAAATATGTGGAATAATACATTGTTATGTAGTGTCAATGAGACTTTGTTCTGCACAAGAAAGCAATTCAAAAAATCAGCCATTTTTTTTATATGCTTTTATATACGAGAAATAATAAATGCGATTTAAATCACTCTGAATAAATGAATTTTATTAGGATTGTTCTAAATCAGGTTCTAAATCACAATGAAGGACAAAATGATTGTCCGGGGTTGCTGTATCTCTTGTGCAGAGAGAACTTGCCAGCATTTCGGTGCTGGACTGCCCTTATGGGTTGGATCAGTCTAATATTGCAATTTGTACGGGTTCTCTTTGTAATGGCTCAAGTGAGCAAAAACATTTTTAATTAAAACCTGAACTGGGGCTAAACTCTGAGGAATCAGCTTTCACTAAGCTTTTGTCCATTCTCATAATCTTTGTTTTTGTTCCAAGTCATGTCAGTGTATTCTAACTGCAATCTACAATGGGATTTTTTGTATCTTATTTACCAATCACTCTTACTAGGTTCTATACTCACAGCTACATGTATTGGCTCCATAATGTTTAGCATAGATTATCGGTTTCAATTTTTATCCTAATTTTATTTTATAATAGGCTATCCACTAAGCACAGTAAATGTTACCTTTCTATCTGCAGAGGTGTAGGAGCCTGCAGGGTGTCCTGGAGTAGCCAATTTAATCCTTTAATCCACATGTTAACTTCTTCCTCGGATGTGGCTATGCAAGAAAGAAAGAAAAGGGGGGCACAAAATCAATAACTGCTTACGGTCCGACATTTAATGTTAGATCATGTTACCAAAGTGGACTGCGCACACACCTTGCAGGCTCAGGGTCTTCAGTCGGAATTCTGTGCCGTACAGGATAACGAAGCAATGATCTGGCTCCAGACGCACAGTCGCATCCTCTTGGTACCGATCAAAATCCCTGGAGTTTCTTCCTCTCCTGATTTCCTTCATCTCCCGGATATCGACTACAGAGAGAACAAATCAGAATGTATGTGATGCAGAGTGACATATCTCACAACCAGCACTGTATACATACATATAGTAAGGATACACAGCCAATGAATAATTAAAGTGCCCTCTCACATTCATCCATGTTGGTTTAATCCAGAAGTAGACAAAAAGACATTCCATAAACTCTGTGTGTAGATTTGCAGTATAGATTTCAATATATGCCTACTATTGAAAAATAACCAACTCCATAGTAATAGAAATAATAATTATATATATTTAACATTAAAAAATAAAAATAAAAAAAAAATATCGATTTACAATCAGCTTGGTACCAATCTGTGCCAATAGTGGAGTTGGAGAATCAACAATTTTTGCTTGAAAAGGTAGGACTATAGCACCCTTTGCAAGTTTTATCAGGGTAAAGAAAAAAAAGCAACTACTTTTTTAGCAACACCTCACTCAACACTTTCAAGAGTGTAGCAGCTCTAAGAAGCCCCTTATCCTAAGGGGACTGCTCTAATATGAAAGAACTTTTTCATGCACAAGCCGCCTAAAAGACAGGAGTATAGTTAAGACTTGCCATCGAGACAGTCTATGTATGGCTGCAGTACTTCTAGTGGCCAAGACATGATGTGGAGCTGTTTCCCAGCACTCTTACCTGTTCTGTTCCCCGTCACCTGTGTCTAATCTCACCTATGAAATCACAACCAGGAAGAGCACTTGTATTGCTTGCACTACAGTACCTGCATGTACACCCCCTGGTGGACACAGCACTGTAGCTTCGACTAAGCCTCAGTACCTTAATATTGTATTCTGCTATAGCAACAGTAACTGATGCAGAGCATTCCAGAATCTGCAGGAGGACTCTTTAAAGACAGAATACAGACCGGACAGTATATGCATATCAGTGGGCGTCAGCGATTTTATTTTTAAAGTAGTCTTACCTCCACACTTTAATGTATACAAGTGTTAATTTCTATTGGAATCAGAACTTATTTTAAAGTTAAAAGAAAAATAAAGACACACTCCTCACACAAGGTATTTCAGAAAGCTAAAGTGTTTTAGGGGTCTGGGGTGTCTCTTTAAGGCTCTGTCCTCATACTAGTATTTCCCATTATTTTAAATGGCTTTCCCTCCAATACTTTTTTTAATGGTTTTAAATTGGAATGTTTGCATCTTATGCCCTGTATCCTGTCCTTCCACCAGAAATTGTCCTTCTGCAATTCAGGCTTTCTTGGCCTCACTGACAACATGGGAATTTCTCCGCACAAGTGCATTCCGGAACCTGTACAATATTAAGTTTCCTGTTTATTTAGTCCTTAGAGGCGCCATTAAAAAGTGCATGATCTCAAACTCATCTCTCCATAAAGTGTTTTAAACCACTTAATAGACAGCACTACGTGTCAAGCTGTGATAATGGGACCAGTGTGAGTGCGAACGACTTAATGGCACTAAGTCACTAGTTAGAGAGGGCATAGAGTTGCACAAATTAACTCCCAAAACCTACCTGCAGTGCCATAGGTTATTAAGAGCTTGTTTGTCATTACCAAATGATTCTATGGGAAGTCTTGGATTACCCCTTAAAATAATGCCAATCCCATTTGGGAAACAAAGCACATCTGTGCTACTCCTTGTCCCTTTTATAACTTCTCCAAATCCCATACAAACCTGCACTGAGTTAAACCAAGCACTGTGCATGACAAATCCTTTTTGTCATCTAACCAATAAAACTACTGTCATTATCATTCTAATTACCACTGCAAGGGACACTATAAGCATCTAAACTACTAAATCTTAAAGAAGTGGTGTTGGTACAATGATCCTGTCCCTGCACGCACAGCAATGTTTACAACAACAATTGGGTCCCAATGCTTCTCCAAGAAGCCCTGGATTGGATCAAGATTATCCATCAAGATGATATCAGAAGAGGCGAAGCATCTGCAGCAGTGAGACCAGGGTGGTCTAATTTTATTTTATTTAATGTAAACAGGGGACTAAATCTAACTAAATAGATAAACACTACAATGTAATAAATATGTTAAAAATGGTAACAGTATTTATTTAACAATATGAACGATCTGACAGTTCTTCATTTCAAGGAGTAAAAAAAAAAAAAAAAAAAAATACTCTGATCTGTCGAGTGGTTCTCAGGTTCCCACTGTGCATTAAACAAGGAAATATTTGAAGCAAAAACCTTTTGTAAACAAACAAAATAAAACTGAAAACAACTGCCAAACAGATTTAAAAACAATAAGCACAAGACACAGGCAGTTTTAAAAGGTATATATAATGGCATACCTACCAACATTTATTTTTTTTATTCTTAATTTAAAGACAATTAAAAAAAAAGAAATGACATATCAGTAGAATACTGAAACGTGTTAAACATGTTTATTGTCATTTAAAGATACGTTACTGTGAGTATTATTGCTGTGAAGCTCTGATATACACTCAGACAGAACAATGTGGAGCTCCGAAAAGAGGGACACAAGTATATAAAACAGGAACAGAGAGATTTGGGGTCAAACTGTCCCAAACTGTCTCTAAATAGGGACAGTTGGTAGGTATGCAAGGGTGCCCAAACTATTTCACATAACTGTGCCATTGCTAGGATAACACACAGGGCCCCATGCCAAATGTTTTGAAAGTGTTGATAATTTTGCCCAAGGACAGTTACACGGCATTATTTCGATAGCAGGTTAAAATGAGCACACTCAGAACAGAGCTGATCAATACTGCTGGTTTTAACGTTTAATGGATTTGTGTTACTAGATTAGACATCACGCGGTCTCCAGCACATCATACGTATACAGGATGGTCGAAAACAAGAACAACACTGGGGGCAGGATGGATAAGGGGGGACATGAATGCCAGCCTTGCACAGGAAGCAGTTATAAAGGAAGTCCGTATGCGCAGTGCAGGTGCTGCATGTGGTTTCTAATATGCAGTCGAACAGCCTGCACCACATCCTGCGCCCCAGTCCTTGGAAACCAAAGCCTCTTCTGAGGAAGCAATAGTTCGTAAATGTCTTTAAAAAAAAATTAAATTTAAAAAAGAGGCTAGCCAAGTCTCCATGGCAGCAGGCTGCTCACCAAAGCCATGCACAGCTGCAGTGTTTCATTTGAACCTTATAGCAGTCGAAAAGAGTAGGGTTAAAAAAAACCACAACACACTGACATCAATAAAGAGAAGAGAAGAAATAAAAAGACTACTTAATCCTCTACACCTAGATTTCCCTCCCACATTTAGAATTTAGCTCGGCATCTCTGCAAAACTGATGACTGATAAGAAAAGAAACAACAAAAAACAGACATATCTAGTCTTCCCACACTGAAACCTCATCTTACGTCATTTAAAGAAGAACCATACACCTAAACCAGTCGGGCCTAGTGTAGTAAATGAGGTACTATAAATGTCCATAGCTGCCGTTCCCCAGTTATTTGTGACGGATTATTCGTGTAGCTGTTGAGGATGCGGGCACTCCAAAATGGTTTGACAAAAAATTGGTGGATGGTACCCAAAAAACAAAAGCATAGCTCCATAATGACTAAAATGAGCTATATAGATTTTGGTGCTTAAAGTATTCCTTTCCTTCCTTGGGATCACCTTACGCATATCCTGAGCATTCTTAAAATCTCTGCGGAGTTATCCTTAGATAGATCATCTAAACATCTTATTCTGAGCATCTTTCAAAACACTCACAGGACCATTGGTAATGCGCCATAAGCCTTGCTGACTTGACGAGTAACACTATTACATGCATTTTAAAAACAAATGTCCTGTGTCAGTAAAATATCTATATCTCAAGGTTTCATTTAAAAAAAGGCACCCAGGAATCACCTACAAATTGCCTTCTGGCACCCATATTATACTGTAAAAAAACTCCATATCACCGATTGGTTAAGAGCGTCAGCTGCTGCTCTAGATGAAGTTATGATGCCCAGAGTTCCCCTTTAAACTGAATGTTAGCCGCACAGAGCGGACATTTCTTAAACCTGTGTCTTCTATGTTGTATCATGCATACACCTTACCTTATTCTACCCTTCGTATGTCCAACAGATACAGCAGATTGGGGAAGCGCAATGATGGCTGTGGCTGAGCTCCTTGCAAACTTCCTTTAAAGGACCACTACAGTACTAACGGTATGATTACTCACCTGGCGTCCGCTCTGCGCCAGTTACTTCCTCCGTTGTAAGCTGGAAGCTCCCACATAAAATTTCCATTAGCTCTCCTGAGCCAAGCCCTGCTGGCTGAGTGCGTCAACGGAACCATTAGCAAACAGTCGGACTGCTCACACGGGGGCGATGCACTAGAACACTCACAGTACTATAAGCACTACAGCATGCTCTACTTGTTATGGTGCTTAAAATGTTCCTGTAACTACATGGTTCCTTACATGCAACAGGTACTTAATGCAACTCACCCTGGTACAGTTCATGAATATATGGATTGTGCTACATGTATGAATGCTAAATGTGATACAGTTATCAAGCGGGCCTTTCAAGGGATGTATTCGCTGTGAACAATGCATATTACACGGCAACAACAGGAGTGCTTTATGTTTGTACAACAAGCGCTTCATTACACATCTGTGATAAGGTGGCCAGGTGAATGCCCAGCGTAAATATCGGGGCTGGCATCTAAACCAATACTAAATTCACCCCAGCTCAGAATTTCATTTACTCGACTTTTCATTAAGCCAACTCACACTCGGTTACTGGCTAGGATGAGAATGATGGGAGTTATAATCCAAGCAACCAGAAGTGGTTATATGTGCAATATATATGCCCTGTCTCAAGTTCTTTTTATGGAGCTCTGCATAAAGGTTCCGGGATTGATTTTGTTTGTCTTCAAGGGCAAACCACAATGTGCTTAGTACCATTCGAACAGAGCAGCAGATTCTACGGCAATATTAAATAAAGCAATAGGTAGCTTCTTGACAGAAAATTCTTCTTTATATGTAAACAGATGGCTGGCGAGTTATGGGGGCAGCAGACATGCAGTGCAAGACAAATGAGTGGCCTTTTGTGGTATTCCAGAACAGGAAGCACTCCTGGGCATTTGGTTTCCATAATAGAGTGCATCAGACTTAGAAAGACTGACACAGATAATGCTTGCATTTAATGTCTAGTGACCTCCTGACTGCACATCATCAGGACAGGCTGAGACAGTGCTGGGGTTGCATTTAATGTCCAGTGACGACCTGACTGCACATTATCAGGACAGGCTGAGACAGTGCTGGATTTTCATCTAATGTACAGCGACCCCATGACTGTATATTATCAGGGCAGGATCAGACAGCGCTGAGTTTGTATCTAATGTACAGCGACCCCCTGACTGTAAATCATCAGGGCAGGCTCAGACAGCGCTGGGTTTGCATCTAATGTACAGCGACCCCCTGACTGCAGGTTATGAGGGCAGGCTCAGACAGCACTGGGTTTCTGCTGGATGTACAGCGATCGTATTTGAAATAGATAAAATTCCAACGCCATGGAGAACGGTCTGAGATTGTTTTGCAGAATTACTTTCGCAAACAATCATAGAATAAACCACAAGAAAGACTTTTTAAAATGCAATGTCACAATTAAAAAAAAGTCGCTGATGAAGACATAAATTTACCAGTAGATGCACAGACAGACACCAGAGAACAAACAATTTTAATGAAATCATAATTCTTTAATATTGCAGGATGTACAGTTTTAAATAGAATGGGTTTTATTCCAATTATCTTTTAAAAATGACTGAGCATTAAGCTTGCCGAACTTATTCGCTTTCACCAAAGAAGGACAACAAATAGTTCTCCATATATTCAAGGACCACAACTGCCACAAACCTTAGCCACATGTAGACAGGTAGACAGGTGGACAAACAGAGATAGCTTCAGAGCCATCTATCTCCGGACACTAACCACAGGGGTGAAATCAGTTCCGGTGGAGAGATAATTTGGACAAAGGGAACAGTCTGCTTTAGATGAACAGTTAGGAAGGTTACATGCGCAAGCTATCCATCTTTCCTCTAAAGGATGTTTATTTGCCCAAAAGGCATCCTACTGGAATGAGATCTATTTGCTGCCAAAAAAATTAAAATAAAATACAAATAAAAATCGCAGCCTTATAAAAGCATCATAAACCTCGTCCCTTTACAGTCACTCTATAAAAAGCCCCACAGTAATAAGACACATTAAAATATTAATGGGACACTGTAGGCACCCTTAACCATTTTCAGCTCGTTGAATGGTCTGTCGACCTTGGAGGCTGTCCCTCCATGCAGTCTAAAATACTTACTGGCAGTTTAACACTAAATAAGGGTCCATGGTCTCCTGCCCACCCACTATGGGCCAGGTCAGAGACACCGTTTGGGATTTACCCTGCTCAGCCGCCATTAGCAGCTTTCCCTGGGTGCCTCTGGTTCGGCACTTTCTCTTCATTTGAACGGAACTGAACGCTAGCTCCCCGGCAGCTGTCAGCATGAACCAAATCCATGAATGGCCCTCAGCACTTGGGGAACTCCGGGGTTTTGAATCACTTTACAGCCCACCAGGAGAGTGCTATTTTGAGGGAAGGTGTCTGAGACTAAGGAGAACAAACGCTACCTTAGAGCCAGACTTCCGAAAGTTTACCAGTAAAAACCACCAAATGCCCTGGAACTATTTTGGGCATAGGACCACATGTGCGGCCAGTCAGAACTTTAACATGGTGGCGTTTCCCCTACACTGCATGGATCTGAGCGCTATTTGGACAACTTGGGCGCTCAGATCAGGGCTATTTGGGGATGTATAATATGTGGGGTTATTATATGTTTTTATGAGGTTTTGGGGTACTTTTATGTTTTTATGTTGGGATCTCCATTCCTGGGAGATAGCTTACCAGTCTAACTAAATTATCTCCCAGTCCCAAAGATTCCTGGGAGGGGCTTGTGTTGAATACAATGGAGACCCCATGCTGGTGCCTGTGCATAAAAGGCAGAGTTTTGCTCATTAAAATCAGTTGTACTCCCAGAACTGTGTGTCTTCTAATTACTGGGAGAGGAAAGGGCTAATCACTGCTCAGCGCCTTGTTCCTGCTCATGTAGGATTCAGCAGGGAAAGTCCTTGTATGGACTACAGTTCCCAGGACTGTGTGTCGTCCAGTCCCTGAGAGGGAATAGAGCTAGTCCCCTACCCTGTTTTCCAGGATGCAGATGCTCCAGAAGGATCCCAGTCAAGCTACGGTGACTGGGGCAGAAGCGCTGAAGTTTTCCCCTCTTCCAGCTAGGAAGCGATCCTTGGCAGAGGTACCCATCCCTGCGGGGTACAGGGAGCTCTGCTACATGCACTCCTTAGCACAAAGCAAACCGCATCATCATCTGTTGGATGTCCTAACAGACAAGCCTATAGGTCACTGGGATGACTATTCAGTAGCTAAAAAAACAAAAACACTTAATGTAGTATCTTTGATCTCCGGCATGCATGTTTATCCGTATCAACTCATGCGTCTGCATGGCTTTAATTCACCCACAGTCACATCCTGCCTCTGGCCTTTCATTTAAGTGGACTTGTCACCTTGAGGGAGGGTAATTAAACTGTATTTTATTTTATATTTTTTTTCAAATTAATGCTTGGGTTTATTGAAGAAGAAAAAGAAAAAAAAAATTATGATTTTTTTTTAAACCTTTTTGCACACAAAAGCCCCATAACAGCAATTGGTGATCACTTTATTTCTGTAACCTTTACTTTAATAGATATGGACATTTCTCACTTTCAGCTTATTAAATTAGAAACATCACTGGTATCTTCCTTATTTCCATCTATCGTCAATATCACCCCTATGACCTTTTCCATTTTAGAGGGAAAAGCACTTTGCTAAGGTTCGATAAATAAAGAATCACAATGACATTTCAGTGAGTCATACGCTTAAATGGACGCAAGAGGAAATGCACAAATGTCTAAAAGGAAATTTGGAGAAACTATTTGCATATTGACAGCGGTGTAAAAATAATTATAATTATTACAATATATGTGTCATTAAAGTTATTTGCTACATTTCATTAAGAAATCTATAATGCAGCAATCCATTGAAGGGAAACTCTAGGCTCTGAAGTGGTTATTGTGCCAGAAGCCAGTATACCATCTTTGACAGATTCAGGTAAGTAAAAAAAACAAAAAACAAAAAAACTCACCTTCCCCTGCAGCCGTGTCCATCGGACACCAGGCTGAGCAGTCACAGTCGGTGGTCAGCGCCCAGACGGTGATAGACGCTTTAAACACACATACCCACTTAATCTTATCACAGTGGTTATAGTGCTTAAAAACCCTGTCCTTGCAGCTTTCAAAAATAAATCAATAAAATGTAATTATTGAAATGTGTTTAGGGCAATTACCCCGTGTTGTCAATCACTCAGCTGGCATACTGGCTGAAAATTTCAAGCACAGTTTTAAAAATCCTCCTACCTGAAGATCAACAAATGAAACTATTTTTATTCCTTGATAAACATAAATAAAATTAAGTTGACACAAGTCACTCTGTTTGGAATTTTTATATATATTTTGTCCATTTGAGGGCATGGAGTTGCCTGCCTCTGCTGGTCTGTAATTCCTACAATGCTCAGTGAGATTCTGTCCGAGACTGGTGGGAATATATACATCTGTTGTAATGGCGTAGTTGGGTAGCTATTGCCTACAGCATGCTTGTGGTTATAGTGTTACTTAAATCTGCCATAAGCTTAATAGTAATTTTTCATTCATACAAAAACAAACCGTTATACTTTGCCACAGAAGAGCAATGGTCACATCCAAATACAATTTGGGTAATGGCGTCAGATGAACTTTTGATATGGTAGGGTGCTAGACTTCACTTCTGTAATCGGACTCCACACTCTTAACCCCCAAATACAGAACCCTTAAAGGACCATTATAGTCACCCAGACCACTTCAGCTCAATGAAGTGGTCTGGGTGCCAGGTCCCCCAGGTTTTAACCCTGCAGCAGTAAACATAGCAGTTTCCGAGAAACTGAACTGCTATGTTTACATTGCAGGGTTAATGCAGCCTCTAGTGACGGTCTGAGCATGCAGAACGTCCATAGGAAAGCATTGAGTCCACTCGGGAGCAGATGTCAGAATGGGAGGAGAGGTCACCAGCGCCAAGGGAGCCCGGCACTGGATTAAGGTAATGGCTGAAGGGGTTTTAACCCCTTCAGCCCTGCGGAAGAAGGGCCCTGAGGGTGGGGGGGAACCTAAGGACTATATAGTGCCAGGAAAACAAAACAAGTTTGTTTTCCTGGCACTATAGTGGTCCTTTAACCCAACATGAAGCCATGTACTGTTCAACGACACAAACCTATGGAAACCATTTGAGAAATGAAAACATATTTTGTTTGTTTTGTTAGAATTGCAAAAAGTCAGCGAAAGGAAACGAATCATAATAGTTGATAATGGAAGAATGAACAAAAACGAAAGATGAAAGAAATAGAAAGGGTCGACAAACAGCTAAAGAGTCGAGAGAGAAAAAAGGTCAAGAGTGGGAAGAGGAATATGAATAAAACCAAATCCTTGCATGTGTCGCACAGATCAGAGATAAACATTTTTAAAATGTGGGGTAGCAGATTCTTGATCCAAGGAGAGATCGGACTACCATTCTGGGGTCAACAAGGATTTTTTCCTAGTTTGTTGCAATTGGCAGTGCTTCAAACTGGATTTTATGCCTTCTTTTGGACCAACATCAAAAACCGGTATGAGAAAGGCTGAACTTGGTGGACTGAAGTCTTTTTTCAGCCTATCATACTATAGTGCAGTAAACAGAAAAATATTTTTACTTACATATTTAATGGAGGTGTAAGAGGTGTTATATTCTCTCAGCAAAGGGCATATCATGCACAAAGACCAGGTGTAGAGGAATTTCACTCCCATCACATCACCCAGCTCGTCATTCTGAGCCAACGTGAGTATGTAACCTTCTCCTGGCTACAAACAATCCATTTAATCCTCCGCTAGCAACATTCTTGTGAACCATTTGTAATATGTTTTAATAACATTCTGATGGGATACTCTAGATAGCCACACAACTTATTGCAATTCTGGAAGAAACATTACTGGAAGATATATCTCAGCTCCTGTCTATTTAATACTTGCAATCATACTATAGCATCTAGGTTGGGGGAAGAGTTCATCCCAAGCCACATTCAATATTGTAATAATGGACCCAGAGTCCACCTCTGCCTGTGAGCTGGGACCCACTTCATACAATAACAGATCAGGCATTAGCAGAGCACGACCTCAGCTCAGTATGATAGCTCACCAGCCAGTATAATAGAGGAGGAATGTAAAACATTTAATTATTATTTTTTTTTTAAATAAACAAATAAAAAAAAACAAAAAAAAACACATCACACATTGCACTCTGGCCATGCCAGAATTCAGATGCTCATAGCTGAGCCCACAGCAGGTTTTCCATATAAGACAAGGTAATGGGGGAGGTTATTAAAGGGACACTCTACTGTCCATATTTTGTTGCTATACACCAAATGAAAAAACATGCATTTTTTCACTTAAGTATATTTAAAAACAGCTAGCTAACGCTGCAGCTCTTTTTTTTCTCTGAAAACTATGCAAACCCTAGCCTTCTTCTCCAGCCCAGACTTTCTGTGACTTCCCAATGCAGCTCAACGAGACGTCTTTGTAAGTCAGGTGCTCTGTGCAATTACCTGCCTCTTCAATTTAACTCCACTGAGCTAACCAAACCAGGAAATAACAGGACCGTTAGCTGATTGATTAATTCTGGTGGGGATAACCTCTGGAACTGGACACTGTTTTTCCTGGTTAAAGGACCACTCTAGGCACCCAGACCACTTCAGCTTAATGAAGTGGTCTGGGTGCCAGGTCCAGCTAGGGTTAACCCATTTTTTCATAAACATAGCAGTTTCAGAGAAACTGCTATGTTTATGAATGGATTATGCCTTCCCCTATTTCCTCTAGCGGCTGTCTCATTGACAGCCGCTAGAGGCGCTTGCGTGCTTCTCACTGTGATTTTCACAGTGAGAGCACGCCAGCGTCCATAGGAAAGCATTATGAATGCTTTCCAATGTGACCGGCTGAATGCGCGCGCAGCTCTTGACGCGCGTGTGCATTCAGCCGATGGGGAGGAGAAGAGGAGGATCGGAGGAGGAGAGCTCCCCGCCCAGCGCTGGAAAAAGGTACGTTTTAACCCCTTTCCCCCTTCCAGAGCCGAGCGGGAGGGGGACCCTGAGGGTGGGGGCACCCTCAGGGCACTATAGTGCCAGGAAAACGAGTATGTTTTCCTGGCACTATAGTGGTCCTTTAAGTGTTCAAAATATTGTGCAGTTTTAAGTGAACAGATTTTTCAAAAAGTATAAAATAATATCAAACATAAAAACAAAAATGAAGTTTGAAATATTAGGAAAATCAATCACTACTAACTCTTTGATCTTTTTACTACCAAAAATCCAAACACTGTATTTATAACTAGCACCCTTACAGAGAAATGTATTTTGCAAAAACATGCCCTGATTATACCCGAGCAGCTCAACAGTACATTAGCAAGATCTGCCAAGCAGGAACTATTAATTCAGGAACCAGCTTTGCAAGCATGATCTACCACATCAGCGATAGATACTAGCATTGATGTGAACAGTTGAGCAGTTTGACATATCTGGCCATTGGCCAATGTAGGACCATCTGAAAGTTCGAAGGACAAATGGATTATGGTTTTAATATTTTGCAATTCTCTCAGTAGCAAAAGGGTTAAAACGGTCAGCAAAACATTTAAAATACATAATGGAATAGAAGCGTAGAATATTCACACTCCTGATTGACACTTATATAGTATTAGACATCATTTGATTCAATATACTTGAATCTGTGACAGGCAAATTGAATAAACAGAGTAAGAAGAGAAATAGTTGCATCTACGGGACATATGGACTTGGGTTATGATATCCTCTAAACGTCATTTTGGGCCCCATGAGAATGCTACATTATCTGCTCATATCCTGCCCTGGTCTTATCCAAAGCACTGGGTAATCAGTCTGATGGTTTTCCAGACAGACAGACCCTTGGGAGCGAGAGATGGATGGGCTTCCGTGTACAGAGGGAAAACCCCCTTTAAAGGGATGTGCAATGAACTGAAAGATTAATATGAAGATTGAGGGTAGTTTAGGGGTAAACCGAAGAACACAACACAACACATTACAGTTAAAATCATAAAAAAGAAAATCGTAGCAAAAAAACCCAAAAACTCAGCATGAGAAATAGATGCATTTAGGATTAGTAATTAAACTCCAAAAACTGAACGGAATAATTGAAGTTATATTTTTTTCCTCAAATCAGCTATTGTTTGCAATCGCAATTCGGTCTTCGCTCATTCGTCAGTCTTTCTAATGAATTAACAAAATTTCGGACAATAGCCCCCACCCCCCAAATCACCCTGATGAAGCGAGGTTAATAAACTGTAGTGGAGTCAGGAGGGGGTGAAAAAAAAACAAACAAACAAAAAAAAAAAAACACAACAGCAAAAACAGATGGATCCATGACAGCGCTGCTTTAATTTGATCCAATTAGAAATTTTTGTGAATAATTCCGGTGGTGTTTCTTATTTTAAACTTGGTAAAGTTTGGCTGGTGAAGCTTGCTCTCCAGCTATTATTAAACTACATTTCCCACAATGCTTGACAAGTCACTGTTCACCTGCCTAGCGTAAAAGAAAAAGGAAGAAAATAAAATGGAGGAAGGTTTTTGTAAAATAAATAAAAATAAACAGACAGGTGGGTAATACTGAAAAATCACTTCGTGGTAAGACACCAACCGGCTACTTCATGCAGCAAACTGGGCTTGTAATAGCTACTGGATACATCTGCAGGTAACATGATATACAGAGACAGATCAATAAGCAGCAGACAGGCTCCCCTTGGGCATAACATCAAGGGCACAGGATGCACTATTACAATGCAACAGTAGCAAACCGCTCAAAAAAAACACAAAAATGAATTTAAAAAAAATGTAAAAAATGAATAGTTGGCAAGGATTGCTTTTACTCCAGTGCTACTAGTCACGTCCATTCTACTACATCATTCAAATAGTATGTGGTTTCATGTTTTTTTTTCTTTCTTTTAAAAAAAAAAAAAAAAGACAATCAAAAAATTTAACATTTGATTTGTTTTACCAAGCAACACAAAAACAGCTTGGAGGAAAGACGAGACAGGGGAGATATGATAGAAACATTTAAATATATAAAGGGAATCAACACAGTAAAGGAGGAGACTATATTTAAAAGAAGAAAAACTACCACAACAAGAGGACATAGTCTTAAATTAGAGGGACAAAGGTTTAAAAATAATATCAGGAAGTATTACTTTACTGAGAGGGTAGTGGATGCATGGAATAGCCTTCCAGCTGAAGTGGTAGAGGTTAACACAGTAAAGGAGTTTAAGCATGCGTGGGGATAGGCATAAGGCTATCCTAACTATAAGATAAGGCCAGGGACTAATGAAAGTATTTAGAAAATTGGGCAGACTAGATGGGCCAAATGGTTCTTATCTGCCGTCACATTCTATGTAAGAGTATGAAAGAAAGATAAGTATATTTTAATACAATTTTGAGAGAGAGAGAGAGAGAGAGAGAGAGAGAGAGAGAGAGAGAGAGAGAGAGAGAGAGAGAGAGAGAGAGAGAGAGTGTTTTTAATCTTTTGTCGCCAATAACACAATCTATTTTGTTTATTACAGTGCAATATGTCAAACTGGAAATATTGAGCATCACTGTGGGTGGAACTGAAAAAAGAAAAACAAAGTGCTTATTTAGCATGTATATGGCATTTCTAAAGTTATTCTTGTTTGTGAGGTGCGTAGGTAATATAAGGAAAGAATGGGGTAGGTGTAGGAGTATGAATTTATGGGAAATCAGAAGAAAAAAATAAATAAACCTTACAATCGTGTGTTTAAGCTGCAGGAAATGGGTGTATGTTTTCGAGTCAGAGTTGCACACAGATCTTATTTTGTGAAACAATGAATTATGATGTCAAACGCAATGCCACTTGTATATCTTCTCCTCCGTCAAGGATAAACAGGTAAAAAAAAATGTGAAACCTAAAGTTAAATAAGGATTAAACGTGATACATTGTATATAATAAAACATTTTTAAAAAAATACGCCAAGTGATCCACATTACATGAAATTCGAATATATAGAACCACTAAACTGTGAATTCTAGAGAAGAAAAAAAAACAAAGAGACATCGGCGCTGGATTCAGGTAAGTGGCTGAAGGAGTTTACCCCTTCAGCTCTGCGGGAGGTAGGGGACCTAATAACCATTTAGTGCCAGTAAAACAACTGTTTTCCTGGCACTATAAGATCCCTTTAAGTAATCCACTGCAGAGTGAATTCAGCACAGTAAATACTACTGATGTGTTATCAGTGTGTTGTTGCACGTCTGATCCAAAACTAAACCCGCTAGGAACTCAGTGCTGGTATACCCCCAATCCAATAACGCAAATCAACAAAATGTATTTACACACCCACATAGAAATCCCAAAGGAGGGCAGAGAGCTGTTGTATATTATGTGTGATCTTACCGCAGTCCAGGGGCGTACCTAGAGCATTTGGCACCTGGGGCGGGTGCTATTTTTGGCACCCCCTCCCCCCCAACTTTAAATGTAAAGAAACAACCGTAATTTTTTAATTGTATTAAGCAGTGTTTGTGTGTTTGAATGTAAGCATGTTTTTGTATAGAGTATGTGTGATTGAATGTAAGGGTGTGTTTGTATGTAGTGTTAGCGTTTGAATGCAAGCATACATTTGTGTGTTGTGTGGTATTTGAATGAGGTGGTATGGTTATATATAATGGTGGGGTTTGTATGTAGTGTTGATGTTGAAATGCATGAGTGTATTTGTGTGTAGTGTTGGCGACACACTGACAGATACATATACACACATGCAGATATAGTTGCGACTTTATGAACAATATATAGGGGGGGCACATGAGATACCAGTCAAAATGGGGGTCGGGAGGAGGGGAGAGCACTAAAACTTTTTACTAGGGGATGGGGTAAAGTGCTGCCATTGGCTGTCTGATGCCAGCATGCTGTGCTCTGCGTGCTAGCATCTGACAACACATTTGCCACCCAGATTTATTGTTGTGGGCTGGCTGACACCTCTAAACTTCAATCTTTGTTTAGCAGATAACTCCCCTATTTGCTATCTTTATGTGGGATTGCAATATTTAAGAACACCAAATAAGGAGCTATCTGCTAAACAGCATCCTCATTTGGGATCTTTAAATATGGAAATCTCACATACGGGCACTAATTTAGGGAACTATCTACTAAACAGCCAAAAGATCTAAATTAAAAATCCCTTTTCTTAATTTCAGTTGTTGCTTAGTAGATAACTCCCTTATTTGTTATCCTTATGTGGGATTGCAATATTTAAGGACACCAAATAAGGAAGCTATCTACTAAACACATACACATTTATATATACACACACACACACACACACACACACACACACAATAGTGGTGTGTCTGTGTGTGTGTGTGTATATATATATATATACACATACATACATACATACACACACACACACACACACACACATATATATATATATACACACACACACACACACACACAATCACAGCACACACACCATACATACACACACACACAAACACATCTACTAATTAAGAGGTCCACCCAGCCTCCCTACCTTGCTCTAGAGCAGGGGTAGGCAACCTACGGCACTCAAGGTGTCTTTGCACGGCACTCAAACAGGCTCTGGCCTATCAGGAGTCCCAGTAAAACTTCAGATATCTGCTAATACGAAGAGGTGGTGAAGGACAATCCTCAATTTATGCATTGCAGCACATAGAGGAAGTTTTCTCAGATCACTTCCTCCCAGCACTTGTGAATGGGAATCCACATTGTAGTATAGCAGCTTGCAACTGCTGTTGCAGCTCCTGTCCTTGACCTGTACCTGGCCAGCCTGGTCCCCACTGGAACCCAGGGAAGCCACCCACACTGCTAGATATACACAGAAATGCAGAATAATCCTCCCCTCATACAAATAATACGAATAGCCCACAAACAAACATACAATCCGCACAAACGTAACCCGCTAACAATCCACATACATGCACACAACCACACATGCAATACCCCAAACAGTCCCTCATATACGCACACTACCAAACGCACAATGTGACATATCCATCCACACACACAATTCCACAAGCAGCCCTCATACACAGCCCACATTCATAGGTATCATACACGATACCATAAACTACTAATGAACATATACAATAGAATAGCTCATATACGCACAAATACAACAATACAAAAGCAATTACAGAAAAAATAACACAAGCAGAAGACGGCAACATACACACCTCAATTTAAAAAAAATAGGACCGACACGGTACGAGACATCACAATCTTATATCGGCACAGTGCTGCTAAAAGGTTGCCTACCCCTGCTCTAGAGGGCTGGAGTGAATCCTCAGTCCCTGGTGGTCAGTGGTTGCTGCTGGGTTCTCTGTGCTCTTTCTGCACAGGTCCCTCGCGTGCCCTGTAATGACGCCGAAGCCGGGATTACATCATATCCCGGCTGCCGGCTCACTGCAGGGTGATGACCGTCAGGCACAGTCAGATGCACACAGTCACACACACACAATCACAGTTACACACAGCACACACTCTCTCACACACGTACAGTCCGCTTGGGCTGGAGGAGGAGTGGATTCAGTCCCTGGTGTGTAGTAGTTGGGGAAGCAGGGACTCCTTCCTGCTTCCCCTCTGTGTGCAGCAGTAAGAGGCTGTCTTTAGCTCCGCTCCTGCATATGACTTGGCTCCGCCCCACAGCTGTTCTGGCTCTGCCCCCAACTCACCGTGCAGTACTTACACTGAATTTCCGGCCCCTACATGTGTGAGCTGTGTCGGCTGCCTAGCACAGGTCACAGAAGAAGCCCAAGCCTGGCCAGCCCTGTTGGCACTCGGGCCTCCCAAAAAAAGGACCCAATATTCCCCTAAAGCACCTCAGCTTTAAAGGAACAATGAGATGAAGTGATCTGGGTGTCTATAGTGTCACTTTAAGTGCATGTTCCCCTCTGGTTTATTTTATAAAAGCGCCAGTTTCAGATTGGTACTTTTATAAATCACTTTAACACAGAGAGACACTGGTTACAATGTTGCATTTTTGGCAAATTGTGGCTACCGCTGTGCATACGCTGTGTGTCCCATCTGACTGAAAATAAGATATCAGTAATGATTACTTCACAGTAGGAGGATCAGAACTGCAATAAAGGGTAAATTTACTTGATTTTTTTTTAATCCATTCAATGGGCCTCAGAAATAAAATAAAATTTAAAAAACCAAAAACACACAGATATTAAGGAACACTATAGTCACCTAAATTACTTTAGCTAAATAAAGCAGTTTTAGTGTATATATTACCCCCCTGCAATTTCACTGCTCAATTCACTGTCATTTAGGAGTCAAATCACTTTGTTTCTGTTTATGCAGCCCTAGCCACACCTCCCCTGGCTATGATTGACAGAGCCTGCATGAAAAAAAAACTGGTTTCACTTTCAAACAGATGTAATTTACCTTAAATAATTGTATCTCAATCTCTAAATTGAACTTTAATCACATACAGGAGGCTCTTGCAGGGTCTAGCAAGCTATTAACATAGCAGGGGATAAGAAAATCTCAATTAAACAGAACTTGCAATAAAGAAAGCCTAAATAGGGCTCTCTTTACAGGAAGTGTTTATGGAAGGCTGTGCAAGTCACATGCAGGGAGGTGTGACTAGGGTTCATAAACAAAGGGATTTAACTCCTAAATGCAGAGGATTGAGCAGTGAGGCTGCAGGGGCATGTTCTATACACCAAAACTGCTTCATTAAGCTAAAGTTGTTCAGGTGACTATAGTGTCCCTTTAATATAATTTATTATAATAAAAAGACAAAAAGTCACCCAGACCTCTTCATCTTACTGAAAAATTCTGGGTGCAGTGACCGTGTAGTTTTAATCCTTTAATGTAATAAAATAAATTAAAAGGTCATTTTATAAAAACTGCAATATTTCCACTGCAGGGCTAAACACACATCTAGTGTGACAAATAACTAAAGTTGGCCTTCTACCATTTCCGCAGTTTTGCCTCAACACAGCCTAGGGGAAGGAAAGGCCCCAATGATGGCCAAAACACCAGAGACCAGGCTCAGACTGGCCATTGTGCATACTAGGCAAATGTGGGCCACGATGGCCATGGGCTGAAGCCGGCAAAAAATTTTAAAAAATAAACTTCAACAATGGGAGCAGAGCCATGCTGACTAGTTCCTGGGTCTTTTTGCCTATTCAGCTTTAAAATTGCTGCAAAGATACTTACCCTGCATCAGTGGACTGATGTCAATTTTTTTGTGGTAAATTGGCTACCTATCTGACTCTAAATCTGGAACCTCCATGAGAATTACAGCCATTGTGGTCTTCCCAGACAGCAAAACAGCTTGAGGTGTTGGGGCCTAGTCTGGTTGATGAGCTCTGTGGATGGGAGAAGTGGCTTAGCTCCAGGTTGCCTGTGTGGTATCCTGCTTGTGCCTCGTCCCCCACCTTGGACCAGCAGAGGTTACCCTGGTCCACACCAGGAAGGCTATAATGTATACATTGTAAAGTGCTACGGAACATGCTGACTCTATAAATACTACTACTAATAACATATCGAGTTTATCTACAAAGGAAACACTTTTACCTTTTTATTCGTCACAGTAAAGACAAGATGGCCTTCTTATCAGCTTTATTACAAATCACAACGCAAGGCTCATTGAAGAGATGGGATGCAACATTTCTAACAGCATATAATGCCATTTGTGAGAGATTCTGGCAATGCATTTAGAATTGTGATCTCCAGCTCACCTGCTGATACGCCTGCTTAATGTGGAGTTTTAGCCAATGATTCTCCCACTAGGCTATGAGCCCAAAAGGGTACTAACCCTGTACACCATCTACAACCTCGGGAGGATCTATGCATGGGACTCTCACCCACTCACACAGAGTGGAGGGGTCAGTGGACTATGGGTGGAGTTTGGGGTGACTACTTTGCCGAATACAGCCATTTCTATCTTTATTACAGCAGCTATACAAGCTTGAGTGTCGGATGATATTAAGCTTCCTTCCCCAGCCATCTTGACACGGTTACAGTCCATTTGTTCTGGGTTTGCATCATGATACGGTGCACGTTTCACTTGTTTGCTTTTAGGAAAGCCTTTGTGGTTTACAGCTTCATTTAGCTTTTATAATTTACAAAATTTTGCAGATATGCACATTATTTAATGGATACCGCTTCTTCATTTCAAGGGGACATGCCTATACCAGTTAGTGCTTTTGTCGCTGCACTACAAAAAAAATAAAACTTCAAAACAAATATATAGAAATAAGTTGATAACAGCCTTACATTAAAGAAACGTTATAGGGTTAGGAACACAAACATGTATTCCTGACCCTATAGTGTTAAAAACACTGTCTGTACACATTTTAAAAAGGTAGGCCTTATACGAAATAAAATAAAAATAAAAAACCTTTTGCAAAAAATATATTAAAAAAAAAAAAAAAGTTTCCACAACCCTAAATTCCATACTTTTCCATGTTCCAAGACGTGGTTGAGTATTCGCTGCCAATCCTGGCCACTCCATGTTTTCGGGAAATGTACATCAGATCCAAAACTATTCCAGACAGGCTACTTTAACTTGCTATTGGAACAGATTAATCAAGGCAAAGAGATAGGATTACATCTCATGTTTGAATCTGGTCTGATTTGTTAATTGTACACAAAAATGGGGATGGAATTAAAACAAAAACAAACAAAAAAAAAATAGCAATTTTTTCCACCTCTTGATATTTTACATCAATTTTGCAACTCTCTTGTTATGATTTGTGGATTAGCGTGTAGAACCCTAAATTGAAGCAATGTCTTGGAACGCGTTCAAAAACCCTGAATAGCCTTATTCAAAGAAATAAAATAAACAGAGTACATTGGTTCCTTGCTCCCGAGTGCAGTCTAAATCTGGAGTGCTGTGGTTTTGTCCAGCGCTCAGCAGTATAATTTTCTAGAGTGCTAAATAAAGACGGCACAAAGACCTAAGAAAAGAAAAGAAATTAAAATTTTTTTTCCTATTTATTTTTTATATAGTCCACTTTGGTTGTAAGATAAATCACATGTTGCTGTTTATAGAATACTGCAATGGGGCAGTCATGCAGATTGGACATTTTATTTATTTATTTTGTGTTATACGTATGTGCAGCATTTTGTCGATATTTTACATGTGATAGAGATTTCTTAATGCAAGTTACTCTTCTGAAGATATATAATTGTAGGGAACTGCAAATTAAACTTTTGTGGGGAAAAAACCCCAAAGAAGAGAGACATGCGCACAGAATGGACTTTGCTAGCTGCACTAGTGCCATCCAAACATTTAATGGAGGGAAGGAATACACAATGCCCCCCCACAAACATGTGTGCCCAAACATTTTTAGATCAGGTGTTCTTCACCTACAGTTTCTGTGTGTTGTTACACATTTTTTGTTAGAATCAATGGAACACTATAGGGTCGGGAACAAACCTGTATTTCTGACCCTATAGTGTTAAATCCACCATTTAGGTGGTTTGCCCCCACCCCCTTAGAAGGGGTTAAAACTCACCATATTTCCAGCGCCGCACAGGTCTGCCAGTGCTGCCCCCGCCCCGTCTCCTTGGTGACATCAGAATTTACGATTTAGTGACTACGGTGTCCCTTTAAATTTTTGTCTTGTTTACCTATTGTGCAACGCTGCAGAATATGTTGACGTTATATAAATTATAATTTTATTCCAGTATACACTTGTACAAGCAATCAATGTTTGGGACTTGGTGGCAGAAGTGGAGTTAACCTCACTTTTTTTAAACATATACATTCTGCACTAACCTATTCCATTATCTTTTTTGGATGGGTGGATGGGTCATTATGGTGCGGGCGTTTTTGTTTCTTCATGCAGATAACATATCTCTAAATGGTGGAGTTCAGTAAAGGACTTAAAGGACCACTATAGTGCCAGGAAAACATACTCGTTTTCCTGGCACTATAGTGCCCTGAGGGTGCCCCCACCCTCAGGGACCCCCTCCCGCCCGGCTCTGGAAGGGGGAAAGGGGTAAAAACTTACCTTTTTCCAGCGCTGGGCGGAGAGCTCTCCTCCTCCGATCCTCCTCTTCTCCTCCCATGCGGCTGAATGCGCACGCGCGGCAAGAGCTGCGCGCGCATTCAGCCGGTCACATAGGAAAGCATTCATAATGCTTTCCTATGGATGCTGGCGTGCTCTCACTGTGAAAATCACAGTGAGAAGCACGCAAGCGCCTCTAGCGGCTGTCAATGAGACAGCCGCTAGAGGCTTTGGAGAAGGCTTAACCCACTCATAAACACAGCAGTTTCTCTGAAACTGCTATGGTTTATTTAAAAAATGGGTTAACCCTATCTGGACCTGGCACCCAGACCACTTCATTAAGCTGAAGTGGTCTGGGTGCCTAGAGTGGTCCTTTAAGGAGATCTACTTGCCTCCGAATCTTCCCTCTGAATCAACCTATTTACCACATCATCATAGTACTATTGCAAAGGAGTATCAATGAATGGTACCACATGAAGCCCTAGGTAACCCCTGTGCAACCCCCTGTGACACAAAATTTGTATATTCTTTCTGATGAACTCCATATTTATGATCATTTTAAATTTCAATTAACCACATACCCTTGAATATACGTTTACCCCCAGTGGCAATCATGACCTGCATTCTATTTGTCTTATCTCACTTTAAACCATATTAAAACTAACATTTCTTAAAATATGACCATATAATAGTAAGGTTGTGGTTTTTAAGTCAGGAAGTGTGCACGGACCAAAACCTCACAATTGGGCATGGTGGGACATTTATATGCAGAAGCTGGTTTCTAAAAATAATTCTCTAAAGAGGTCGAGGTAATACAAAGTACATTTAACATATAAAAACATATATTGTAGAATACAAACAATGTACTGAATGTATGAATACTGAACATTTATAGGAATTTGAGGAGGAAAATGATTATTCTGTAAATGCCAAAAACATACTTAACTATACTAATGTTAATAGCATCTGTCAGACACGTGCAATATATCAAGTTTTATATTAAAATACACAGGTGCAGCATAAGAGGGTAAAAGTTTAATACCGTAAATGGTTTTAAATCATATAATTTTGTATCTTGTGACTGAAAAAGCATTACAAAAGCAGTGTATAGCACTGTAACAAAGTCTTAAAAGAATACTCCATGCACCATAACTCCTACATTGCACAGAGCACCATGGTGGCCCCCTCTTCCCAATGTAAGTAGTCAAGCCATTTACTAACAGCTTGTACTTTGGGGTACACCGGTCACCTTATGGTGAGCCAGAAGCAAAACCATGCAGCATTGGCTCTCCTGCCGTGCAAGATCATTAGCCAATCACTCTCAGCCAATGAGCCAAGTCCCGCACTGTAGC
>OW240916.1:45927337-45956500 GCA_933207985.1 Pelobates cultripes
ATATATATATATATATATATATATATAAAAAAATAATAATAATAATTAAAAAAAAAATATAGCAGATTATTCTACCAGCTCGCAAATCCCAGTACTCACAGGTAAGCAAACAAGTGGATACACAGTGCGGTGTGCACATAGCAATACCGTGAGAATAACCAAACCAAATGAAAAACATAATACTGCAATACTGTAGATTTTGATTGTATATCTAAATGTCATTCTTAATGTTTGGTTTGGTCTGACAGCATGACTTACCCTCAGAGGGTGAATTTATATTCTTCACGGATATTTAAGCATTCGGGTCAGCAATTTTTATAATATATATGCCATCAACCTGGGTTTTTCACGAAAGTGTGAATTCAAAGTGAATTTCAAATTCTAGGCACAACAGTCAAATCTGAACAATTCCCAAATCAGCCAAATATTTTTCAGCTCAGCTACTTTGGCCTACAACTATAAAATTAAAGTTTTAATTCCTGATTTGCGTTCAATATTACTAGGCCATTTTGGGCAAAAATTAGTAGTACTAGCATTAACAGCTAAAAATAACAGTGTTTTTTTTACTATTAGAGAGTACCATAATCACTGTGTACCATAGCATATCTATTTTTTTGTGACATTTCTTTGAAACAACGCAAACATTTCCCCCAAGTTCCAAGAAACTCTCTATAGCACCTACTGATAAAGACGACTCCTTTGAAGAATCTGGGACGAAGAACTAAAGATATACAATTTATTTAATTGAAGACAGTGCTTTTAAACGCTCTTTCATTTTATTATTATTTTTTATTTCTCCCTCTCCCTCCATTTGTATATGTTGGATGTCCTATCTAAATATACACCATTTACAAATGTTTTAGAGTACCTTAACCCCTTTTACTTATATATCTCATTGCATTGGCTAAGGAATAGTGTTGTTATAGTCAGTTTATAAGCCCCCCCCCCTCTCATAATATTGTAAAGCGCTACGGAATCTGTTGGCGCTATATAAATGGCAATAATAATAATAATAATAATAATAATAATAATAAGCGATATTGTTAGGCCGCCGCATGGATTTTCAAGCATTTGATAAACGTTGACATACAATGTACATTTATAAGAACCACGCATCAACATAGCTGTAATCTTACTTTAATGAACATTGGAATCATGAAAGATTAAGCTCCTGCTGGGAATGTAACATGCATCCCCGAGGTTTGATCTGGTTTGGAATGTGTTTTAAAGTTAGTACTTTAGCAAACTAAACAATCGAGTGTCTGTAGAGTTCTATGCTTGAAAAATGTACAGCAGCTATACCTTTTGGAGTTTTACATTGACCTTGAAAGGTTCCATGGAAGCTATCCCCAATAAAAATGGTAAACTAGAACATTACCAAATGCACAGCCCGGAGTAGAGCACTATTAAAATGTATCCTGCGCCTAAACTGCATTTACATCCCAGAATGCAATGCAGCGACTACATGCTCATATTACTACACTGTGTTCAAATAACAGTATATATTATATGATGCTTGCGTACCATGAAGACCGAATATATTAATGCATATTCTATACACAGAAATCACAGCTATTGTTGGAGAAAGCTAAATCATAGGTCTTAAATGGACACTCCGGGCACCATAACAACTTAATTTCGATGATGTTGTTATGGTGCCTAAACTGTCCCTTTTAGCTACAATGAAGTCATAGTTACAATATACATAAAAGTTATATTCCTGTCATGCACACAACCTAGGCCAGAAATGTAATGGAGGTAGACAGACATATTTGTGAATACAGGGATTATTAACCTAACAACTCGATTAGTACAAACTAGAAGCCAAATCTGCTTAAAATGTAGTCTAATATAATAACATTAGAACAATTCTCCGATTTACAAGAATTCTTGTGCCAGTTGTTTTAAAGCACAATTTGGAATTTTTATTTATTTTTGTTTGGACCACATTTAACTGATAGGTAAATAAAAAAAAAAATTAAAAAAAAAAACTACAACATACTAAATGTGCTAATGTTGTAAAAAACGGTTTACATCTCAGGGCCTTAGGTCCTATTTCCAGCAGGGGTAAACTAAACCTTTCATCTTAGCAAGGGTGAGAAAATAAAAGTACCAGGATGTAGGTGATAAAAGCACTTACTATCAGGACATAAAAATCTCAAACGTGAAAAAAAAAAAAAATACATAATAAGTTTTCTTGTTAAATGACCCTGTTTTATTAAAACACCACTAGTTTGGCATGTACTGGTATAAATGTTAGTCAAATGAATTAGATGACAGACAGGATTATTCAATAAACTAAATGCAAATTAAAATCTAAAATGTAGCCAAGTTAAAGACTTTATTAAAATCTACTATGTCTGCCTATATTTTTCTAGTCAGATTTAAATTTTGCTACAATTTGGGTTTAGTGAATAGCCCCCTAAGTGGTTAGTCTCCATTTTAAATGGATTACGCACATTACAAAATTACTTATGACAATTTGCAATTTTAATATAACCAGGCAAAGAAACAAAACCACACATACACTAAATAGTGTAAAATCATATATCTATATATAAAATGTTAGTGTATGCAACATGTGTGCTTATAAAGTACAAATCCCCTTTTTTTTCCCCACTCATTTATATGTGTATGAGCACACAAATATACATACATACATAATATCTGTTGAGTTTTCTATCACATGCTACCCATACACTGTTGTATCAGTTTGTACTCTGCATCAGGTATACTCTGCTCTTACCTGGTGTGTGCTAATTCTATACATATACAAATATATTGCATAATAAATTCTTACCTGCCCCCTCCACTTTGTCTGCAGCTCTGCTCCATGTAACTTGCCTGGTCTCCAGTTTCACCTGAAAGGTTCTCCTCTCTGGTTTTTGGGACTTTTTGGAGTAGTAGAGGGTCATCACAGTGCCAACCTCCAGGCTCCTGCACAGATGGGTGAGCTCAGCCTCACTCTGCCCACAGAGGGCAAAGCCATTTAATAGGGTCCCTGTATCCATCTTTTCTAAGGTAGATCCAACACTGCAGAAAAGGGGTAACTGGGATATCAGACCCCAAGCTCTACTGGAGATCTCTTTATCCCGGCCATGGAGAGGAGGAGAACAATGCAAACCTGCAGAGGGACTCTGCCTGCAAAAAAAACACAAAATATAATCAAACCAGGGGCCGCTGCTAGGAGGGGAGGGGGTATTCTTTAAAAGATTCCCAGCCCTCTCTATTGTTGCAAACAGGCTCTAAAAGCTGAGATCACTCCCCTCCTCTCCTTTCATTCCCCCATCCTCCTCCTCCTCCTCTGCATGCATAGATCACAGTGAGATAATAAGCACACTAAGGAAGTGAGTGCAAGCTCATACCCCCCCCTGTACAGACCCCAGATTCCCCCCTCCCCTCAAATAACACAATGTATCACATATGTTATACATACTGTCCATTTAAAGATGGATGGTGTTTATAAGGCGCTATCAGAGTGCAGTTAGAACATAGAACCTCATACTAACCTATGGCTTCTTGCAGTGTTCTATTTAACATGAATCCATAGAGATTCCAGTAGGATTAAAGGCAGAGAGGAACTGGAGACAGAGTACCCCACCCCCTCCATACTGAGACTGCCTCTTAAAGGGGAATGCTACACACAGCCACCCTCCTCCTCCTCACTGCCTGGCTGCATTGGTGGGGCTGTAGGTGCCCCTCTGCAGGAAACAGAGGCACAGGGTGTGCTGCAGCCACCTGTGGGCGAGCAGTGAGGTCACTTCCACACACGGGGGGGGCTGGGGGGGGGGGGTTACTGTAACAAGGGTTGGCACTGATACTGCCCTGCAGCTATAATGCATCAAGGGGGGTCAGTATTCACTGGGATTTGGGAACAGCGTGAATGTACATTATATAGAAAAGCAGACATTTTATTAATTCTTTCATTTAATATTATTAGTGGGTAGATTTGAAACATAACTCTAATTGCCACGTATCCTAAAGTAGAAAGACTTTGCATTGCAGATGTGGACTACATCACCCAGAATGCTCTTGCAGCATGATGCTGGCAAAGCATCAGGGAAGATGTAGTCTGCAACATCTGAAGTGCCATAGGTTGCCTACCCCTGTTATAGATATTGTGCTTACATCATAGATAGACAGATAGATTTACAGATAAATACAAAATAATGTAGATTTTTGTTTTTGTGATTTACCCACATAGTACTGGTTTCTCTGTATTTATCATATAACATGATTTGTGTGAATTCCCCATTGTGCCAATGCAGCCATTGGTTGGATACGCATGGCAGGAGTTATATTAAAACACAGACAGTCTGTTGGGATTGGGTGATTTGTTTTGGTTGTTGGGGTGGGGGTGGGGGTGGGGGTGGAGTGGGGGTAGTCTGGTATCATTTAAGAGTTACAAATAGGAGCAAGAGGGGAAGCAGGGTGTCCGATTTGTCCTACTTGGGGTGAACCATGCACCACTACAGAGAGGGTAACAGTTGCACAGTGGATTCTAAACTGATTAAATTTACATGCGTACATTACATACAAATTAAAGCAACAGACGGATCATGTAATTATTGGATACATAAGGGTGTAGTGTGTTTCAATGGACAATAATGCCATAAAGTAATCCAAAGCTCAAGTGGTTTGTGATGTCTTTAGAACCCTGAGATGGCATTGCTTTCCCGTAAAACACGCTTCGCCAATATTACATGATTTTACATTAGTTTTTTTTATCATTCTCATTTCAGATATTTTTTCAAAAGCATTGAAAATGTGTGGATTCATTAGGAATTAGGTCCAATGGAAAGAAACTGATCAAATACCCTTGTACCATAAGAATCTCTAATATTGTAAAGCGCTACGGAAGCTGTTGGCGGTATATAAATGGCGATAATAATAATAATACAGTGGGAATCTTCCCAAATGCCATAAGGAGACCTTCCATACCTGCCCTGTGATTCGGAGACGTATATCCCAAGGTTGCTGGGATATATACTTGCCAGCTGATCACAGTTCCCTCTTTTTCTTTTCTCTGTTGCCGTTTCGTGGTACTTACGTATGGGAGGTTTAAGGGCTTATGCTATTTCTTGTGCTGGTCACCAATCCTTCAGTGCACACCAGAACTGAATTAGCAAAGGCTTGTGCAGGTAGTAAGTTGGACCTTTATAGCTGCCTTACAACGGGGCATCAAGAGGGAGAAGAAGCTGAGGCCAGGAGGTGAAGTCAGAAAAGGATTAAGATCCCACAGAATGCTAGGCAGGTTGCAAGTTTGTTCCCCCACTTAGGTCAAGCAAATTCATGATTCTGGTATCCCTGTCTATACCCTTGGCCTTAGGCGACTGCTTATGGTCACCTGCTCTGGGTGAAGTGGGCAGGTGAGTTGGCTGTAAAAGGATAATATATGCCCAGCTCAATTTTATTTGCCAATCAGACCCTGTTATTGAATAGCTCCCTCCATATTTGTTTGTGAATCTTCCCAAGGCAGTGAAAACCCATATAGTGTGCACCCGCGGTGCTCATACACTCCACACAAGTACTTCGAACTAGTTGATGGTTTTTAGCTGCATAGATTTTTGCAAATCGCTACAGTTATATGTTACTGAGTGTGGTGACTGAGGGACCATGCACGGAGACCTGCTTGAACCATAATATCTTGTGAGAATAATTGGTTGTTATCAGTGGCAGGGGGTGGAGGTGTGTGGCAAATGGGCAGTTGCCCTGGGCATAGAATTTCAGCAGAAAAAAAAGCATTAAAAAAAAATAGCACGTCCTGCCCCTTACACAGAAAAGCTTCCAATGTTCGAACATTCTACACAGTTTTTGAACATGACAGAGCAAATAAACATTGCCACGTAATATTTTTCTTGCTAACTACAGCCATATTGTCCTCGTATAATCCTTACCAGGGAATTACATAATGCCTATTAACAGTGTATCGCTGTTATCTTTAAACGGGAAATCACACTATTAATAGGCATTTTGTAATTACCTATTAAATGGTGTCATACGGGTACGGTAACGGGCCCCTAGACAGCATCAATCCTCTTCCCTTTTTAATCCACTTCATGCCTATAGTCTATACACATTACTGTAGGTGTGAGGTGGATTTTAAAAATTACGCAATGTAACTATCAGTGCCTCACGCAACATGAAGAAGAGGCGGGTAAGGAAGGAGAAGCAACGCTTTCTAGGCACCCATTAAGGGACTCGGGGAATGCTAGCGATCCACAGGTTAGGAGGGTGCAATACTTGCCTTGCCCAGGTCGTTGGCCACCCATGCTACGCTATTAGTTATTATAGTTGTAGCTTGACCCCCATATTTAGACAGTGGAATGGATGTGCACAATGAAAAATAAAGTTTTTACATACCATCTGCATGTCACATGCTTTGAAGAATGGACTCAATCGCAGCAGAGGGTTTAAACTCTGTATGTTCAGCGTTTCAAAGCATTTTCTCGGAAACTCCAACTTGCGGTCAGCACCCACTAGCAGTATATAGGGTCAGCCGGCTTCAGTCTGCTTATCTGCTTGTTTATTTGTGACTTTTTTTATTTTATTATTTAAGCATTTAGTCATTTGACCCAACAAAATTCAAACAAACAACCCAAAACTAAATTAAATAAAACATTGTATACATAAATATATCACCAAACATGAAGCTACTCCCAATGTGTTCTCATAGTTAAACAGCCGAAACGAGACATGAGTCCATCAAGTTCAGCCTTTCTCACATCTGCTTTTGCTGATGATCCAAGAGAAGGCCAGAAACCCTGTTTGAAGCACTTACAATTTTGCAACAAACTAGGGGGAAAAAATCCTTCTTGACCCCAGAATGGCAGTCAGATATCTCATTGGATCAATAAGCTGTTACCCCACAATTTAAAAATACTATCCCTGAATATTACATTTTTGCAAGTCTTCATCCAGGTGCTGTTTAAACATTTGCACAGACTCTGATAAAACCACCTCTTCAGGCAGAGAATTCCACATCCTTATTGTTCTTACTGTAAAAAAACATTTCCTTTGCATTAGACTAAAACTTCTTTCTCATGTATATGTTGCACAGATATCTCTTCAGGTTTGAATCCAAACTGGTCCACCTCGGTGAAATATGGAAAAGTTAAATATACAGAGTAATTTATTACAGCGTGGATTGTCAGGAATTTAATATTTTAGGTTAAAATTGACAAACTGTAAAATTCTCCAAGTCACTTAAAGGACCACTATAGTCATCCAGACCACTTCAGCTCAATGAGGTGGTCTGGGTGCCCCAGGTTTTAACTCTGCAGTTGTAAATATAGCAGTTGTACAGAAATTGCTATGTTTACATTGCAGAGTTAATCCAGCCTCTAGTGGCTGTCTTCCTGACAGCCACTAGAGGCGCTTCCGCAACGCTCAATGCAAAAATCGCATTGAGCACTCATAATGTCCATAGGAAAGCAGTAATGCTTTCCTATGGGGGGTTTGAATGCGTGCGCTGCTCTGGCCGCGCATGCGCATTCGGCTCCACTCAGGAGCTGACGTCGGAGGGGGAGGAGAGTTTACTAGCATCGAGGGAGCCCGTAACCTAAGGATTATATAGTACAGGAAAATGAGTTTGTTTTCCTGGCACTATAATGGTCCTTAAGTTTTCAGTTCAACTATTAGTTCTACATTTTTAAATTTACTTTGAATTCTGAACAATTCACATTTTACTGAATAACCACACGACAGACAGCATGTTTGAGAATATAAGTTCATATCTGGGCATCCATTGCCTATATAATGTACTATGTGCTACAGGTGAGAAATGTGCTGTCTGGAGCACAGCTCTCCTGTTTGCCATCAATAGACTCTGGTTAGTTTAGTCTCCCCATCTCGCCCCTATTGAGAAAGGCTGACCTAACTTCTGACCTGGGAAAAATAGTGTACAATTATAAAATGTATGTGTATTACTGTGTTGGTGTGTGTCTACGTGTCTGTTTGTCTATGCATATATGTTAGTGTTTTATGTATGTCATTGTGTGTCCATGCATGTCTGTCAGCTGTGTTCATTCATCTGCGAATGAGTTTCCATTGATGTCATTGTGTACTTTTGTGTAAGCCTCTGGTGTATTTCTATGTATGAGTGTGGCAAGTCCTGGAATTGCAGTGGGGTGAGGAGGCTGCTTGTGGTGTTGTGTGTCTGTGAATGAGTCTGTTGCAGTATAGTGTATCTGTAGAGAGTACTGTTTGTAGTGTAGTGTGTGAAGAGGGTCCGTGAGTCTGGGGGAGGGCAGGATTGAGGGTGTGTAGGTGCTGTAGTGGGGGGGGGTAATTTGCTGTAGTATGTATGTGTGGAGGATGAAACCTGCAGTGTATTGGTACTAGATACTGTAGTATGTAGGGGCTATAGGGGATGGAGAAATACAGGCTGTAGCATATGGGGAGGTATTGGCTTTAGTGTGTGGGGAGTAGGGGGTGTAGTATATTGGAGGATAGGGATTGGAGTATAAGGGGGAGTAGGGCTTTTGCTTGTGGTGAAATGGGAACTGCAGTGTGGGAGATTAAGAACTATGATATGAGTGGTATATGGGCAGTAGTGTATGGCTGTATGGGGATCGGGGACAGGGGTTATAGTGTATGGGGGATAGACGCTATAGTATGTGGGGGACAGCGGCTGTTGTAGGTGGAGGGAGAAGGACTGTACTGTGTGGGGTTAAGGGCTGTAGTGGGAGACTGGAGCTGATGGGCAAGTATAAATAAAAATATTCTTATAAAAAAGGTTACCGTCCTACTTGTTGGTTACCTTGGGCCAGGGAGAGGAGACCCTGATTCCTGGTGGCAGATGCGCGTTGTCTGCACCACCAGGGGGTGCAGACTTCTTATTCCAGACTGCGTCATGGTAGTCCTCGACAATACTCTGCTACAGTAGAAACAGCAGAGAACTTAATCTGTACCCGCAGATGGCATAGACCAAGTTCTCCCTCCTCCACTCTGGCATTTCTCTAGTCAGGCTGGCCAGTGATATCCTTTACTCTCCCCTGTCGGCTTCGACATGGACGCATTAGGTTGTGTCTGGGCACACCCGTGTACATGCCTGTGTGTGACGGGCGCAATACCAGGAAACAAATCCAGAACAGTACATTAGGGGCACAACTTTGGACAGTCCTGTCAAATCAGGGACTAAGTGGAAGTATGAACTAATCCAAAGCTCAAAATATCCACTCTCCACTAGCCATTGTGAGTGAAAATTAAAGGGACTCTATAGTCACCAGAACAACTATAGCTTAATGTATTTGTTCTGGTGAGTAGAATCATTCATTTCAGGCATTTTAATGTAAACACTGCCTTTTCAGAGAAAATGCAGTGTTTACATTGCCTCATAGGCATATCTCCACTGGCTACTCCTCAGATGGCTACTAGAGGTGCTTCCTGGGGCAGTGCTGCACAGTGTGCACCACTGGCATTCAGCATCTCCACGATCTGCATAGAGACGTTGAACTTTCCTCATAGAGATGCATTGATTCAATGCATCTCTATGTGTTTGGGCCCGCCCATGTCCTGCCTCCTTGTCGATTTTAGCCAATCCGATGCTTTGGATTTGCTGAAGACAGCAATGAGGGGGGACATGGGCCTCCTAAATCCTGCTGATGTCAGCAAGTAGGAGGATCGGGGGGGGGGCGCAGATGGCAGCGCCGGCAGACCTACAAGGCGCTGGAAATAAGGTACGTTTTCTTACCTTTTAAGGGGGAGCAAGCCACTTAAATGGTGTTTTTTGTTTTTTTTTGTAAATCTCTTTTTATTGAAGATTATTCAAATGTTTCACAATACATCGGGTGAGGAGATAACTAGAAACACGTAGGTTCCTGATATACAATATAACAGTTGTCTCATGTGAGATGCGCAGATCTCTGAAATAACAGTATAGGATGAGACGCGCAGGTCTTGAGCAACCTGGATAACAATCAGGTAACATGGAAACATGAAAACTTTTTGTTTTGATACAGACGAACTTGTGGGTTGCTCCACTGACCAGCCCTTAACGTTTGTGACCATTGTGTTGTCATCCGTCTGGTACTGCGGACAGATGTTGGTGTTCGAGTGGTGTGGACATTAAAGTGTGGGCATAATGTTCTTGCCTGTATTGGTGTACTTGTCGGTGTTGTGGGGTCGAGTCTATGTCAACTGAGCCATATAGGGCACCATCGTCTTTTTGCTTTGTATGTTTTGTCAGTCGGGTAGTGTCAATTTAGGTCTTGGTGTAGGCGATTGTTGTATGATAGTCATACATGTGTGTCTAGATTTCTGGGGTCGAGTTGTCAGCATGTTGGGTGGGGGGAGTGTTCTTTGTCTGTTACTTGGATCGTCTAGCTGCGGTTGTGATGTGTGTGTCCAGTGGGATGTGGATTCTCTGAGCTACTTTCAATACGTCTGCGGTCCTGTGATGTGCAAGTTTTGCTAGTTCCAATAGCTGATTGCTAGTTCTGATGTGTCTTTGTGTCCTTTTGGATCCATGTTGATACGTGTGTCTTCTTCGTGATTGTGTTTTCTTGGCCATTTCTATCAGTTGTTGTGTTGTAGAGGTGTTGTGCTTTGGTTCCTTTATCCACTGTCTCCTCCCATCACCCCTTATGTCCGGTCTTGGGTCGGTTAGCATTTCTTGGTCATTTCCTGTGGTCTAGTTGTCAGGTTTAAATCCCTGTTCCCTTTCGGTCAAGTGTCTGACTTCTTCGTGTTAATGACGTCTTTATGTGCGTCTCCGTCACTCCCCCCCCACCCACCGGTCGGCGCCCCGGGCCGCATCTGCCCCCCCGCCTCCCGGCGACGTATCCCAGCCACGGCCCCCACCATTCAATGTACTTTTCGCTCTGTCCCGTGAGAGACGCCCTCATGCTCTCCGCTGAGCGGATCTCCTCTACTCTGTCATACCATTGGGTCAGTGTTGGGGATTGTGTCTCTTTCCACATTGTGGGTATAAGTGCCTTGACCGCGTCCAGATGTCTTACAATGGATTTTTATATATTGTGAGATTGGGCTAGGTGTTGAATGTAGCAAGTACTCTGTGATTTCTTTGCTAATTTGGTTCCAGAATGGCTGTATGTTTGGGCAGTCCCACCAAATGTGTCTCAGAGTGCCCTCTCCTCCTCCGCACCTCCAGCATGTGTCTGAGATGTGTCTGAGATGTTGGGGAATATCCTGTGTAGGCGTGATGGAGTTTTGTACCATTGGGACAGGAGTTTATAGTTGACTTCTTGGTATCGGGAACTCACTGAAGATTTATGGTGTAGGATGAGTATTTTTTCCCATTGGTTCTGGGCAATCTCCCGGCCCATAATGTATTCCCATTGCGCCTTGAACGTGAGTATTTCCATGTGGTCTCCCGTGAGGATGTATTGGTAGAGATAGGAAATTGCTCTGCAAATGCTAGTTTTGGTTAGGCATAAGTTCTCGAATGGCATCAGGGCCCTGTGTAAGGCTGCTTTATCGCCAAACGATTGATAGAAATGTCTCAGTTGAGTGTATCGGAAAGACTGCTGGAAGATTGGAGGTCATGTGTCGGTGAGTTCGGAGAGTGGTTTTAGGCCAGTGTCGTTCAGGACAGTGTGCAATGGGATGTAGTCCTGTTCCTGTCCTCCCAGGATTCCCAGTGCTCTAACAGTAAGGCCTCCCCCTATTGAACAGTTATTGGTGAGTGGAATCATTGGGCTTGGGGTCGGGGATATGTGGTGGGCCCATCTCAGGTTGACCCACGTGTGCAGGGTATGTGTCATCGGTGACACTCTGTCCGGTTCCTTCCGGGCTGTGGTCTTGGTCTCCCACACCGCCACCGGTGCGGGCGCATGGCCTCCGGCTTCCATTAGTGGGATTCATTGTTTATGTGGTGGACGAGAGTGCCACTCTAGTATTCGTTGCAGCACTGTGGACTGATGGTATTTTTTCACGTCCGGGAGTGCGAGGCCACCCGGTGTCATGGGAGGCACAGGGTTTCATGTCGGATCCTGGGTCGCTGGCCTCTCCAAACATATTTGATTATCACTGATCTAAGGGAGTAGAAATACGCTACGGGTATCGTCATTGGTAGTGTTTGAAATAGGTAGAGCAATCGGGGCAGGATATTCATTTTCACTACGGCTATACGTCCTAGCCATGATATGTGTTTGGAGTTCCAGTCACGCAGGTCTTGCTGTATCTTGGTGAAGAGCGGTATAAAGTTCGATGAGTATAGGTCCTGTGGGTCCTTGGTGAGCCAAATTCCTAGATACTTCATCTTGGCCTCGCACCAGTGAAATTGGAATTGTGTGCGTAGGCTGTCATTTTCGTCGCTAGGTATCGATATATTGAGGACCTCGCATTTTGATAGATTTAATTTGAGGCCAGATATACGTCCATAGGACTCGAATTCTCGTAGCAGGCAAGGGAGGGAAATTCTGGGTTGCGAGATAAAGAACAACATATCGTCAGCGTGTGCTGCTGTTTTATGTGTCGTCCCTTTGGAATGAAATCCCTTAATGTCTCCATTGTTCCGTATGGCTTCGAGTAGGGGTTCCAGCGTCAGGGCGAATATCAGCGGGGATAAAGGTCACCCCTGTCTCGTCCCGTTCCGAATTGGGAAAGGGGTCATGAGCGCCCCGTTTACCCCGACTTGTGCATTCGGCCGGCTATATAGGTAAGCAGATTGGTACCAAATCCCATCTCCTTGAGCAGCTCCGCGCCGGTCTCCCACGCGTTTGGTGAGGTGCTGGATGGAGAGGGCCCGTAGTGTACTGTCGCAGGCTTCCCTGCCTGGAATAAAGCCCATTTGATCAGGGTGCACTAGTCTAGGAAGGAACGCATTGAGGCGGCTCGATAGGACTTTGGTAAATAATTTTATGTCAATGTTTAAAAGGGAGATGGGTCTGTAGCTGCTGCATAGCTCTGGGTCCTTTCCCAGTTTGGGGAGGATGCTTATGGTTGCTGCTAGTGTGTCATCGTGAAGCTTGTTCTCCATTGTGATTGCGTTCATGGCTTTGGTTAATTTTGGGATGAGCGTGTCCCCGAATTTCTTATAATATTCAAGTGTAAACCCATCGGGTATCTTTTTTCTTTTTCGTGGCCAGTTGGATTATGTAGCCTCTTAAGACACATTTATGGGCCTCCCACATAGTGGTGGCCGGGGTGTCGCTGGTTTCATTGTTCAAGAAGTAATCCGCCAGGGCTTCCGCGATTTTGTCTCTGATTTCTACATCATCCAATAGGGTGTCGTTTAGCCTCCAAGTCATCACCCTCGGTCTCGTCAGTGGGGAGTCTAATTCCACCTTTACCGCCCCGTGGCAGGACCATGTGGCGGCTTCGATGGTCGCCTTTTGCAGTGCGGTGAGTTGTTCTTGCTGGAGGAACATATAATCGATTCTCGAATATCTCGCATGGACCCTCGAGTAGTGTGTGTAGTCCTTCACCGTGGGGTGCAGGGCTCTCCAGCAATCTACTAGTCATAGGTGCCTGAGGGCTCTCAAGATGCTTCGAATTTCTCTCTGTGGGATGCTACTTCGACCTGTGGAGGTGTCTAGGTTGGAATCTAGGGGGACGTTAAGGTCTCCCCCAAGTATAAGGGTGCCTTCCGTAAAGTCAGCCAGGGCTGTCAGTGTTCTGCAAATGTATTGCGATTGGTTCCGGTTGGGGGCGTATATCCAGTAACTCCACTCTTCAGATCTGACAAGTGGAATTGTCTAAAGATAGAATAAAATACAGAGGGCCAGATTAAGAGCCCAGTGGGCCTGGTGCTGACAATTATGATGGGGCCTAATTACAGAATCTTATCGACCAAAAACAGTCATACCTCCCAAGCGTTATGCATCTGATGGAGATGGTGTTGGAGGGAAACTCAAAGGATGCAGCTATAAGAATACACATACTCTATGCTAATCTCTCTCTAATTTATGCTTTAATCTTTCAAGTAAATCTAGAGTGAAGATGTGTCGTCCTTCCGGGGCCAAGGGTTCCCTGTGTTCCCCCCCGGTCCCGTGTGATGTAATGTCAGCCGTGAGTGTGTAATACTGTCTTGTTGTGTCGGTGTTCAGTCTTGTCTAAGTTGTCATCCTTGCACTAACAAGGTGGTCTGTGTGACCGCGGATGCAGACGGCGGGGTTTTCGGTCCGGGAATATCCCGACCCAATGCCCGCCGGCACACCGCTGTAACTACTGTTCACACACGCGATGTGGGGTACGTGTCTTTCGCCGTTCAGTCGGCGGATAATAGTAGTTTGAGGTGTGTTGGGTATGTTGTCCCCCAGTTGAGATGGGTACCCGTGGGTAATGTGAGTGTTGTCTACAGGGAGGTTCCACCACCGTGTGAAGTCGTGTATGTATCATAGCCTGCTTACAGATGTGATCTGGTTAAGTCTATGGGATCATTAGTATTGTCTTGCAGTCCCTTTCGACCTGGTCTATACCTCAGTGCCATACCTCAGTGCCACACGCCCTCTCCCGCTTTCTCTGGGCTCTACATATTACGTGCATTGCCCTCCTCTCCTTCTCTTAAATGGTGGTTTTAACACTACAGGGTCCGTAATACACGTTTGTGTTCCTGACCCTATAGTGTTCCTTAAAGCTCTGGCACATGCAAAATCAACCCTAGTTAGTGTGCCAAGGATCCTCCAGGCTTGATGTGGCAAGTAGCTTTTAGAACTGGCTAGAACTGAAACACCTTGGATCTTGATCCTACTCTATACTGATTGCTAAACATATTTTCTGTATGAGTGACATTTGTTTCTATTCATTACCTGAAGCTAAACCTCTCATTTCTACATCTGTGATCATAGCTTTACACAGACCTGCTACCTTAAAAAATGTGATGTCAATCAATAGACTGTATAAAAATGATGTCCACATCCAGTGTTGCAATGATTCAGCAATTTGTAGGATATTAATCATTATACAATTTTACTTATACTTCCTGTCTCCTGGACTAAGATCATTAATTTTCCCAGCATGCACATCTCTTGAGTGGATTCTTAATGTCTAACAATGTCAAACAAATGGCACGACTTGGTTAGTTTGAGACAGAATATGTGTATAATATAATAAGGTTTATTCACTACAGTGAATTCACGTGTTAGTAAATAGCCCCCGATGAATTTCTCACTGAAAAAAAATGTACCTTCGCAACTTATGCTCATCTGGTTACTGTGTCCTCTATAAACTCAGCTAAAACAATAGAGATTTGCAAAAATCACAGCAGTTATAAAAATGGCCCTACAACAGCTGATGTCGAAGAAGGAATTTCCATTTTACTCATTTACTCTTTTAGTAAAAGAGTACTAAACATTCACTCCCTTTACATTGTAATTCTTTCCCCAGTTTCAAAGCATAATATTTTATTTTTCTAACTATAGACCATGTTGAGCCCCTTTGGCAAAGTTAGAAGAGAGTGTAAGAGTTAAGCCGGAGAGAAACGTATTGCATCTAAAACTGGTGACCTTAAAACCGGGAGGACTTGTGAATGTGAATTTAGGAATTGGTCTGATTCTTTTAGATTATAGGATAATGTTTCAACCGTTTAGGAGGTCGGCCCCTCTTACCTTGGGTTAGAAAGGTGATTTACCTAACTTTTTCCAGTGCTGCGTGGAGCTCCTCGCTTCTGGCACCTCCCTGATCCCCCTCCTTGGCTGACATTATCAGAGTTGATCTCAGCCAATCACAATGCTTTCCCATAGGATGGATAGATAGATAGATAGATTTAATAGATAGATAGATAGATAGATAGATAGACGGATAGATACACAGTGCTGCACTGCCCCAGAAAGCACCATCTGAAGAGTGGCCAGTGAAGGTATCCCTAGGCTGTAATGCAAACACTGCATTTTCTCTGTAAAAGCAGTGTTGACATTAAAAACCTGCATGGGCTGACTATACTCAGCAGAACAACTACAATTTATGCTCCCTTTAACTACAATTTATGCTCCGTTTAACTATAATTTATACTCCCTTTAAAACACATGCAAAGTTAATATGTCACAAGAACACTGGGCACAGATTAGCAGTTAATGCAAATGTATCCAGTAGCTCCACTCTTCAGATCTGACAAGTGGAATTGTCTAAAGATAGCATAAAATACAGAGGGCCAGATTAAGAGCCCAGTGGGCCTGGTGCTGACAATTATGATAGGGCCAAAGTACAGAATCTTATCGACCAAAAACAGTCATACCTCCCAAGCGTTATGTATCTGATGGAGATGGTGTTGGAGGGAAACTCAAAGGATGCAGCTATAAGAATACACATACTCTATGCTAATCTCTCTCTAATTTATGCTTTAATCTTTCAAGTAAATCCATACCCCCTAACAGCAGTGTCTAGTGAAGCAGTAAATCAATGGGCGGGGTAAAAGGGTGGGCCACTGACGCGAATCACGTGACCAGAATTGCCAAAAGGGGCGAACATGCCCAAAAAGGGGGCATGTCTGTCCAAAGAATTGGACGCCCAGTCCCCTAATCTTCCAGTGTCTCAGTGTCCTCATTTCTCCCCGTGTCCCCATGTCTCAGTGTTTCCCTTGTCACTAGGTTACTAGGGGACACTGAGAGACATGTGCACACAGTGAGACATGGGGACACTGAGACACTTGGGGACACTGAGACACTTGGGGACACAGACACTTGGGGACACTGGGAGACATGGGATCACTGGGAGACATGGGGACACTGGGAGACATGGGGACACTGGGAGACATGGGGGCACTTGTGGATACAGACATGGGGACACTGGGAGACAGGATCTCCCCGGCCGGCCCCTGCAGGGCCAGCGCTATCCGAGCGCCGGCCCTGCATAGTGCCTCCATGGGCCGGTGGGGAGATCACAGATCTCCCGCACCGGCCCACAGGCACTGTTACATGCGGCCGCCGGCTGGGTGAGGGAGGGAGGGAAGAGAAGACCAGCGGAGCTCTAACCAACAGCTCCGCCGGGTCCTCTCGCGGATTTCTGAGCGTTACCGCTGTTACCGCGGCAACGCTCAGATCTCGCGAGAGTGAACTCTAACCCGCAGGTTAGAGTTCACTCTCACCACTGGACCACCAGGGAAGGCAGCATAGCTCCCCCTCCTCCATGGATACCCGGCTCCCCACACCCACGCAGAACGGATACATAACTTTTTTTTTATTTTTTATTATTATTAATTATTAATTATAATAATATTATAATTATTAATAAAATAAAAAAATATATATTTCAAATAATTTCCTAACAGCCCCCCCAGACACACACAGCCCCCCCAGACACACACAGCACCCAGACACACACAGCACCCAGCACACCCAGCCCCCAGACACACACAGCACCCCACACACAGCACCCCACAGACACACACAGACACACACAGCACCCCAGACACACACAGCACCCACACAGACACACACGGCCCCAGACACGCACACAGCTCCCCACAGACACACACAGCACCCCACACACACACACACAGCCCCCCCAGACACACACAGCACCCCACAGACACACACACACCCCACAGACACACAGCGCACCCCCAGACACACACAGCGCACCCCCAGACACACACAGCACCCCCAGATGCACACAACACCCTCAGACAGACAGCACCCTCACTCCCACACATATACAGCACATATATATTATATAAAATAACCCTCAGTTAGTTAACAGACAAATAAAATTAGAAACCCAGAATGTGACGGCAGATAAAAACACCCTTACACACAGCACCCCTCTTACACAAACACGCTGCGCACCTCACACATACAATACGTCCATAATATATATATATATATATATATATACAAAAATCAAAACTGAGGATGCACTCACAGGACTTGGTTAAAGTGAAAAAAAGGGACTTTTAATTATTCCATGTGAAATGTACAGAAAAATCAATTTTCCATTCACATGGAATAATTAAAAGTCCCACTTTAACCAAGTCCTGTGAGTGCATCCTCAGTTTTGATTTTTGTATATTTCTGACGTTTGGGATATAGCACCCAGGCTATTAGTTCTTTCTTATTACTTAAAAGAGAGTGCCAAGCATCCTGTTTTTTTGCTATATATATATATATATATATACACACACACACACTACAGCACCCCTCACACTGCACCACTACACACATTACGCTCCAGATACACGCTAGATCCCTTTCCCTATATGCACTCTTAATCCTCTACACACATACACACACACACACACACACAATCTTCTATACACACTCTGGGTCCTTTACACACTAGATCTCTTACACACACACTGCACCACCTACACACACACTACATTCCTTGTAAGCAAACACATGCAACATTCTCTAAACACACCCTTTCTACACACAGTAGTGTGTGTGTATAAGTGACACACACTACGTCACCTATACACACACACTACTGCCCGTATGCACACACTCACTACATCCCCTATAACACTATGCCCCTATACACGCACTCTCTACAGCCCCTAGCCACACATATTACACCACAAAATTGACCTATTTACACAATACCACACCACACTCTACACACAGGCAATCCCACAAGCATGTGCCAAACACATGCACCATACACTTTCCTGGCCCTTTTGTCCTCTGGTATCCCACTTGTGGAGACACCAGAGACAATTTAAAAGCAAACACAGCGCAAGCATGTTATTACATTTGCTTTCGCTGCGCAGAACAAATACAGGGCCTTTTTCTAATGCTAGAGCTCTTCAGCGGGGCTCTGCGAATTGAACCAACATGCTCACTTTCTCTGGCCCCGCCCCCTTTTGGGGGGGCCGCTCTAATTGAAAAATGCCGGGGCCTAATTTTTTTCCCAGTCTGGCCCTGCTGGGAGACATGGGGACACAGACACTAGGGACACAGAGACTTGGGGACACAGACACTGGGAGACATGGGGACACTGAGACACTAGGGACACTGGCTGGGAGGCATGGGGACACTGAGAAACTTGGGGACACTGTGAGACATGGGGGCACTTGTGGATCCAGACATAGGGACACTGAAAAATTTTGGGGCACTGGGAGACATGGGGACACTGAGACACTAGGGACACTGGCTGGGAGACATATGGACACTGGGGGAAATATATTTGGGGACACCGGGAGACATGGGGACACTGAGAGACATGGGGACACATGCACTGGGAGACTAGGGAACACTGGGTGCCGTGGAGACACTGAGACACTAGGAACATCGGCTTGGAGACATGGGGACACTGGGAGACATGGGGACACTGAAATATTTTGGGACACTGGGAGACATGGGGACACAGACACTAGGGACACTGGCTGGGAGAAATAGGGACACTGGGAGACATGGGGACCCTGAGACACTAGGGACACTGGCTGGGAGACATGTGGACACTGGGAGACAGATATTTGGGGACACATGGGGACAATGAGACTCTAGGGACATTGAGAGACATGGGGACACAGACACTGGGAGACTAGGGGACACTGGGAGCCGTGGGGACACTGAGACACTAGGGACATTGGCTGGGAAACATGGGGACACTTGGAGACATGGAGACACTGTGTCCCTAGTGTCTCCCAATGTCCCTATGTCTCACAGTGTCCCCTAGTGTCTCAGTGTCCCCAAGTGTCTCAGTGTCCCCATGTTTCCCTGCTGCCTTTCCCCCCCATCCTTCACTTCCCTGGGTGCTGCTGTCTGAACTCTCTGTGCTGTGTAGCTGCTCCCCCGCGGATCAGTGAGTAGAGAGAGGCACGGAGGGATATGCTGTAACTTCCTATCCCTGCCTCTCTCCACATACAGTGACCCGTACTGGCTGGTGCTGGTATTGCAGAGTAATCTCCATTTATACTGAGAAAAATATCTGCATTTGTATTGCCGGTATTACTGCAATACCAACACAGCCAGGCAGCCCCAAATACCGGATGTGCTGGTAAAATACCAGTCAGGTGGCAAACCCAAGAGTATTGTGTAAAAAATAAAAAGTACAATTTTTTTTTTAAATTATTTCTTTTTTTTTAAATGGGCCTATTCCATGGGCCTGAGCCTGGAGCTGCAGCTCCATCAACCCCTATGTTAATCCGGCCCTGAAAATACCCCATAAAACCTGCTGGAGATAATTAGTTTTTGGTTAAGTTCATACGCTATATATTAGATTTAGAAACTCCTGATTGGTCGAATCACCTCCTTGTCCGGAAGCTGCAGCTTCTCCGTGGCATAACTATGGCAAGTTTTTTTTATTTATGTTTTGTAATTTTCTTTTTATTGTCTTACATTACCAATAAAAATAGGTACAGATTGCACAAGATAGTACAGCTATAGTCACGGAATAAACATACAAAACATACATGGTATATGCTGATAAGATTGCGATATGATAATTAATTGTATTATAAATGTAGAGCATGTGTATCGAACTAGGCAAACCACTGTGGAGGCTCCTGATAAGGTGAAATGAGAAAGAATAACAGGACTTAGAAAACATTATAGAAATCATACACTTAAAACAAAAACATAATATTGCTCTAGAGCAGTGGTTTCCAAACCAGTCCTCGTGTCCCCTACCAGTTAGGGATTACCCTGATGTGTCTAAGGTGTATTTTTTTTCTATGTTCTAAAACTATCTTAGACACAACTGGGTACTACCTAAACCCTGGACAGGTGGTGTGGGGGAGATGTGAGAGGAGGTGTGAGTAATGGTTTTCGATCCACTGCTCTAGAGGTTTTTGGAAGGAGTATAGACGAGTGGCATGGTGCCCAAGAGAGTCCCAGTCCCAGAACCCAGGTCACCCTATGCACTTTATGGGCAGAACTAAGTCCCAGAATGGAGAGAGATGCTTCAGGTATATTAGCCCAGTTAGAAAAAAAATGGATTTTCCCATTGGGGTGACAGGATAGGTCCCGTAGAATCGACAGGAAAACTCTTAGTTTGGTTCCCCAGGCCGGAGGCCTGCCCATGGCTCAGCCTTCTCTGATGTGGGCCACAATAGTCACTGTGATCTTATTCGAGCATGTTCTGGGTCTTGAGGTGAGGTGTCTCTCAGCATTTTCAGATCATATTGTTGCAAATAGTTAGTAAGCTTCAGCCAAAAGTCCTAAAGATTTTGTCTAGTTGTGTCGTAGTATGTTCAGCTAGTAGCTCAGATTACACCAGAAGGGAGATTGGCTTAGAAGAAGACATTTTATGGAACTCATTCAAAATGCGACTTCGCAATTTTAAAGGTGACTATTTGTGTTTATTAAGCCTCATTATGTCGGCCTGAGTCCAGCCAGAGATGAGACACAGCATGAATGCATGTACAAAGTGGTGGTGTGACTATTTTCTGAATGTTACATGGGTGCTTGCATTGCAAATGCTGAACATCTGATATTTTTCACGTGTTGTAAACATACTAGAACCCCCATTGTACATTTGTGAGATGAGCAGATGGGCTTGTATTCTTCATAAAACATCAGATCTGGGCGGCAGAGCCAAGCATCCATATCGCTTAAAAGCCATATTTTACTGCTCAGGGCCTTAACTTAGCTTGGCTGTTTCCCGATGGCGCAGTCTTGATTTACATGTGTCCAGGAGAATAACAACAGACTCCTAGTATAACCAGGTCCATTAACTGTTTCTGAATCTAATTCCACTCAGTCAACCCAGTACTTACCTAGTGGATAATGACCTTGTCTACGTTTATCTGCCATCAGTCTTGACGTCTTCTTTGTTTGATGCCCTTTCTCAGGTTGCATAGTGCACTGTAGTCATTTGGTAGAGAATCGTAAATCCCACAAGAAAAAAACTGGGGATATCACTAACTTTGGAGTGAAGAAGTCCTAGACTAGATGGTTCTAAATGTACCCTTATTTCTATACTTCCAAATAAAATGTCCTAACTCAATCTCAAAACCACGGTATTTCCTTCTCTTACTGGAGGAGTTATAATAATGGGCATATGATTTGGTAAAAAGATCCCAAATCATAGATACCATTTTTTAAGGTAAAGTCCCTGACTTGGGCCTCTTCCTCTCTATGGTATTGGTTCGTTGACATTTCTCCTGATCACCACTTTCCAAACAGAAACTAGCATTTATACTACTAAATGATAAGTATCAGCTAAAACTAATAATGCAAACGTCAAAAGTAAGTAAGTACTTCAAAGAAGGGATGCTTTGTCCAACAGACAATCTGGCCTTAACACACTACCAGGTTTGTTTGTACAGAGATTAGATGAAGACCACAAACATCCATTTGTTCTAGTATCGTGAACAATAATTACATATACTCTGCTTCAATCTCTTCCAATTATGGTTGAGTTTAAAAGGGATCTGACTTCACTATTAACATCTACAGGGTTTATTCACTATACGCCGAATTATAGTGAATTGAAAATTCTCTGTACATTGAGACTTTACTGCCTACTGAATAAACTCCTGTGTTTAGGGGTAACCTATGGTTGTTTAAAGGGACTCTCTAATCACCAGAACCACTAAAGTTTAAAGGGCCAGTTTGGGCATGTAACAGCTTCATCAAAATTAAGTTGTTATGGTGCCAGAAGATCCCTGGTGCTAGCTCAACTTTAGGGGTTAAAGCAATTACAAGCAATTTAACCCCAAAGTCTGTTCTCCAGTGCTGGATCTCTCTGCCCCCTTGTCCTTCAGCTTTCTGAAATCCTAGATAATAAAAGAGCGACATCAGGCCCCACTGAATGGCTTAGAGCGAGGCATTCATTACGGATTGTAGAGGGGCAATCTTGGCACTTTTCAGGTTAACAAGGGTGAAGCAACGAGAGCATGGACAAGTGTTTTAGTTGCGTCCTGAGTGGGAAAGGGGCAAATGTGAGATAAGGTGATAGGGAAAGGATTTGGTGATGGATTTTATGTAAGAGGTGAAGGGAAAGTCAGGGTCAAAGAGCACACCAAGGCAATGCGCCTGCGGGTTAGAGGTTATGATAGCTCTATTGACCTTAAGGGAAACAGACACAGACATAGCTTTAGAGAGAAGAAAGACAATGAGCTAAGTCTTGAAAAGGCTGAGTTTTAAGAATCATGAAGTCTTTGAAACCCAAGACCTTGCCCATAGTTTATAAACTCTAATGGACGCCACCAACAACAAACTTCTAACTTTTATGAATAAATGGGCCACTGAGTGTAACAGAACCCTAAATGAATGTAAATTGGTATCTTCTATTAATGACCTTAAGGGTGTTACACACTGCTATTCTCATGTAGATGCTCATATGAGATTCATATATAGATGGTATCTCACACCTAGTAAGCTTCACAAAATGTATCCTAATGTACCTCAATTTTGTTGGTGATGCTGAATGGCTGAGGGCAACATGACACATATATGGTGGGGTTGCCCAGAAATCCAGCATCTATGGAACACAGTAAGGGATCTACTGATGGCTGCTTACATTATAAATCTACCCACTGAAATACACACTTGTCTAGTCCTTTTTTTTCTACGGGTATATATCTAAGAACTCCAAACAACTCGCAATGCTAATCATATTGGCCTCTAGGAACCTCATTGCACCCAACTGGAAACAAACAGTGTTCCCCTCTAAAAACCAATTAATAGACACAATTAACCAATACTACACTGCTTCAAATGGTGAAGCTTTCCAGAAAACATGGCAACCTTGGGTAGATTATCTCCAACACCTACACCACGGGTAACTTGCGTCACATAACTCAAACTTTTGAAACTTACCTTCTTAGGGTACAGCATAAATTAAAAAAAAAAGGAAAAATCCTTCCCCGACAATTACTGTGTATCGCTTGGGAGACTGCACTGAAGGACCATGCTGAGATTTTATTAAGACACGGAGGCTCCTATTATGCTGCACTCTTTCTTTATTTACCTCAGCAGCAAAGAAAAATAACATTAAATCAGTATAAAAGAAACCAGTAAATAACATGAGGTATATCTTCCTAGCAACAGCAACAGCCAATCAGCATTCTCTTTATAGCATAATAGGCAGTGTCCAGTATACTACTTCCTCTTTCTTTGCTGCTCCCTCAGTTAAGTAACACTGGGTCCCATGGTTCTTAACTGTGGGATCTTTTACTTTACTTTATTCATATCATTACTTTGATTAATATAGTTATTATAGTTATTACATTTTAATTATAATATTTTCATGTTTATAAATATATTTACTTACTTCATTTTAACTTAATTTGGTTTATTTACTTAATTTGCGTCAGTTATATGCTTTATTGTATATCCTTTGATAATTTATTTCCCCTCTGACCTCCCTGGCCCCAAGAATACCATCAATTGGGGCTCAGGGACGTCTTTGAGGATCTTTATCCCCTGAATAGTGCTATTGTGCTGTTTTTTCCCTTCATTTATCTGTCTGGCTGCTGCTCTGCCACCAACTGCCAGAAATCCAAGTTGGGGTTTAGTTGTAGTGGCAGCTCCTTTGTTTTTATATTACAATTGCTATTTTTTTTTCACTATTGTGAGTACTTTCATTTCTTTATCCTGTTTAGTTATTTATTTTTACTTGAGGGTTACTCAACCCTTTCCTTTTGGTATTATTTTGCTTTATTCAGCCCCTTAGGTTTGTTTGTATATTTATGATGCAATCTGACAGGATCTTTCTGTGCCTTCTGGGTCTACAGCAAACATGCAGATTAATGTAGAAGCCTCTCCAGGTATCTCTGGAGATGAGGCTGAATTTCTGCTTTACTGATCCTGCTGACATGCAGGCTTTAATTGACACCTCCATGGCAAAAGCAATGACAAGGCCCTGGTGTCAGGCCACAAGGCCTCATATAAGGCTAAACACTCCTTCAAAACAATAGAGATGGACAGTACCAAACCTGTCATGGATGGCGCGATTAATTTACCACCGCGCAAAAGAGCTACTAGTCGGGCAAAATCGACTAAACTTTGGAAAACGGCAGAAGCCCAATTAAACTCTGAATCCGAGTTCAGTGATATTGAGGAGAAGTTCCCCGAGTTCTATATGGAGGTGTACCTGTACTCACACCTGCACTGCTTCAGCCTGGCCGCAAGGCCTCATATAAGGCTAAACACTCCTCCAAAACAATAGAGATGGACAGTACCAAACCTGTCACAGATGGCGCAATTAATTTACCACCGCGCAAAAGAGCTACTAGTCGGGCAAAATCGACTAGACTTTGAAAAAGGGCAAAAGCCCAATTGAACTCTAAATCTGAGCTCAGGGATATTGAGGAGGAGTTTCCCTGAGTACTATATGGAGGTGTATCTGTACTCACACCTGCTCTGCTTCAGCCTGGCCGCAAGGCCTCATATAAGGCTAAACACTCCTCCAAAACAATAGAGATGGACAGTTCCATACCTGTCACGGATGGCGCGATTAATTTACCACCGCGCAAAAGAGCTACTAGTCGGGCAAAATCGACTAGACTGGAAAAGGGCAAAAGCCCAACTGAACTCTGAATCTGAGCTCAGTGATATTGAGGAGGAGTTCCCTGGGTCCTATATAAAGGATTCAGAGGATATTTCTGATCCTGATTATGAAATTACTGATGAAGAGGCTGCTAATCCCATTTGGGATACACGTCCTGTTAAACCTACCAAGATTTAGGTAGATTATGCGGACACAGGGACACCGATAGGATCTTGGACACTCAATGTGAACCCCTATTCGAACCTGACGACCTATGTCACCCAGTGGTCTCCTCAGACCATGTAGCCAAGTATATTGCATCCAGAGTACGCAAGCCTTTTGAGAAGGCAAAGTGAAATAAATTGCAGGCTGAATGGCCACGCCGAACAGTCCCTGATGACTCATGTTAAACGCTATCAGTCAATCCTAAAATCATTCAATTCCTGAGTAAGACAGGATGGAAGCCATCTAAAGGCTTAGATTTTCATTGCAAAACTGTCAGGATAAAATCCTGGGCATCTTGGGCTCAGCAGCCAAGATCTTTGAAGCAGTGGAGGATGATCTAGAATTAGATTGTGCCATCTTAAGTGGTTAGATCCAGAGAGTGATTTAAATTGGCAACGCCAACAATGCGGTTGTCACAGAACGCCACAAATCGATCTTGCTCAAGATTGAGCCCAAACCTTTAACTATGGCTCTGAACGAGCCAGATAACACAGGCAAAAGGTTTTCTCTTTGGGGACAACTTTGTAAAAGAATTGGGCTCCTTTGTCCTGCTAAACAAACAGAAGTTCTTTTAGACAGAACCAAGGCTCTTATACTTGCCGAGCCGATTTCTTTGAACAATGCATTATACCAACCTCCTTCTCACAAAGTGGCCGACCCTGGATTGTTCGTGGCCTAAGAGGTGCTCCTAAGACGTCTTCACAATTTCCATTCTTTCTTACTGATAGTGGGGGGCAGGCGCACACATTTTTCCCATGTATGATCCCTCATTTCATCAGATGCTTAGGTTCTTCACACTGTGAAAGGGTATTGCATAGACTTCCTTTCTCTACTTGTTCAATGTTCCCCATCAAGGGAAATTGTTTTTTCCCAATGAGACACAGACCTTGTCTTTGTGGACAATCAATTGTAGAGATTCTGGCGCATACCCTGGGTTACGTGAGCAACCTTTTCTTGTTTCCCAAAAAAGGCAAAGGTATCCGTCCAGTGATAAATTTGAGACTGCTCAATAGTTATGAGCATATCAGCACTTCCAAGATGGAAGGAGAGCATTGTTTAAGGGATCTTCTCCAACCAGCAGATTGGATGGCCAAATTGGATCTGCAGGATGCATATCTCACAGTGCCTATCCCAGTACAACATCAAGATCGAGAACTTCCTGCAATTTACATGGTAGGGCAGTAAATAGAGGTTCAGGTGCCTCCCATTCGGACTGTCTTCGGCTCCATGGTGCTTCACCAAGCTCACATCTTATAATATATTTAGATGGCATTTTCATTCATGCTCAGTCTATTCAATTAATCCAGACATACCTTGCATGGACTTTGACTCTGTTAGAGAACCTAGGCTTCCTGACCAATTGGGAGAAATCCATTATCGTTCCCATGCAACAAATACAATTTCTGGGTTATATTGGATTATTGTAGATTCTACCCTTCAAACTCTACACCCTCCGGTGGCAAAATTAGCCAATATAAAGAAGGAGATAAGCGAACACTAGCAACCTCTCAACTCTCTCTCAAACAACTGTTGAGAATGTTAGGCCTACTAGCGGCATCTATACAGGCCATTTCTACAGGTCTTCTTGGCTATCGAGCCCTACAACGATTACAAACTTCATCTCAAGGGCAGCACATCATACACAGATATGGTAACTCTGGACTCAGAAGCGGAGAATGAACTCCAATGGAAGCTTCACATGGAAGCTTGGAATAAGCACACCATATTTTGTACAGCTCCAGATTTGATAATCAAATCCGACGCAAGTTTGCACGGTTGGGGTGCTCAATGCAGAACTATTTTCACCAAGGGCAGATAATCAAACCAACACTCCACATCAATTGTTTGGAACATATGGCCAGTTCCTTTGCAGTCCATACTTTCTCCCCAACTCAAGCCCAATGCGCTATCCTTCTGAAGATGGACAACGTGTCAGCAGTCCGCTACATCAATCACTTGGAGGCACAAAATACAAAATTCTGACCTACATGCCTCGTGGTTGCTGGCAATTTTGCCTGAGACACAGCATTTCAGTCACGGCAGAATATATTCAAGGTCTCTCCAACACTACGACGGACTGGTATTCACGCCAACTCGGAGATTCCAGCGACTGGCACTTGGATTCCATGGTCTTCAAAGACATCTGGAACCTATGGGGTCTATTGGAAATAGATCTTTTCGCTTCTCATTTGAATGCTCAACTTCCCCGTTTTTTCAGTTGGAGACCAGATCCGATAGCACTGGCTATGAATGTTTTCTCCAAGGAATTATGATTTTTTTTTTTTTTTTTGCCTTTCCATCTACATGTGGCTCCTCTATCGCCGTCCCAACCATAGTTCTCTTTTCTTCAGGAGATGGTTATCGACCTTCCATCTCTCGAGTGCCTTCTTCAGGATCCAGATGGTGTACCTCATCCTCTTGTTCTCCAAGGTCTCTTGCATCTCATAGTGTAGTCTATTTCAGGGAACCTTGGTCGGTCAAGGGAGTTTCGCAATCAACTCCCCAACTTATCAAGGATGCACCCAACACGAGACAGGCTTATAAAACTGCTTGGAGCAGATGGCATAGTTGGTGCATGAAATTAAATTTAAATCCCATATCGGCTACTTTTATGTCTGTCCTCCATTTTTCTGACTTCTATGATGCAGGTAAAGCTTATCGCACTGTGGACCTTACCGATCATCCATTTCTGCTGGCCATCAAAGTTTTGATTGGACGCCTGTCGGTTGACATCCTGTCATATATTGACTTCTCTGAGGAATATGGTTTGCTCATTCACCCTTACCACGATACTCTGTCTTGTGGGACGTCTCTATTGTCTTTAATTTTTATTTTATTTTTTCTTGCAAGAGGTTTTTCTGACGTACGAGCTCATGAGGTGGTTGCTTGTTCCTTTACTCCAGAAGGTGTCCTCTTTGACATTTCACGGAGGACAAAAACCTCCTCTAAAATCTATCTTACCCAGTTTTCCCTGATAGATCTCTCCTTTGCCCTGTTGCATACTAATGGGTGTGTGAAAATCGTTCTACTACGTTACAGAATCCTTTGAAACAGGAACTCTTCATCTCCATCCAAAAGTCGCATCTTCCGGTGTCTACTCTAGCCTGGTGGGTCAAATACGTTATGTCTCTAGCAGGTATTGATACCTATGTGTCTGTGCCGTTCGTAGGGTAATGGCTTCTAAGGCTTCCTCGATTGGTTGTCGCTTGGAGGATATTATGAGAGCGGCTGGTCTTCGGAGTCTACATTCCATGATTTCTACTTTAGACCTATTCAACACTTCACAGGAGACATAATTTCACAGCTTCGAACTAGCATAATAGGAGCCTCCGTGTCTTAATAAAATTTACAGATTTTACTATTAACATGACGTAAAGTCATGATTTTATTAATGACACGGAGGCGAGTATTATCCCTCCCTCCCATCCCTGGAGATTTGGTCTTCTCTGGGTAAGTTGACTTCACGGTAACTCTTTTTTGATTACTGGGTTTTATCCTTGTTAATGACTGTCAAGAGCTTAAGGTTTGACTAAACTGAATTTCATGTTATGTGTATACAGGGAGTGCAGAATTATTAGGCAAATGAGTATTTTGACCACATCATCCTCTTTATGCATGTTGTCTTACTCCAAGCTGTATAGGCTCAAAAGCCTACTACCA
>OW240916.1:45956600-46007756 GCA_933207985.1 Pelobates cultripes
CTGTTCGAGCGATTCTGGGAGATGTTGCATCAGCGAGCAAAGGCACACTTACCTCTCTACCATTAACAAATTGGAGACCGGCACCCTCGGAACACCAGGCTGGCAGAACTGACTTTTACTCCAGTCAATGGGTGGCAGAAGTGCCATCCCAGGCTGGGAACCAAACAGGGTGAATGCCCCCCTCAATGCCCACACCCACGGAGGTATTGTGGCAGAGGCGTCAGCAACGCCTAAAGCTGCGGCTTCCCTGGAAAAAAGGCCTCTGGGACAGTGGCACTGGAGTGCAGATTCCCTTTAAAGGCCAGGGGCTGGTGTGATGTGGTTCTGGGGTTCTCATGGGGCTCCTGTGAACAGATCAACACCTATGTGCCATTGCTTAGCAAGGGGATAGGCTGATTTAAAATCGCCATGTTGCTGCCCGTCTGACAGGCTCTTTATATACATGCACCAGTTTATTATACCCTCTTTTTTTCTTTGTGCCACTATGTACATTTTCTGACACTGATCCTGAGTGAAATTACTTTTATGCCAACTTATTGAGATGCGGGGCCCCCAAGTGGCTTATATATACTCAGTCGTGTTAATCGTTACTCTAAAATGCCTACATTTATCTATGTTTGTTTCGAGCTGGGTAATACAAATGTCTTTTATAATACCATCAGTTAATGCTGGCTGACAAGACTGACTAATCAGCTACATGTCTTACACCCTGTTTATTCTTTAATAAGAACGCATATCTCGAGTTTAATTTGTACCTAGACATATATGCCCAGCATGAATCCTCTTATTCTTACTTTAAAATTGTGCAGTTTAGCATGACTTTAAGCTTTAGCTATATGCCTGTTTTTCATACATCATTTGTCATTGCCACCAGGGCCAGATTAAGAGCCCAGTGGGCCTGGTGCTGACAATTATGATGGGCCTAATTACAGAATCTTATCGACCAAAAAACACGAAAACAGTGTGACCTTTCGTCTCATCCAGGGAGGGAGACCACTGGACCACCGGGGAATTAATTACTAGATAAAAAAGGTATTTCAGTGTGGGTAGGTTGGTCACTAAAACACAGCCTCCACTGCACACTGTCACCCCCCACTGTACACTGTCACCCCCCCCCCCCACTGTACACTGTCATTACCTCTCCCACACTGTCATCGTCATGTATCTGGCGGAAGTGGTGCTGAAGGGAAACTCATAGGATGCAGCTATGAGAAAAAAACAATCTATGCTAATCTCTCTCTAATTTATGCTTTCATCTTTCAAGTAAATCCATATCCCTAACAGTAGTGTCCAGTGAAGCAGGCAGTCAATAGGTGGGGTAAAAGGGTGTGCCACTGACGCAAATTATGTAATCAGAACTGCCGAAAGAGGTGAACATGCCTTAAAAAGGGGTCAAGTTTGCCTAAAGAATTGGAAGGCCAACCTGGCATGAATGCATGTCAGGCTGCCTGCCAATTACACAAGCTGGCCAACTAAGGGCATACTATGCAGACAGCACCCTGAGCTTGGCATAAATGCGTCTAATGATGAGTCCGCTCCACACTTTCTAAGGACTGTCCCCTAGCACTCGCTGGTCCATTCCTCTCCTTACTAGCAAGCAGAAGCTCCTGGTATACAATCTGGGACAGAGAAAAGCTGTATGAAGTGAGTGTAGAAGAACGGGTACATGCCATAGTGTTAGAGAGACTGAAGCAGCAAGATCATTTGCATTGTGCACAGTCAGCTTTACCTTAACTAATTTCATGGTCAGTCAGTCCACATACATTTTGTTCCCATACATCACTCTAAAGTTTCCATACTTAAGCAAGAGTATGTGAAGGATAGTTAGTGTTGCCACCTTTCTTGGAAAAAAATACCGCCTTACTAATTTGAATAATTAATTATGTATGCTTCTAAATCACAAGGAGTGACCTGAGAGATAATTCTGTAAAATCACCAAAAAACTACTCTGCTGAATAAAAGATGGATTGTTCCCAGTGTCTCCCTGTCTCCCAGTGTATGTGTCCCCTATGTATCACAGTGTCTCAGTGCCCCATGTCTCCCAGTGTCCCCATGTTGCCCAGTGTCACTTGGACACTAGGGGACACTTAAGAGACATGGGAACACTGTGAGACATCGGGACACGAGGGGACATAGGGACACTGGTAGACATGCGGACACTGAGACACTAGGGACACTTACTGGGAGATATGGAGACACAGAGTCTTGGGGACACAGACACAAGGGACAGAGTGTCTCAGTGTCCCCATGTCTCCCAATGCCTAGTGTCTCACAGCGTCCCCTAGTGTCTGTGTCCCCAGATGTCTCAGTGTCCCCAGGTTACCCAGTGTCCCCTAGTATCTCCATGTCTCCCTGCAGCTTTTACCCCATCCCTCACTTCCTTGAGCTGTAGGCTGTCTCTGCAGGCTGGGAACGACTGTCTGGATTCTCTGTGCTGTGTAGCTGCTCCCCCACGGATCAGTGAGTAGGGAGATGCAGGGATATGCTGTAACTCCCTGCCTCTCTCCACACACACAGTGACCCCTACTGGGCAACACAGGTATTGCAGAGTAATCTCTGTTTCTACATAGAAATATGCTGGCATTTGTATTGCCGGTTTTACTGCAATACTGGCACTGGCCAGGCAGCCTCAAATACCATAAAATACCAGCCAGGTGGCAACCCTAAGAGTAATGTGTTAAAAAAAAAAAAAAAGTAACATTTTTTTTTTTCAAAATCAATGGGCCTATTCCATGGGCCTGGGCCTGCAGCTCCATCAGCCCCTATGTTAATCCGGCCCTGATTGCCACTGACTATGTCTGTACCACTGCACTGCAAAACACTTGTGATATGAAACTCAAAAAAACCCAAAACAATGCAAGTGTCTTGCCATGTCCGGTCAGAGAAATGCAATGACTCTGTCGCATTTACTCTTTATGATATGTCAGTAAAGGTTTGTATGTCTATCTATGCACTACAAAAATAAAGAATTATAAAAAAAATACTTTTTCCTGCCCTTCCTTCGAGTGACATATTAACTCCTTTTAATTAATCAGTCTGTGCTCTGCACAGGCAGTAGTTCTTTATTAAATGAAATTATTTTATTTCCTGGGCGGATCAACGAGAAATGATGCAACTCTCACATTAGTAAAATCATGCAGTCTCATCCTTTACAGCCGGGATAGTAACTGATTGATTTTCTTATTACATTACTGATAAATCAATGTTAAGTGAAGAACGAACGAGACATAATGCAGAGGTACACACAATCACAGCACACACCGACCCATGCATGAAGCACATCTAATTACTAATAAGACTAGTATGGATTCATGCGCTCTCTAATCTTTCCATTTCTGGTTACAAAGATAGAATAGGTACATCACTATGTCACAGACTGTTCTTAAAGTGGCAGTATCACTTATCATGGGTGTGTACATTTTAGAATAGCCCCTTTGTCTATTATTAAATGTACCCTGTGAATACTGTTATACAGACTGCCGAGGAAGTTATGATGGCAGGAGTACCCTGGCCTGGTTCCCCGGTAATGAGACAAACCTTTAAGCAACTTGTTCCAGGCGGGCTTATGACGCACCAATGATGCTCGTGTAGGTGGAGTTACACCTCCAGCAGCAAAAGGGTTAAACTTTGCATGTTCAGCGTTTCATACTGACACGCTGTACATACAGACTACATGTACCATGACCACTTCAAATTACTAAGGGGTCATGGCACTTGGAGTAACCATTTAACCCCTTAAGGCAGGGGTTCTCAACGTTAATCCTCAGGACCCCCTACCAGTCCAGGGTTTAGGGATTACCTGGGTGTGTCTAAGGTGTTTAGAAAAAAAACACCTTAGAGTCTAAGGTGTTTTTTTCCCTTTTTCTAAACACCTGAGACACACCCAGGTAATCCCCAAATCCTGGACTGGTAGGGGGTCCTGAGGACTGGGTTGAGAACCCCTGCCTTAAGGACACACCTTCTGGAATAAAAGAGCAAATGATGGAATATTTCTGTCATTTGTCCTTATGGGGTTAATATTACACTGCTACTATCCAATTCCCCCCAAAAAAGGAGTTTGGTTAATGGTAGGTGTGCAGCCTGTTCTTCATTACATTAGGAAAAAATGTGTCGATGCTCACTTCCATCATTTTCCCAGTTTAAAGGAACACTCCAATACCATGACCACTTATCACACTGTATTATATTGGTTTGCGTTCTTATCTTGGGTTCGCCGGTCGCATCTCTCCGCCTCCACTATTTTGAAGGGAGCTCTTCTAAGCTCAGCCACGGAATGCAGGGCTAACTCATTGGCTGAAAGGGTCAGCTGCTCACGCTCAGCAAATGAGCTTAGTCCTGCACTGCCAGACTACTTGCAATGGTGGGGCAGGGGCGGGGTTTGTCATGGAACTCATTGCACTATAACCACTACAGTCCCCTTTGTGGATTTAAATGTATTGAAAGTTTTATCACAGGGAAACACCAATTATTGCTTCTCAGCAGAAGCTCTTTACTTCTGGTGAAAGTTGAGTGAATCAAAAGGTCCTACTGGCTGTTAGCTTTACTGCCAAGAGGATGTTCTTCAATCCCTAATCAATTTAAAAAATAATGCTGATTTATCTTAAATGTCCCTTTAAAGGAACCCTCCAACAGCACCATAACCACTGCAGTATGTTTTGGAACAGTTTGACATCTTACCTAGGGCTTGCTGGGAACCGCCTTCCACATTCACTAAAGCTACAGGAGAGCTGGAACTCTTGCTTAGACTTACAGGTCAACTCATTGACTGAGAGAATCAACAGATCGCTCTCCGCAAATAAGCTACTGGCTTTCGTGTAACTTTAGTGGGGTTCTGGAGAGTCGCCTGCCACAGTAAGAAATCAAACTGGTCTGACTGTCACCGGGCTCGACACTGGAAGAGGGCATAGTGGCCAGGGAGGGAGACCACCGGGATCTACAGAGAGGGAGACCACCGGACCACCAGGGAATTAATTACTAGATAAAAAAGGTATTTCAGTGTGGGTAGGTTGGTCACTAAAACACAGCCTCCACTGCACACTGTCACCCCCCACTGTACACTGTCACCCCCCACTGCACACTGTCACCCCCCCACTGTACACTGTCATTACCTCTCCCACACGGTCATCTTCCACACACACTGTTACCCCCCTGCCCTGTCAACATTGCTACAGTTACCCATTTACTCACCCTGTCACAGTCATCCCTGAAGTCATTCATTATACACATGAAACATAGCTTTGCCATAAACACAATATACAATGGCAGCCCCCCTACACACACCACAAGCAGCTACCTCACACACATACGGTCCCAGACACAAAAATACACATGCTCACAGAGACATACATTCACACAAGTATTCCCCCATGTAAAGCACACAATCTCAGGCACATTGTATTTTTCAATGTGTGTGTTTCTGTGTATGCACGTGCGTGTATTAGAGTGTATATATGTGCATGTGTGTGTATATGGCTGCAATGGTATGGACAATGCAAAGGCAAAGTGGCAACATATATAATATACATGCATATACAATACATGGGAAAACACATATAAAGAACATATAGAATAATATATATGTAAAAGGATTATAGAATATGTAAGAGAAATGTCTATGGTACAGTTTTCTCATCTGTAACTTAATTATTTGGTAAATTATTTTTTAAAAGCCTTTTTGCCAAACCAAAATTTTCATTTTTGTTTCCAATAGCCACATCGCCCCTTATGTATTCACAACTGGTAGGCTATGTAACCATGCCCCACAATCGTGTATAAACGATTAGCATAATTGCAAATTAATTTAGTTTGCAAATTATGCCATTACTACAGTCAGAGAATTCCCTACGCAGCATTACAGGGAGCCACAACACTGTAAGCTTCTGAACCGTGAATGCAAAGACTAGCGCTGCACGGCCACCCTTCAATATATCTACAGCTCCATATACACACATAAGGCAACCCCTATTTTTCATATTAAGATTTCCTGATACGTTTAATTTTAGTTTTAATTACTGTAATGTAACATAATGGATGTAGGAGTGTTTTGGTGGGCGTGGATTTGATGGGGGGGAAGGGGCAGCATTTTATTCTTGGACCAAGGCAGTGAAATGTCATAGGCAGGCTCTTCTAACACTGCTGCGAGTCATTCCTCCGGTGTTTTCTCATGGCAGCATCTAACGTTAGCATCTGGGAAATCTACGGAAGGTTATTAGGGGTCCAATGTACTGTTCTTGCAGCCTCTCACTCCACCCTCGCGCGCCCTCTGTGATGCCCGGAGCCGGAATATGATGTCATTCCGGCCCCAGCATACTAAACAGCGGGCGGGAGGAGTGAGTAGCTCCATGATCATACGATAAATCAGACAATGTATACATCCCTAGTCATATTATCAAGCTTGTCCACATATATATGCACACTATAGGTATACAACACTATATACTACTGATTGTTTCCCTTTATTTCTTAATTTAAAATTGTGTTCTATTCCACCTCCCTATATTCTCACTACTCAATTGATAACCATTATATCTCCCATCCTGATCTTCTGCTTTTTAAAGTTGGTGCATTTATAGCGTTTATATTTATATTGTATGTTCATTCTTCATGACTTTTTTGTTAATTGTTTGTGTAGCTAGTGTTACTTCTTTCACTGATAGTCTTGTAAATGTATGTTCACTGTTTATGATTTTCACCTATTCATCCTTCATATCTTTTTATCCCAAATGTTATCTCCTCTGGTTTTTCATCTTTATTTAGCTCAATATCTCCATGTCTCCCCACCCATAATGGTGTTTTGTGTTTTTCTAACCCCAGACCTTATATTTCAGACTGGGCCCCTAATAACAGCATTGATTAGCAACACCCAATACTCACAAGCAACCAAGCCCTGCAGAAAAGCATAAGGAGAGGTATCATCTCTGGAAGGCTGCCCACCCCATGGGCATTACCATACTTATAGATAGTGCAGCTCAGCTGGTTTTCGAAACACACCAATCAAGTCACTAAACCACTCCTCACCTGAAATCCCTCTGTTAACAAACTGCATCTTTAACCATGGTTTAAACACTCATAGGCAAATGTGTGTGTGTGTGTATATACTAATATATATATATATATATATATATATATATATGTCTATGATTATATATGTGCATTTGTGTAATCTTCATATCTATATAACAAAACACATTTTCTCTAAATAATGTTCTTCCTTCTATTTTTCACTTTCACCTTAATTTCTCTCATTACTAAAATATCCCTATCCTTCTGCTCACCTGTCCCTGGCAACACCATCTTCATTACTTCCACTTTACTCCCCTCCCCTCTCTAGTCATCCCATGCACTCTACATATACCTTTCCAGCCTATCTCCTCCAACTCTTCCCAAATCCTCTATATACATACCCTCCTACAAAACTTTCAAATCCTACTCCCACCTTCACTTCCTTTTTATCCTTCTTCTCCTAGCAGCTGGTGATGTCTTTCCAAACCCCGGCCCCATCTCAGCAAATCAACCATGTACTAACTCAAGGAACCACACCAATTTCAAACCCATCTAATGTTACTCTTCCTCTAAATCCTCCTTCAATACTGCCCTCTGGAATACACACTCTGATTGCAATATTACAAAATCCACTGCTGTCCACGACCTCTTCATCTCTCGTTCTCTATATTTACTAGCCTTAACAGAAACATGGCTCTCCCCCTCTGACACTGTTAATCCTGCATCTTTATCCTTTGGTGGTCTTCAACTTACCCACAACCCAAGACACTCTGAATGTAAAGGTGGTGGTGTAGGGTTTCTCCTCTCTTCTCACTGCTCCTTCAAACCTCTGCCCACCCCACCTCCCCCGTTCCCTCTCTTTCCCATCATTTGCAATTTATTCAATTTGCCTTTTAAAACCCTTCTCTGCTAACATTTGTGTTATTTATTGCCCCCATGGTTCCCCTCTCCTCTTCCTTGACCACTTTGCTGCCTGGCTACCCTACTTCCTCTCTTCTAATATTCCATCCCTAATTCTCAGGGACTTCAATATTCCAATTAACCCACCTTTGACTTCAGCAGCCTCCAAACTACTTTCAATTACTTCTTCCCTCGGGCTATCACAGTGGGCTAATTCTCCCACCCATGTAGCTGGCAATACCCTTGACCTCATTTTCTCTTATGCATGTACAGTATCTAATATCTGCAACACTCGATTTCCTCTCTCTGATCATCACCTCTTATCATTTACTCTCGATTACCCCCTCACTCAACAACCTCAGCCTAATCCCCCTTAACTCAGGAGGAACCTTAATTCTATTGACCTCCAGCAGCTGTCAGCTGATATTGATTCACAATTGCTATCCATCCTTTCCCTCTCCTGTCCCTGACTGGCCATCTCCACATATAACACTACCCTCACCTCTGCCTTGAATGCTGCATCCCCACTCCAAACATGCACCTCGAGGAGGACACGCCCCCAACCATGGCATAATAAATCAACAGTTTTAAAAAAACGGCGCTCCCACACCTACTGAACGCAGCCCGCAGCCTCATTCCGGGACACTGAAAACAACACACGGCCCCGACGATCAGAGAATGGATGACTAGGGTGGAAGACATCAGATGCATTGAGGAGCTAATCCACTCCGAAGTGGGACGCATACAACGCTATCACGACGCGTGGTACCACTGGCTCCAATGGCTCGCCTCCACCGCAGCAAATGCGGAGGCCGCACAACACCTGGCAGTGGAGGAAGACGATACGGCTCTGGCGGAACCGACTGACGACAATGCGGAAAATTGGCCATCAACCCAACCAAACCAAGACGATCACGCGGAGCTGAAGCTACCCCGCGTCCCGGTGACTAGGAGGACTGGGGTGGGGACCCAGAACCGGACACCCCTCCCCCCTCTGACCTTCCGCATCCTCCCTCCACCTGCAATATCCTCACCCCATTAACCCACACCTCCGCCCCACCCCCCCACAACACACACTAAAACACATGACCCACCGCCGACAGGCTGACCCAAGAACACGACCTACCTAACTAGAGACCACCCCCCTCACTTGCTAGACCGACTACACAACTCAGCACTCACAAAAGACCCTCCACGGCCTGCAAACGCCGGACATGGGATGAACCACCCCAACAAGACTGTCCAGCTGCCCAATACCCAAGACCACTATACCACGATATCAGACACCGCCCAACCCTCAAACCCGGAGCAGTATCTGCCCGACCGAGACGCTTACCGGAGCACTAAACTGGCCTGGACAGACACCAGACACATAGGAGACACCCCTATGAGACAACACTCCGACACGCCACACCCAAACGGTCAAAACCCAAAGACATCAAAGGGAAGCAACTATCCCGATGAGACACCCGTGCCAATCACACACACAGGATGAAACTTACTGACGGACCCCTCAACCTCAAAATGCACCCACTCCCCGACAACTGCCCCCCACCCCAACGGATCTTGAACAGGCCTACCTAACAGGGAACCCAAGACTGTGTCTCCCTGCTGGCCACAAACCCCCACCCCCCATCCCAACGGATCTTGAACAGGCCTACCTAACAGGGAACCCAAGACTGTGTCTCCCTGCTGGCCACAAACCCCCTCCCCACGCCATGCTCGGCTTGCCAAGTCATATAACTTGACCAACACACCGCCAACAACACAGAAGCCGCTGAAACCACGACGAGTGGCTGCCTCCTAATACCTACCCCATCCAGCAGGCTACCTGCACTAAGGAAAAGGCACCACATAGCTGATAATACCTACTGCATAACCTACAATACATACTATGTACGTCCGTAGTCTACAACAAAACTGTATACCTTACTGACTTGTCCAACAATGCTATGTGACCTGCTACGTATGCCATTATAGCGATGTTTAATGCTTATTATATGTCAATAATAAAAATCTTGAATAATAAAAAAATATCCTTAACCAACATTTGATTGACCCACGTCATGCCCACGCCCCCAAAAGGTGCGTGTGTGGGGGGCGTCTGAATGATGTGGGCAAATCAAATATTAGTTAAGGATATTAAAACTTTGGGTGTCTTTATTTCCCACAGTCATGCATGTGCATGCATGTGCGTTCACCAGGGACCTTTGTGTGTCTTTTTCCTTCCAAGCCATGTTGACATAGTTGTATAGCAACACAAATGATAATTATTCAGGCACACAGTCAGATATATGCAGTCACATAATCAAACAGTCATACAGGCACAGACATACAAGCACACAGTCATACAATCTACACATTCAGGTACCGTGTCATACAAACAGACAAAGTCATACAGGCACACACAGACATGCAGACACTGTCATAGAGAGACAAAGACATAGGCATACAGTGACATATGGAGAAAGTCATACAGAGACATACAGGCAAAGACATACACAAACAGTGTCACACAGGCATACAGAGTAGGGGTAGATCCAGAATTTAACCTCGGGAGGGGCACTGATAATGGGTTGTGTTAGGGTGACCGGTGCTGTAATTGAGTTAGGAGCTGTAGTAGGGAGCTAGAGGCTGTAGTGGAAGGGATGTGTAGGAAAGTCCGGAAATGTAGAGGGGTACACAGCGGCTGTGGTAGGGTGCTCAGGAACACAAGAGCTATTAAAAAAAAAAAAAAAACTAACTAAAAAGTAACCCCCCAAGGCTAACATTGTGTGAGGGGGGAGTCTTATCTCTGGTGGTGAGACTGCCTAGGCAGGAGCTGTAGCCTACACAATGGTGTATGAGCTGGAGCCTCCGCTGGGGCAAAGAGCAGTGAAATCAAGCCCTCCCTTGGACATCATCAGAAGGAGCTGGCTGACTTCACTGCCGAGCTTCTGGCTGCAGAAAGAGTAAGGTAGCCTGCAGTAATTTAAAACATCTGAGTCTTGAGCCAGAGGCAGGGGATTCGGATTTTTGCACCCCCTCCTCTGGCACTACTTGTGCCGCCTTAAGGACATGCCGGCCCCCAGAGCCTCGGGCCCATGACCAATTTGCCCGTGTGCTCAGTCCGCCCCTGCAGGTTTAACAAAGCTACCACCAAAACAACATGAGCATACAGAAAATTCATCATGCCCTTATAGTCTCACTTATCTGCCATTTAAGAGTTAAAAGAAAGTCACAGGTTTCTATTTATACAGCGCTAGACACACTTCGATTGGCTGTGACGAAAGAGAGAGCAAGAAAAAAAATAAAATCTATATTTTTGGCATCTTGGCTACAGGACTAATCCAATATATATATATATATATACACATATACATATACACATACACACACACACACACACACATACACGGTTGCTAGAGAAGGACCTGCCAAGAACAGGGTACATTTACGCTGTAGCAAGCTTATGCAGTATATAATCATATATTGTAACTAAAATCCTATTTTTTGCCTAGGTGAGGGGTTATTAAATAAAGCTATTACAATTCTGTGAGCCTTGAAATCGCTCTTTAGGGAATGGAAGAGTGCACTGAATCACATTTGTTGAATAAATTGGTGCCAGCTGCACCCCTATAAACATATGCAGAGTGCAGTATTTTATATATATATATATATATATATATATACACACACACATATATATATATATATATATACATATATACATACACACACACACACATACACTTTTTTTATTCTTTAAACTCGAATTTCACATTATCTTACAGCACAGTATGTTTACTTTAGAAGTTATTAACTTCTGCTGTTAATGTAACTTTGATCTCAAGCAAACTTGTTGCAGGCTCTAGAAGGCTATTAACAGAGCAGGAGATCAGAAATTCTAAAGTAAAAACACACTGTGCATTGGAAGTTAAAAACTTTAGACTCTTTTGTAAACAGTTTAGGAAGGCAGTGCAAGTCACACGCAGGGGAAAGGTGCCTGAAGCTGCATAAGCTGCACTATCCTAGCAACCTACCTTTCTACCCTACCCTTACCTTACCTTTTGTGTCACTACCTCTAGCAAGTAAGCTCATTGAGCAGGGCCCTCAATCCCTCTGTTCCTGCGTGTCCAACTTGTCTGGTTACAAATGCTTGTCTGTTCGTCTACCCATTGTACAGCGCTTCGGAACTTGTTGGCGCTTTAGAAATAATAAAGTGATTTACCTCTTAAACGGCAGAGAACAGAGCAGAAAGACTGGATGGGCATAAACTATACATCAAAATAACTGAAAAAGCCCATCTGTCACTTTTAGGCTTCTTTGCACTTTGGCCCCTGGTGCTTCATTTGTCAGGAACAGAGTCACTGTACACATGTGCAAGAATACAACACCGAGACATTGCCTGAAATCGGACAGCCATCACTTGCTTGTTGACTAAATTTGACAAAAGTTGATAGAGCTCTGCCTTTTGTCAGATTCTGCAAACCTCATCCTTGACCTCAAGACAAAGTAATCCTTATTTTGCCTAATGGCATCTTAGGTTTGTGCTGAAATTCCAAAGCAATCACTATGATTCTTTCATAATGACCCCTTTCATAAAACAGAGATGAGTCACTTTAAGCTTAAAAGGAACACTATATGGTCAGGAACACAAACCTGTATCCCTGACCCTATAGTGTTAAAACCACCATCTAGCCCCCCAGGCCCCTTCTTGCCTCCCTAAATATAGTAAAATTTTACTCTTATTCAAGTCTGTAGCTGCTTGCTCAGCCCCTGACCTGCCTGCTGACATCCTCAGAAGTGATTCTGTGAGCCAATCACAATGCTTCCCCTTAGGATTGGCTGAGACTGTCAAGGAGGCAGAGCAAGCACAAGTCCAACATAGCCCTGGCCAATCAGCATCTCCTCAGAGATCCATTGAATCAATGCAACTCTATGAGGAAAGTTCAGTGTCTGCATGCAGAGGATGGAGACAATGAATGGCAGTGCTGCTCACTGTGCAGCACGGCCCCAAGGAAGCACCCCCAACAGCCATCCGAGGAGTGGCCAGTGGAGTTATCACTAGGCTGTAATGTAAAAAGCATTTTCTCTGAAAAGACAGTGTCTACAGCAAAAAGCCTGAATGAAATGATTCTACTCACCAGAACAAATGCAATAAGCTGTAGTTGTTCTGGTGACTATTGTATCCCTTTAAGCGATTTTGGTGATTAGAGCGTCCTTTTAAAATAGACGCTCAATCTGTCCTCAAAAAAATTAAAAAATATCAGTTTTACAATCAAATACTTAAGATGCATTCCACCCTAAAAATTAACAGACACATGGCATCTATATTGACCTTTCTTATTCCAGGAAGTAGCCCAAGCCAGGAGCTTCTTTTACTGGTCTATTGAGTCTGAATAAGGGCACACGCTTACGCAGTTCAACAAGATTTAAACCGTCGGGGGAAGGAACATTTAGCAAAACCCAAAGCTCGGTGAAATCGCCTGTTGTGAACAAAACCAACGCTGCACACAAAGTCTTTCAGTATTTACTTTGTGTTAAATTTGCAAAGCTGGTCTGTAACTCTCAAACCTTTTTGTGCTTGTGTAAAAAGCATATTACTCGGGGGGAAGGGGAGACAAAACATTATTTAGAAAAGATCAAGAACATAGTATTCGGTTGGTGCTATATTTCCGTTTAATACAGCACCATTTCCAACTGCGACAGTAAACTAAGGCTTATTTGGTCATTCATGTTAAAGGATGGTGGTTCTATGCTTAAATAAATCACACACAATCGCAATTGATATCACATTTCAAAAACAAAACATCCAAAAAAAATTAATTTTAAAAAAAAAGAGCGAGACAAACTGCAAGTTGTAGGACTTTATTTTAAATAACCTACACTCCAGTAATGGCAGATTCATGGTAAAAATAGAAGATAACAGAGAAATTAAAACAAGTCCACATAAAAGACTGTTATGGTGTTCTCAGTGTATTTTTGTACATAGTAGATGAATGAGGATTCTAGGCAAAAATTCACATTAAAAGTTCTTTATAATATTTTTCCCCCCAAACTCAATTTTTAAATACACTAAATGCGATGAATTAAAAAGAAAAGCAATCTAATATTTCATTTTTTTTTGTAGTGCTCGCTTATAAAATTGATGGTATCCCAGATTAAAATTTATTTTCTAGTATTTAAAAAGTGCTAAAGCCCATTGCAGCCAGTACAGCCTCCTTTGGCCCCAAAGGGGTAGCACTGCAACTCACCAAAAAGTTCCAAATCTCTTAAAATGCAAAAAAATTTCCCTGAATGTAGTTGGTTTTTTGGAACTCAAAAAGGAACAATTTCTGTGAGATTAAAAAAACAAAAAAAAACCCCACAAACCCACTGGTAGGAGCACTGAGGTTTCAAGATAAATAAAGTTTTTTTAATTTTTTGCTTTTTTTTTTTTTGGTAAAATATTTTCGCTATTTTGGTCTCCATTGCACTTACAGGATCTAGCCTCCCAGATATGAAAAGCAATTTAATCAAAGTTTGGGCGGTGTAAAAAGACATTTAGACCTGCAAATGTAATGTTCCTACAATTTTAAAATAGTTTCTGCTTTATGCTAACAAGAAAGATTAAATAATATTAAAAAAAAAATAAGAAAAAAAAAAAAAAATTCACATTTCTAAATAAAATATTCGACTTCCTCCCCCACCTCTTGAAACTCAAAAGCAAACTCACATTTGTTTTCATTAATGTGCCTGTTTAAGTCTCGAAAACCAAAACATGGTGATTTGGTCAGAATCTATGCTTCACGTTTAGTGGGTTGTAAAAGGAATTAAATTACTTAACCCCTCAAGCTGCCAGAATAACACAAAATGTTGCAGAAAAAAAAAAAATCAAAACATTTAAAGTAATTTGGGGAAAGGGGATATGTCCAGATGAAAGAGGAAGGGTACAACTTATTTTTTTTTCTAATAAAATAGACATTATTGCAAAAAAAAAAAAAAATGAAAAAAAAAATAAGAAAAAATTAAAAACAGGGTTTTTTCTCTCTTTTAAATCTCTATACAATTTTTTTTTGTGATTTTTTTTGCCTGGTGAAAACCTCCTGTCTCAAAACACATAAAAACAATGCAGTCAATTTCCGGTTTCCCATTTTGTACATATGTATATAGTCCTTGTCCATAGGACAATACTAAAAAGGCAGCAATGGGGACAATTTTTCAATTTTACCCCAAATTCCTCCTGTGGATTTAAATAGTTATCTTCTTTGCCATTTTCATATGCGTCTTTCTCCCCTTAATCTGCTGCATATCCCCTTCCCACCATAAGAAATTACAAAAATTAATATAACAGTTAATAAGTTGTAAGGCTCACAGCGTTCTAAAAAACAAAAAATAAAAACAAAAACTCATGTTTTGAGGCAACATCCAGGCTTCAAATAAAATTAATCTTAAGGTTTTACACCACATTCTCATTCTCCCAAACATGCATTAAAATTGAAAGTCTTCTTCTGCCATATCAATAGCCCACGCAAATTTTTCCCTCTGAGTTTTGTTATAAATCTTTTCAATGGGGACATCAAACTTCTTACACCTGCGGACAACACACAACAATAAGTCAGTATGAGCAGAGAGAATAAAAAAAGATTTATAAATAATCCAAGCTCATCATCAGGAGATAATTCAACAAGGGGGACAATAAGACTTTGCTTGAGGTAGGGTAAACAAACAGAATTAAAATATTAAAATTAAATTAAAAAAAAAATTAAAAAATGTTGTCCACCATTATTTCACAGGACCAAAAAACAAGAGGATATTGATATTTTAATTGAACTTGACAGGACCCATTTTGAGAGAAACTCACCAAGCTACAGAGATTCGTGGATCCAAGTAGTTCAATTTGGAGGTTCCAAGGGCTATCTGTTTGTTCTCTTCTTTGTCAGTGGCCTGAACCTCCAGCTTCATCAACTGCTCTTCTATCCTTTGTACAGCTTTTTTCTTGCTCTCGAGTGCCCTACATTAAGACAGAATGAAGGAGGGGAGGGAAAAAGATCAGTGACTGTATCCACGGCCGCCATCAGGGGGTGACAACCATAATGGTGGTCACCAGCATGGCGGTCCTGGGGAACCCGGACTGATCTGGCAGTCGTGGGCCACACATTGCCTCTCTGCACATATATATAGCGATGATCGAGAAATAGAGAGAGAGAGAGAGAGAGAGAGAGAGAGAGAGAGATATATATATATATATATATATATATATCTCTCTCTCCATATATATCTATCTATCAAGCTCTTCCCTCTCTGTAACTCCGGCGAGCATGGCATGTGTGCGTGCCCCGCGGAGCGTTGCCATGGTAACCATGGCAACGCTCTGACAGCCGCGGGTCTCGCGGGAGTTACAGAGAGGGAAGAGCTTGTAAGTACACTTGCAGTCCGCTGGGCCCCCTCTGCATGTACACAGAGCCGGGGGCCCGTGGCTGCGTGCGTAATATATATATATATATATACACACACACATATACATATACATATACATATACATATATATATATATATATATATATATATATATATATATATATATATACACACATACATACATACATACATACACATACACACACTAATTCACTTCCACTATACACACCACATTTAGTCCTGCATCTTTTGCAGCGGACTAGGTAGGAGTCCTGTGGGCAGGCCCAGACTTTGTGCTTTGTCAAGGGCCCCAAAATTTCTGGTGGCAGCCGTGACTGTATCAACAGTAAGCACAAATACATTTTTCCATGGAAGATGGCTCATTCTCTGCAGGCATTAACCAAAGTGCTAGAAACTGAAAAACTGGGATCTAAGAATCTAGTCCGTATCTAAAAGTAAACACAAAATAGAAGGGAAAACCACCATTAACTTACTTTTTAGTCTTTTCATCTCTCCTCACTTTGGCATCTGCTTTGGCACTCTTTAGTTCTCGTCGGGCATCAGCCAGTTGATCTTTCTTGGCATCGATCTACAGAGATAGGCATGGTGCATATGTCAATTTGTGCACATTCACCTTATAACCCAGTAAATTAAAAAACCCTTGTCTCCCCCCCCACACTTCACCCAGATCTACACCGGTACCCACCTTTGTCTGTAGGTTCATCATAGATTTTTCAAATGTTTTGGGGGGTGCACGCTGATGGTTACACAGGATGGCTACTGCTCTGTTGGCACGATTGTAAGATAAGATTTTGGCAGGGACATTATCATCACCTGTGGAGACATACAGATTGATCAAAATATTTGCTCTGTACACAATGTTTCTTCTCTGATTAGTATAAACCTGTGGTGGGAGTTAAAGAAATGCATTACAAAGCAAGACTCTGGAAAATCCTGTTACCTGTCTGCTCGTTGTGATCTCCACATGTTGCACAAGAAGATTAAAGTGACACCCACTATCACAAGTTTTCTCAAAGCAGGATCTGAATTAAAATGAATTTCTAGCAATGTATTGCTTTACCTCCACCCCAAACCATAGCTACCTATGTGGGCCAATCTAGCACGAACTTTGCTCAAACTGGTGACCTAGAGCTTTGGTTTGGTTGACCAAACATTCTTCCATTATAACATTTTGCATGAAAGCATGACGTTTCGTAACATTCTTCTGTTATCCAAATATAAGGTGATAGTACTGTAGACTTGTTAAAACTACAAAATAGCACAAAAATAGCAGATCCCTTTTAAGGGATCCCTTCAGAAGCAGGACAACCACCAATAAGGGTTTCAGTAATATCCTGTCAATAGTTGCAGATACACAGCATAGCTAGACAACTGATGAGTTAGCCATTTGTTCTCTGGAGTAAAGCTCCTTTAGACCAGTCATACAGCCATAATTTAATGACAATTGCCCCATCATTAGCACATTTCAGTTGATCATGGACTTACCGTTTGTTAGTTCATTAAGTTGTTGTTGCAGGGTAATGGAGGCGTTGTATGTTCTGAACACCTTTGCTGTTAATCCTTCCATCAAATCCTGAAGGTGTTTGTTCAAAATAGAAGTCTGAGAGAGAAGGGAAACTATTTAATAGCTGGTAAACCCCTCCCCCTGCACACAAAAAAACAAAACAACAAACCTACATAATAAGCATCATTAAACACAGACAGAATTTAGAATCAATTTGTAATAGTAATGAAAAGGAGAAACTAGATGGATATTTTAACAATAAAAGGATCTATACGAAGCAATAGACTTATGGATCCAGAGGTCACATTTAGAAGGATCCCATTGGCCACTATCATCGAAAGGGATCTCTTCTTACACTAAACCAACCAAAAGGCTGGTTTTTAAATTTACTGGGTTATAAGGTGACTGTGCACAAATTGACATATGCACCATGCCTATGTCTGTAGATCGATGCTGCAAGACAAATAATCTTAGAATTCACTCATGGGATATGTCCAGGGCCGTCTTTAACGCGGGGCAAACGGGGCAGCTGCCCCGGGCCCTGTCCCTGCTGGGGGGCCCGAGGTAACTACCCTGTTTGCCCTCTGCCCGCAAACTATGGGGGCCCATCGAGTGGCCCATGCACTTAGGGCCACCCGGTGGGCCTGTGTCAGCAGGGGCCCGGTCGGGCCCTGTGGCACTTTAACAGCGCGACCGGGCCCTTGCTTTTCGGCAGCACTGGGAGGAAGTGACAGCCGTGCGTCACTTCCTCCCACAGAAACAGGAGCCGCGCGGGAGGACCAGCTGTTCCGGAGGGGGCCAGGCCGGGAGCTTAACTCCCAGCCACCCCAGCGGACCCCAGGGAAGCCACCCTCCAGGAAAAGGTAAGAAACTGGAGGGTGGTTATCAAATTTTGCATGAGTGCAAGTCTGTCAGTATCTGTATGTCTGTGTGTGAGAGAGTCTGTCAGTGTCTGTGTGGTTCAGTATGTCTGTATGTGTGTATGTCTGTCAGTGTGTCAGTATGTCTGTGTGTGAGTCTGTCAGTGTCTGTGTAGTTCAGTGTGTATGTGTGTTTCAGTATGGCTGTCTGTGTATGTCAAAATGTCTGGATGTGTGTTTGTCTGTCAGTGTGTGTGTGTGTGTGTTTCAGCATGTGTCTGTCTCAGTGTGTCTGTGTGTGAGTCTGTCAGTGTCTGTGTAGTTCAGTGTGTATGTGTGTTTCAGTATGGCTGTCTGTGTATGTCAAAATGTCTGGATGTGTGTTTGTCTGTGTGTATGTGTGTTTCAGCATGTCTGTCTGTGTGCCTGTGAGTCTGTCAGTGTCTGTGTCTCTCAGTGTGTCTGTGAGTCTGTCAGTGTCTGTGTAGTGTGTGTCAGTCTGCCAGTATGTCTGTGTCTGTGAGTCTGTCAGTGTCTGTGAGTTTCAAAATGTCTGTATATCTGTCAGTGTCTGTGTCTATGTGTGTTTCAGTCTGTCTGTATGTCTGTCAGTATGTCTATGTGTGAGTCTGTCAGTGTGGTTCTGTATGTCTGTGTTTGTTAATATGTCTGTCAATGTCTGTGTGTGTGTGTGTGTGTGTGTGTGTGTTTCAGTATGTCCGTCTGTGTGTTTATGTGCCAGTATGTCTGTCAGTGTATCTGTATGTCTGTGTGTGTGAGAGTCCATCAGTGTCTGTGTGGTTCAGTATGTCTTTGTGTATGTGTGTTTCAGTATGGTTTTCTGTGTGTGAGTCTGTGTCAGTACGTCTGTCAGAATGTGTCTCTGTATCTGTATGTTGTCCATTTGTATCTGTATGTGTCAGTGTTTGTATCTGTATATCTGCATGTGTGTCAGGTTGTGTATCTGTGTGTCTGTCTGTCAGTGTGTGTGTCGGTGTATCTATAAGTAGTCAGTGTGTGTACCTTTGTATCTGCATGTATGTCAGTGTTTGTATCTGTGTGTGTGTGTGTCTATGTGTGTGCCAGTGTATCTATATGTAGTCTGTGTGTATCTGTATGTTCTTGTGTGTATCTATATGTGGTCAGTGTGTATCTGCATGTGTGTCAGGTAGTGTATTTGTGTGTATCTAGACGTAGTCAGGGGGCCCAAGTAAATGCTCGCCCAGGGCTTAGAACTCTAAATTAAAGACGGCCCTGGATATGTCAGTGTTCTTTGAAGAAAGGTGGAGTTACAAAGGTGGAGTTTTTCCCTTCTCTTCACCCACTAAGAAAGCAGGTGAAAGGTGTCAGACAGGATGTCAATAAATTTGGCATCAGAGGAAAAGTGGAAAGTTTGTAGCTTTGTACGAGTATGTGATGTTTACATTAAACAAAACCATAAAATAGACATACATTAAGTCTGTCAAACAGGTCGTCATCAGGCTGTTTGTTTTCCATGAAGAGCTGCAGATTCTTGAACACCTAGAAATGGAAGAAAAAGAAATAAAATAAAAAAAATGTGCAGCGGACTTCTAGGCATGAAACACTAGAGCACAAGTTTGTTTTAAATACTCGGGTGCCTTGAATGCAATTCCTAAACCAGACGAGAGTAAAGGACAACTGTATTGGGGCCCTATCTGCTCCACACTAGACTCAATAGATCTTGAGTTTGGATGAGTCATAAAACTGAAGATCCTCATCAAAGGGTCATGGCAAAAGAAGAATAATCAAGAAACCGTGTCTGCCTAAATAAAAATTAATGATCAGAATGTGCCTGTTTTTTTCTAAAGATCCTACTGATATGCAAGACAATATGCTTGAGGATTGCTGTCGGGGCACCCCGAGCTTGTATGTTTTCACCATTATGCACAACAAAAATATAAAATCCAAAATTAAACGATCAGGTCAATTTTGCCCATGCTACACTTGACTGATAGTCAACCAAACCTTTATTCGTAATAAGTTATTACCATCCACCCCATCCCCATCAATAATAGGGATTTACTTACCCGCTTTTCCACAGGCACTTTGTTGTAGTAACGAATGGAATCTTTACCCGGGAAATCGAACTCCACCACGTATTCCTGGCCATCCATTTCGGGGTGAAGATTTATGTGCTCTACTCGCAAAGAGCAACAACCCACTGTGTCTGCAGTCTCGCCTTCCTCTTTTTCATTGCCAGCTCTCAGAGCAAGCTAGAAATAAAATGTCACAAGTGAGCAGGCAGCAAATATGTCTAATGCCAAGGGCCATGCTTTTATGTACCAGACTGACAAGCCTCACTAGGAAAGCTTTCCTTCACCTTCAAATGAATGAGTTAAATAGTAGGGGCACGTTTATAATCTGGTTTAGAAGTAGGATAATATAAAAGAGGTAACATTTCAGAGTGTTCTATTACCCCAGAGGTTGATTCAGTATTAAATGTCCTTACCTTATCAATAAAGTAAAGTGCCACAGATCTTTGTCTGGCCTTCATCTCTTTGGACTTCCAGTCTTCCCTGTATGTGTTCCGGATTTTGTCAACACACTTCTTTAGCCGGCGAGCAGTTTCATACTTTTGCCAGTCCTTTTCACCCTGTTAACAGAGGGCAAAAAATAAATAAATACATAAAACTGGCTTAGAACTAGAATCCATTTAAATTTTAATAAACTTTCAAGCATTAGAGATTCTTTGGACACAATACTGTCCACATCAAAAGAGGAATACCATTCTCCAAAACAGAAGACAGCATGGTCACGAGAAAAACAAAAACAATCCACCACACAAATTAAAAGTGGTCATTAGTACATCTAAACACAATTAACTTACCTTAATGCGGGAACTTGGGTTGAGCATGATATATTTAATGGATCCTTGGATGTTTTCTGTCCAAGACACCAGCCACGTGACCTTATTGTCATGACGAACTTCTTTCCACTTGTGCCCAGACGGAGCAGGAGGGACTTTTGAGTCCCTAGAAAAAAGTAACAGAATGGGTCCATGGAGATATTTGACGGTCATAATAATCCAATATATACATTTCTCACTGGAATCCTTTCACAGAAGTGAGAGGTGTCTGGATACAGTTAATTATTTCCCTCAATACTACAGTAGTGTCATGGAACATGGACTCTTACTTGCTGCAGTTGATTATAATGTGCTCAGGCATTATCCTCCTCTTTAGTTTGCCCATCTTAGGATGGTCTCCTCTACCCCTGAACAGGCCTGGAGGTTCAATGCGAAAGTTAGCAATGCGTTCTTTGTGGTTGTCCATCATACAGAAGCCGTACTCCTGTAGTATCCGCTCATTCTCAGCTTTAATTTTCTGGTAAAGGAACGTGAAAACAGTAGGGTTAGCTTTTCTACTTTGGTTCTAGGAAAGGCAAGCATTAGTGCAAGAATTACTCAAGACAAAATTAAAAACATTACACACACACACACCTTCCCCCACCCCCCACTCATTGTAAGTAGTCAGACTGTTTTCGAATAATCTGACTTCTCACTTTGGGTCGGTCAGGCACCCCACCCCACCACTTCACATAAAGTCAGAAACCCTATGAGCCAAGCCCGGCAGTGTACGGCTGAGAACATTGTAGCAATTAGTTGACACCATGACTTAGCATCCTGCAGATCCCTATCATTAGTACTGGTAGTAGGAAGTGGGACACGGCAGACCCCAGATAAGAAATCAAACCGTTCTAAATATACAGAACGGTGGGGGCAATTTCTAGTGAGCACATAAGAGGTTTTGAGCCCTGCTATACCGGAGCTCACCAATGCCTTAATAATATATGTTTAGAAGTTTTAATTTGACTCCCGGCTTCTAAAATCTCTCTCAAGTAAGGCATGTCAACGATAAAGTTGTGGGCTTCTTCTGGGCAAAGGTGAAAGGTAGGTGAAGGCACAGGGTTCTTTAACCCCTTAAGGACACATGACATGTGTGACATGTCATGATTCCCTTTTATTCCAGAAGTTTGGTCCTTAAGGGGTTAAGGTTGGGAACAGATATATACACCCTTTAGTACTGATGAATGTATATCATTTACAGCACAACAAGTTTGCTGTTGCTTATTTCAAAAATATTTAAATAAGCCAATGCCGGAACAAGAGAACGGATTTGTGGACATCAAGATGGCACGTTGCGAAGAGTTACCAGCTTTTCCTCCTTGGTCATTTGCTTCCTGGCTTCAGACTGTGCTTTGAAGTACTGGCTCAGTTCATTAAAGTCACACTTGCTAAGGTTGGTAATGAGATTCCGCTCGTCCGCTGTCATTTCCTAATGCGGGCAGAGAGTAGTAGAAATAACGTTTAAGAAACCAGTGGAAAAAAATTAAATAAATAAAATAAAAATAAAAAAAAGAGATTACTAGGAGATGCATACAAAGTACCAACCTTCTTCCAGTCCTTAAAGAAATTCTTCCTGAAGATATCCTTTGTAGTGTACTCATGGTCTAACATTTTTGCAAAGAATGTGGCCACTTCCTCTGCATTTGGACTGAGCTTGACTTGTTTACCTGTAGTTAAACCACAAGTTCACAGAGATTATGGTTAAAAAGAGAAAAATAAAAAAGTGTCACATCTCTAGCAATTACACCAGTGAAAAAAAAAAAATTCTAAAATAAACCACAAAAAATGCACAAACCTATTTAACGTGTGTAAAATGTTTTTATTTGATGCGCTCTCTTTTCATTAAAGAAATACCAAGTGTCATTACACTCCAGGAACAACAAGGACATTGCACAGGAGCAGGAGAAATAGAAAACTAATGAACACAGAAGTGTAGACAAGACATCTGCACAAATTGCATTCAGCTGCAATAAATCACTTTGTTGGGCAGGCATGAACGAAACGGTTTGTTCATGCATAGACAGACAGGCGTTTGGTTCGTTCAGCACAGCTCAAAAAAGCCATTTGTGCACAAGTCTATTTTTGACCATTTCCTAACAGAACACAGGTAAGTTAACAAGTACGTTAATCACCTACCATAACTCCCAACACACAATTAAGTTGTTATGGTGCCCAGAGAGTTCTTTTATGTCTCAAATAAGCAGCGGCAGGCCATGCTTACCATCATAGTAGAATTTCACATTGTCTGGGAGAGGTTCATATGGTGGCGCAAACAAGGGACCTTTATGTTCTAGGAACTTCCATTTTACACCATCAGAATGGCGCTCTTCCTCCCACCTACAAAGAGAAACAGCGGTCAGCCACTTACCACTAACATGGATATGACCAAACAGATCTACCCTTGGCTACAATTACCATTTCCACTTTTCTTCTTCCTCTTTCTTTATTTTACGCTTTTTGCCGTCCCCTTGTGAGCCTGTGACTTTGCTTTTATTCTTGCTCTTGGGCTTGACATCCTAACGGTGATGACAAAACACACATTAAAAAAATAAATTATATTTGGATATTTAGGAGGTATGGTTCAATAAACAAACACTTCAAAACACCAAATCAAAGCTTCATGCAAGATAACTATGGTAAAGGAAAGTTGTGGGGTTTTTTTTACAGTAAGAACAATAAGGATGTGGAATTCTCTGCCTGAAGAGGTTGTTTTATCAGAGTCCATACAGATGTTTAAACAGCAACTGAATGAATACTTGCAAAAACAGAATATTCAGGGATATCATTTTTATTTTTAATTTGGGATGCGGTAACAGCTTCTTGATCAGATAAGTGATGTGACTGCCATTCTGGGGTCAAGAAGGGGGAGGGGAGGTAGAATATCATGAATATGTCTGCTTATAATATCATGAATATGCTTGCACAAAGCTACTCCCATTCAACTTTAAAATAAAATTTAAAAAACCTCCAGGTAAGCATGTCTATTTAAGCTCAAGATCAAAAATAACCTAAACACAGCTTACCTCCTCCTGCTTTCGCTTTTTTGCTTTTTTAACATCTTCAGTTTTTACTTTTTTCGGCTTGTAATCTAAACTGAAAAAAAAAAAAAAAAAAAAGGAACATTAAAGAACAGCGGTGATATCAGTGCTATATCAAATAAAATTGTTTACTAATGTGACACTGCTATCCAAAATCTCGTCAATTTATACATTCCTGTGGTCATTTCCAAAGGGGCATCTGAAGCTGGGGGGCTTGGCACTGAACCGAAAAAGGAGTATGCTTTGAGTCCAGGTCATATTCCTTTTGGGTTGAGCCCTTCCCTTCTGATGCCCCTTTGGAGGAATCAGCGTCATTATGTAGGATAATAGGAATGGTATCAACATGGGTTTCCATTAAGACCTATGGCTACAGTCAACAAATTCTCAAAGAAAATTGTGGTCTATCTTGTACTTACTCATCATCATCCCTGGATCTCTTAATTGGTTTTTCGTTCTCTGTTGTAGAGATGGTGTATGCTTCATCAGCAGGTTCATCCTTAATGCATGGAGGGCTGAGAAAGAAATCAGTAAATCAGACAATCTGTACAATGACACTATGTTAAAGACACTATCTAAAAGATTGAATATCATAACTATAGTATTTAGATAAAATAATGAATGGAACACTTTGTTCTGACGTGATCAGGTCTACAACATACATCCTGGGTGGATAGATTAAACCACTAGTAAAACAGTAAAAGCCACTGTATGTCATATTGGTTAGAGTCCCAAAAGATGGAGTGTCATTTAAAGTACATGTTTTAATAGGCAAATCAAAGCCTTTATTCTTACCTAGCAAAGCCATTTTCTCTCTTTATTTTAAGACTGCCACTTGAAGATTTCATCTAAATGGGAAAAACAAAAAATGTATCTGCATGTTAGTGGAAATCACCATATATAGCAGGGTGGTTTAAAATTGAGGATATAGTTTTAAAAACTCTTATTGTTATGATGCAGTGTAGAGTGACACGCAAGATATTTACTTTCAGTGATTTGAAATGCGGAAGAGTAAAAGCTAATTAAAAAAATAAATAAAAAAAATAAAAAAAATCGATATACATGTTTCATGACATTTTTGAGGTATGCAAAACAAAATCCAAATAAAAACAAAATAAGAACAAAATGAAAAACCAGAAACTATGTTAGAAAAGCAAAACAGTCTAATAATATATGCTCTTTTTTCTCAGTTAATATATCAGTATGACAGATGAGGTCTATTACCTTGGTGTGACCTGGTAGACAATTTATGAAGGGGTACAGATCAAATGTACCCCATGTAAGAGTGCTTGGATCATATTGCTATGGTGGGGTTGGCCTGCTATGACCCTGGTTAAATGCCAGTTTTTAAATTTTAAAGTAGCTTTAATTTTGGATGGAGTGGAATTTTCCAATGAATTTATATAAAAAAAATAAATAAAAAAAATTATGGTTTAAACATTTTTCTTTGGGGTAAATTAATTCAATTAATTAAATGAAAGTTATCCAGCCAGATATAACATGCACTTTTTCAAATTAAAAACGTTGTATAAAATAAAACAAAAGTTCACAAAAAGACATTAATCCCTTCGTTGTTCTGCAAATCTATGTACAAACATGAATACCTTAGGGGCTATGTTCCAAGATTGTTTGGAGTGAAATACATGTGTACCAGGCTCTAAGTGTCAGGAGGGAGCTGCATGCAGTAAAACTTTGGAATCTTTGTGCATGTAGCTTAAAGTTCTTTATTCCCTCTCTTGAGGAGCAAAATGGCAACAAGCTGTAAAAGAGACCCAGTTTGGGAATAAACTAATGAAGTTCCTCTACCGCTGGATAAAGCACGTGTGAAGAAAAAAAAAAAAGAAAAGAAAAAAAAAGAAAAAGAAAAAAAAAAAGGGAAATGAATGCAAGGCCTGGTGGCCAAGATGAAACATCACAAGAAGTGATGTTTGAAGAGGCAGGACCTACAGGTTGGTAAATGGTTTTTATTTCACCATATCTTTTTTTAAAGACTGCCATTAGGTATGGTCATGCTTGAGCAATAATCTATATTTGTTATGGTTACTGCATTTTTATACACAGTTGCTAAAAAAGAATTAAGGAGTTGAAATAAACCAATATTCCTGTTTAGGCTGTACAGAGTAAATATATTGAGAAATAAGCATAGATGAAATAATTTAAGTAGTTACAGTGAGGTAGTTTTCCCAAATATGAGTGATTAATGTATTAAACTAAAATAAGTTCTGATATATCCGTTTTACCAACCTAACAGGTTATTATTCTAAATATGAAGTTGTAATCTTACTGCAAATATTAAAGATTATAACTACCAAGAATTAGTTTTTATATTTAAATATCATGATTTCAAATAGAGTCTTACTGACTAGTGATTTAAATCGTGATCAAGTCCACCCTAACGCATGGTACGGGTTTAAAAACTATATCGAATGGAAGCTTCACTATACCTTCTCTTCCCTCCTCTTTTCTCGATCCTTCTCTTTGTGCTTGTCTTTATGTTTTTCTCCATCTTTTTCACGATGTTTTTCCTCACGGTGCTTCTCACCATCTTTCTCCCGATGTTTCTCAACATGTTTGTCCCCGTGTTTCTCGCCATCCTTCTCTCTGTGTTTCTCGTCACGGTGCTTGTCACCATCTTTCTCCCGATGTTTCTCTATATGTTTTTCCCCGTCTTTTTCACGGTGTTTCTCCCCATCTTTGTGTTTATCCTTGTGTTTTTTTTCAGATGGGTCTCGATGTTCACTAATGAAGATAAACAGGTGGGAAATAAATAAGTTTGTAAACCATTAATGCCATCATCAGTGTTAACTCGTGCATTTACAATCAGCATTTAAAAACAAAAATATGATTAAAACACAACCATAGCATGACTAAATAGAAAAGGCTCAACCAACAATACCAGAGCAAGTACTCAAAGTAGCCAACACTTTGCTCTCTGGAGTTTTTTTTTAAACCTTCTAACTAACATACAACAACATTCTGAAGTAGAGAAATAAGCTAGGTCAGGAAGATAATCCCAAACCTAAGCCACCTCAGATCAGGTGGAACATGTACTTCTAAGTAGAAACTTCTATTAATGAACTCCATCCACGTTCACAAAAAAGGTACAAATTGAGGTTTGTCACTGTAAGAGACGAGGGACTTAATGCAGACTTTGCAAAGAGGGCCCCCTCGGCTACTGAAAACTATTCATTTTAAAATGTAATTTGGATAAGTAGGTTTTGCACGCACACATATATAAAAAATAAAATAAAACTACCTATGATTGTGCTTTGTTTTTTCTCTGTCTTTGTCTTTCTTGTGTTCCTTGTGACGATGTTCTTTGTCTTTCTTGTGTTTGTGAGAGTCTGGCAAATAAAAGACACACATTAAGTCATTTATAAATGGTTGTCCAAAGATGTTAATAAACCAACTCCCCCCCCACCCAAAAAAAAAAACCCCAGTGGTATCTATGACAACGCTTTTTTTGTGACATCCACCACTGCCCCCTCAGTTATCACTGGACAAAAAAAATGTGAGTAATTTAAGGCCTTTATAGGATCTGTGGCCTAAAGCTTAGTTTAATCTGTAGTACTGTGGAAGTTGCCAGGTACACGTGAAATAGTCTTCAAATATAATCCTTTAATCTATACATTTACTGGAGATATCACCTTCACAATCTATTCTCTAGCAACCTGAAAGTTTGCAGACAACGAGTGCACTTAATTTATTAATGTGATTTTGCAATCAACTGGAGCTTGTTGGGTGTTGCATGTGTACATTGCTAGAGGACACAATTTCTACATAGCAGACAGCGGAAAAGTAGTTTGACAAAAATGTGTCCCCTTAAAAGGTCAACCCCCTTTAGCTATTTTTTTTTTCTTTTTTTAAAGTTTCCTTAAAAATAAACTTAGACCGCATACCTCACATTAAATTTACCTAGTTTTAAAAACAAAAAACCACACACATCTTTTTAACAAAGAACAATAGTAAGTGTCCTGCAGCTTGTACAAATCTGGTCCATAACCACATTTTTTATACTGTAACCTTTATCATCATTGTATAGAATTATTTTGCATGACAGTCTGGCATGGTAGTTTTAACGGATGAAGGGTTTCCTTTAACAGCTTATTTTAATCTACAAGTTTGTGATTCTCAGTATTTTTGTAGGAAGGTAACAGACAAGCGTCAAAAGGCAGCTTTATTTCAACTGACATACTGGGCTCTACTTATGTGAAAAGACTTTGCAGGTCCATTTTAACACACGTGATTTTGCCTATTGGTTAAAAATTACCGTGAAAATTAAAAATAAATAATAATTTTTTTTAAAAAGGAACGAAACGTGCTCAATCTTTGCATAGTGAAAAAGACGCAAAGGGACACATTTAGGCAATAGCCCAAGATGCAGAAAGACGCTACTTGAAGGCATCAGTCACCCTATATTATATAAGCAGGTTGGATTGCAAGTTAATATGAGTGATTAATGTATTAAACTAAAATAAGTTCTGATATATCCGTTTTACCAAACAGGTTATTATTCTAAATATGAAGTTGTAATCTTACTGCAAATATTAAAGATTATAACTACCAAGAATGAGTTTTTACATTTAAATATCATGATTTCAAATAGAGTCTTATGGACTAGTGATTTAAATCGTGATCAAGTCCACCCTAATGCATGGTACGGGTTTAAAAACTATATCGAATGGAATTGCAAGTTAAGTGTCTCTGAAGAGAGGGAGCCCTGCAGAGAAGTTTTGTATATGTGCAAAATAAATAAATAAATAAATAAAATAAAAAACACACTTAACACAAACCCACCTCAAACATAAAATAAATTAGAAAAAAATAAATACAATCGTGAAAGCACAGCATAGCCAAAAAAGTTACATTGCATTAACTGAAGGAGACACTAGGGGGAAGCAAACTAACAAGGTCTAGGTGGGCAAACCAAGATTCAGAAGTCAGACGGGACGAGATAGTTTTCAGTGAATTTTCACTATACAGCCCTGCTTTTGAAGTTTACGTACAAACTGATGGCATGGAATCATAGAACTGTGGTTTAGAAACAGCTGGAGACGTAATGACAGACCATGTGACAATAGGGACAGAACAACCTGTTTGCTGCTCACACCCTTACTGCTAACTCGTGCTTGCAGGACTTCTCGCAGGCGGCTCCTTTCCTTTAGAACAGCCTGCCTACTCACAGACTCTCTTAAATTGTTTAAGAAGTCCATCAAAACACATCTGTTCAGAAATGCTTATGGACTCCCAGAGTAACATAGCTTTACTTATCCATATCGGTCTCTTGCTCTCCTAAAGAGCCACACTCCACTCACCTCCAGTTGTGCTACTTTTCCACCTTGTTTGGTGGCTGTCACCCTTGCTGCTCTGTTGTGTTTTTGTACCCCACCTCCTCTAGACTGCAAGCTCGTTTGAGCAGGGCCCTCATCTACCTATTATTCCTGTGTCATTGTCTCAATTATTGTAAAATTCCCCCCTCCCCTTAAAAATATTGTAAAGTGCTGCGGAATTAGTTGGCGCTATATAAATACCAACAACAACATCCGCAGGAATCACAAAAAGCAGGGAGCAAAACTTTTTAACCTAGATGTTTGTTTTAAACCAACATTTCACACGACCCTCTGCTAATTTGAAGAATGCATGAGCATCACAAGAAATGGCATCTGGTATGACAAGGATGGCCATCGCCAATCTAAATTACGGCAATTAGGTGTCCATGGGTTTTTCAATTTAGGATTAGTCATCACTTTATTTAATATGTATTCTTGAGGTGTGGAAATATTTTTTAAAAATAAAAGATTATTCTGTGAATCGGCACCTCCATCTTAGCTTCCGGTCACATCACTATTATACGCTTTGTCCTTTGCATCTGGCAGTAATCATAGAGAACAAAACTGAGAAGTGGAGAAATGAAACAACGTTTCTGTTTTACACACTTTGTTTCCAATGTTTGACCTGGTTTATCATGTAAATTGCTAAATCTTTAATAGTAAATAGTTTAATGTAGTTGTTCTGGTGTCTATAGCCAGTGCCTGCAGGCTTTTCAATGTAAATACCGACTTCCAGAGAAAAAAAAAAAAAAAGGTAATGTTTACAATGCTGCATAGTAACACCTCTCGTGGCAGTCACTAAGAAGGCCACTAGAGGTGCTCCTATATGTTCAGCGTCTCTACGCTGAACCCTCCCAATCATCACTCCCCATTGATAATCTCAGCCATGGGGACAGAGCCAGCTGCGCAAGACCGGAGTGGGAGAAGAGGCGGGTAAAATGGCCTTTTTAATGTGATCTGAGTAAAATTCACCTTTTCAACGTGACATTTTTTGTATTTCTGACACTACAGCCAGTGTAGTATAGTGTTCTTTAAAAAAATAAAAAAATAAAAAAATAAAAGAGAGAGGGACAATTTTTAATTTTTTTTTTAAATTTCAAAATAAAAAAAGAATTTGGAAAACACAAGTTATAGATTTTCAATGTTTTATTAAACTGTGTAAATTCCAGAGAAGTAACAATTTCTCTTTAACATCTGAGTAAGAAGTCTTGAACCTAGCTCCCCTACATACAGACTTATGATCGAGTTTTGGAACCCAACTCAGTTAATAAGTATCTCTTTCAAATAACCACATAGAACCCTTCAATGACAGCTCCAAAAATCATAACCACTATAGGGTGCTGTAGTCCTTCCCATGCCCTTGCACCCATATGTTCAAATTGTCAAACTGTTTTAGAACGGTTTGATTCTTTCTTGGTGTCCACTAGGAAACAGTGACAGGAAAGTGTTCCATTGGCTCTTGTGAGTGAAGTGCAGTGCTAGCTAATTAGCGAAGATAATCAAGTGATCACACTCAGCCAATGAGCTAAGCCTTACACAGCCAGATTAGCTCTGAGAGGTTCCGGATTTCCTGTAACTGTAGTGGAGGCATGGAGCAACGTCTGGTGGATGCCAGGTGAAAACTCAAACTGTTCTAAAACAGTTGGACAACTTACAATGGCCGATGGGTAAACCCGGTCACTCATAGTACTATAATCACTACCGCACATTGTACTTTGAGTGTTCCTTTAATACTGCTCATTAAGTGTAATACGGATCATATCATTTGAGATAGCTATTTTTTTATTCCTGAAGAAAAAGCAGTTAAATAGATTTGTAAAGTCTTATCCACATCACTAGAATTAGTACTTAGAACAAACATACAGTAGTTATGGATCAAAGCAAAGGAAACTGGAAAGAGGACAGGGATATACAAGTTTATTGTAAACCACTACATGCAACAAACACCCTTATGGGTGCTCATCTATTAAACCACCAGACACACTGTTCAGAATAGGGCTGTAGTGGAGTAGACAAACCCTTATGATCACAAGAGGACTTGGAACCCCCATAGACTCTACAAGAGGGGCAACTAGAACGACAGTGAACACAAAAAGTCAAGAAAGGTGACGTTGTTTAAAATATACAACAGGTATCACAAAGGTTTTCCGGTGCAAATATGTGCAGTGATTTCCGATGTATCTCAAAGCCAACAAAATGACATCTTAATAATAATGTAGTCGCCTTCTGGTGTCTTTTCATATGTTAAAAAGACCCCCATTGGGGACTTTGCCACTTGCACTGTGGTGGCCATGGGGAAAGGCGATTTGTACTTTCCTGCACCTGTCCCTCACCACCATGGTCATCTTCTTCCATTGCATCCTACTCAGCTCCTAGCGCTTCACCTGCCAGTACTGTTCTCTCTTCCACGCGTGAGAGTACAATATTGATATACGTGTATTGAGGACCCCACAAAGGCTTCCTCCCCTCAGCCGGGTGGGGACAGAACCGCTTTAAATAAAAACTTTAAGCAATCTCTCTATGCTAGAAATAGATGTACGTCATGAAAATGCATTAAACCGTATACAATGTCCAGAGGTCACAAAGTGGCTCAACTGGCTCTTGTATTTCTCCTACACTTAACAACTGTGACAAAAGGGTGGAGCTTATAGGGACACTAGAGTCACCACTGTTAGAATCATCAGGTTCTGGTGTCTCTAGCCTGTCCCTCCAGGATTTTTAATTTAAAAACACTGCCTTTCCTCTGTGTTTAAATTGGTGCCCAAGAACACCTCTGATGGCAGTGACTCAGACAGCCACTAGAGGCGTTTCCTAGTCCAGTGCTGATGCAGCACTGGCACTTAGCATCTCTGCATGGAGGTGCTAAACGTTCCCAATAGAGATGCATTGATTCGAGTTTCTGATTAAGGCACAGCCAGGTGTTTTGCCGCACATGCGCAATAGCCTCACAAAGCTTTCCTACGGTAAAGCATTGGATTAGCTGAGTTCATCATATTTGATTATCTCAGCCATCGAAGTGGAGTCCAGCCACAGAGAGATCAGTGCTGCATAGGAGGAACGGAGAGTTTAAAACATCTTATTTCTCCATAGGGGAGGTGAGGGGGAACCCTTCCTTTGTCAAGCTAACAATTGGTGAAACTTGCCTTACGCTCCACCCTTTTGTCAAATGTAGGAAAAATACTCAAGACAAAGTAGTCCCTACCTTATGTTTTAAAGAGAACTAGATCAGAAATACAAAAAAGAACAGATTCTGAAAGAGAAAATAGGAAAATGGTAAGTTTATGGTGAAAGAACTACTTTATAATTTTTTGCATTATAAGGTGCTTTATTAAAGTCGGCTAGGAGTGATTTTGACAGTATTTTTAGGTTTCTAATTTTACAGTTGTAAAGGTAGGAATTATTTAAAGTCATGGAATATATTTCGTGATTTCTATATCGAAATATCAATTGGTCGCTTCAGCTATCCAACTTGATTGGTGGACTGAGGTCGGGAGGACTTACAGGGTTCTTCACTCAAGTGAAAATTCTCTGGAATTCAAAAGGTTTTCAAATTTTAGACCAATATAGACAAACTGAAAGGATTGCCAATTTTTTCTAATTCAGCTATTTGGCCTTAAATTTGAAATTCACTTTGGATTCTGGATAATTCTCACTTTAATAAACAGCCCTGTCAGAGTGGTGTGGTCATAACAGGGTTTCTCATGGAGACAGAACAGGTCTGAAAAATCAAAATATCCAGGGCAATTAGAAGATCTGCACAAACATGACACCCGGCATGTCAGCGGAGAAAAAGATGGCATTGCTAAAAAATAAACCCTGGAGGCAAGAAGACCCTTGCTTTCTTTCTCATGCCGGGTGTCACCATGTAGTTTACATGTTACCTTTGTAAAATAAATACAGAAATAACAGAAAACCTCGAGTGGCACAGCAACCTTAATAAACATTAGCTCTTTAAATCAACTCTCAATAAAACCCCATAGTTGACTAGTATGACTATATGAGGAATTTATGAAGATACAGATTGTCAACTTTTCCTCAGGATAACTGGGCATAAAAAGTCCATGGGTGAAGATAAACAATAGACCCAATCTAAAGTTCAATTATCCTACGCGACATATCCCACAGGAAGAATGGCCAAAAATGTAAAATACTGTAACTTTACTTTGGCATAACTTCAAAACCAGGCAGAGTACGAAGGCCACAAAGAACCATACAGCCAAATTTTGATAAAGAAATGTATTAATAAAAATAGTTCTTCTGTCCCTGGCAAAGAAAAATTTATTTATTTTTTAAATGATGATTGCTTTGGCTAGTGGGAATAAATAAGCCAAACAAAAATAGTAATAATGACCTAGCTGCTTTAAAATATAGCAATATTTAAATGGTACTATTGCACGACCTATACGTCAGAACACATACTTTAAAGGGAAATTAAACATTATAACCAATACAACCGACTGTAGTGGAGGTTATGGTACTAGGGATTGTCTGGTGCCATTTTACGGCAAAAAAAAATAAAATAAAAAATAAAGCCATCTTTAAATGGTTTGAAACTTACCTGGGTCGCTCGGTCCTTTCGGTATTCTGTGATTTCACCTTAGCGATATCAAGAAGACCAGAAGGACCATGGGTGCCTGAGGGACCCAGGTAAGTATAAAACTGTTCATAGTTGGTTCGACTCATAACCATGGGACAGTGCCATGAGACCTCTGCCTAATATTTATACTGTGTCTTTATTAACTCTGTTGGGAGAGTATGTGGCCCTGTTTACAATGCTGTTTGCCTTCTGCAACTTATATGCTACAAAATAAAGAATTAATGATGGGGTAGATGTAGTTATTGTTGGACTTTTATTGCGCAAATGTAAAACTACACCATTGATACTTTACCAAGATAAGATTTTCAAAGCATCTAGGGAGTTGTACCATAAAGTCTTGATAAATGTACCTTTTTGGCCACTACTAATCAAAAGAGTTAAAGAAAAACCAAGAGAAAGACAAAAGAACAGCTTAACAAGTTAATTTCTACATTATTGTGGTGGCATGTCACACATTTTAAACGAGTCCCAAGTACAAATCGGTATAAACTCATTTTGAGAAATGACATAGATCTTAGTTCATTTTAAATCACATACACAGAGTGTAATAAAATCATGTCTGATATTGTCCAAAATTGACAGCGTCATTTGCTCTTGTGCAAACTTCTGGAAACATAAATGTGGATTTCATTGTATAAAGATTTGTGGCAAACCAAAACCTTTATTAGTAAGATACACCAGATTATTCACTAAAGTGAGAATTCAAAGTGAATTTAAATTTTAAGGCCAACGTAATTTAACTGGAAACACGGCATAATTATTTATTTATATTTGGCTACTTTGACCTTAAATTATGAAATATCACTTTAGTAAATAACTCTGATACACGAAAACTGCAAAAAAAGGGTCTGTGGAGAAGTTAGTGAATATTCTCTCTCTCATGGGCACTTTTTCCCCCTAGATTTGGTTTAAAATTTATTTTTGTCACTTGATTTTTTAAATTTACCATCATTAACGTTTTACTAAATAAATCCCAAAGTGACAATCTTTAAAAAGGGTCACAATATCAGAATTGAAAAAACAAAAAACAAAACAAAAAAACACAGCTGACTTAGGAAAGAAATAAAAAAAAAAAAAAAAAATATGTTTCTACTTCAATTGTGGCTTTTATGGCCTAAACAATGTGTGCAAATTCACTTTTTAATAAAATGTCTGAAAATGTCTAGTTTCAGGGAAGGAGTCAGGCTGTGTTTTCATGATAAGAGAGGTGTCAGGCTTCAATCAGCAGCCATGTCAGACCCGCAGCCCAGGCCCAGCCTGAGACTCAGTCTCACTCACAGACACACGGAGAGAAAAAGAAAATGGCGCAGAGACTAAGTCCCCACCGACTGAAAGCCGACTTTCAGGCGGGGAAAGCGGCACTAAAACCGGGGCTAAGGAGCCCGTAGACCCCGGGGAGAGGCAGATCAGTTCGGTCTTAATGCACATGGGGGGTCTGCCGGGGATTGTAGCCCACGAGAAAGGAGATTGAAGGGGCTGGAGGTGAACAAAGGGGCCGGTGAGCGAGCAGACGGGACTTAGTCTCTGGACGCCATGTCTGCCCTTTCTAGAGGAGGAAGGAGAGAGAGGAGGAGGAGGGAGGAGGGGAGGAGAGGAAAGGGGAGAAAAATAGGGCCCTGGTCACCATCAAAACCAACAAAAGGCACCCCAAATTAAACACCAGACCTTCAGCTACCACCCTGGGTTAAGGGGGTACCCCAAAACACTCACCGTTTGCCCGAAAATCCGCCTCAATCTAGAGAAAGGAAACAGAAGACAAAAAATAATAATACAATCACACTTATCTTACAAAAAAGGGGCCTTTATTAAAATAGGGGGGCTGCAACGACACCCTGTTTATAGCTGCAGCCAGCCTTAGGGGTCCTAGTAGACAGAAGTTTGGTGGGGGCATGTGCCTGGATAAGAGTTTGGGGAGTTTAAACATCAACCCCCCCAAAAAAAATCAAATATACATTTACACTCATTGTTCTATATAATAGGACCATTATTATATACTGGAATTTGGAGTAAAGGAATAAAGGCACTTGTATATGGAGTATCCCCCCCTATCCCAGTGATAGGGTGTCCTTAAGTACCCCCAATCTTTAATAGCTCCTTTAATGTTTAAGACTTGCTATTTACAAGTAGTTACACTGTATCTGTACCTTCCTAGGAATTATGTTGCAATAGTCGGGTTACAATAGGGGACACAGTGTTATGGGGATGAGGTTTCTCTCTAAATGAAGTTTAAAAAGCAGGATACAGGATCTACCGAAGAGGGGGTTCCAGTAAAAAGGAAGTTGGAGTGATTCAGGTTATATAAAACTGGATACATTTTTTTTCTCTCGAGTGTGTTAAACATTAGAATGGGAACAGGCTTATTTAAAGCTTGGGAGGTGAGGATCGTGTGGCAGGGAGGGTTTATTTTTCCTTGGAAAAAGGTTTAATGTGTGGTTTAAGAATATAGGATTGTCTTTGCCTTTTCCCCAGGTTAAACATTAGTACATAACAGACTATATGGCTTCCTAAGGCATCTCGATTTAGGGATAAAGGGAGGGGGTCGAGGGGGGCTTGCTGTAGATCTGCTCTGCCATGTGGTTTGGGGTCAACTCTCAGGGTTTAAAGGGGGGTTGTCTTACTTACCTGTGAGTCGTTGTGAACTTGATCCCCACTCATCCTCAGGAGAAGCAGATGGGGCTAACGAATGAATGAGGAGGGTTCACAGCAAGGATCCTGGTGGTTTCAAGGTGAGGCTGTAACAGGATCAGAGGTGGGTTTCCAGCAATGTGGTGGCTCTCTTTCTTACTGTGCGGCTGGGGAGGGAAGGCAGCCGGTCTGTGCTGAGAGGAGCAGCAGCAGAATGAGAGTGGGCAGAAACACTCAGCGAATTGTGCAAGTCTCGATTTCAGCTCACTGCGCATGCGCCCGATGATTTAAAAGGACAAGGAGGCGATTTACATAGAATTAAACACGCCTCTTCCGACAGTCAGCTGCTACTACCGCTTGGAAGCTCCAGTTCCAGTGTGCGAGCGGTAGCCGGTATGCCAGGAGCCCGGGTAACCCTGGCAACGCAGTGCCATCCGCCAACGTTCTGATTTTTAAATACAAACAGTGTAACCAGTGATACATTTTTAAGTATCAAAATAAAAATCTGTTAAAATGTAACAATGTATATTCTGAAGAACTCCCCCTGCATTCACCCATATAGGCCTCTCTACACTTTCTCATTCCATCCCCCATTCACATTCTTTTCCTAGGTAAACAAAATATAATACTGATCACCTCAATTAAACCAACACAGCATAATCACGAAATATAAAAAAGCAACATAATGTGGTGTAAATTGTAGCAGAATATCAGAATAAGTATCTATCCGTGTAAAAAAAATCACCATTGAAGTTGCAAAGTGAGGAGGATTAGAAATTCTTACTCCTACTATGGCTCTTTGCAACCAATCTCTTTTCTTAGGTAGAAAGATCATGAATTAGTTAGGCACACTATTTTTCTTCTTCCTTACTTTTAGTTTATTGTGCAGTTGGTCTAAGATTTTGCAGTTCAACACATAGGCTAATAAAGTCTACATACACTGAACAAAATTATAAACGCAACACTTGTTTTTGCCCCTATTTTTCATTAGCTGAACTCAAGGATCTAAGACTTTTTCTATGTACACAAAATGCCTATTTCTCTCAAATATTGTTCACAAATCTGTCTAAATCTGTGTTAGTGAGCACTTCTCCTTTGCCGAGATAATCCATCCACCTCACAGGTGTGGCATATCAAGATGCTGATTATTGCACAGGTGTGCCTTTGGTGGGCCACAATAAAAGGCCACTCTAAAATGTGCAGTTTTACTGTATTGGGAGATCCAGGGGGTTCGAAAACCAGTCAGTATCTGATGTGGCCAGTGTTTGCCTCACGCAGTGCAACACATCCCCATTCACATAGAGTTGATCAGGTTGTTGATTGTGGTCTGTGGAATGTTGGTCCACTCCTCTTTAATGGCTGTGCGAAGTTGCTGGATATTGGCAGGACCTGGAACACGCTGTCATATACGCCGATCCAGAGCATCACAAACATGCTCAATGGGTGACATGTCTGGTAAATATGCTGGCCATACAAGAACTGGGATGTTTTCAGCTTCCAGGAATTTTGTACAGATCCTTGCAACATGGGGCCGTTCATTTTCATGCTGCAACATGAGGTGATGGTCGTGAATGAATGGCACAACAATGGGCCTCAGGATCTCGTCGTGGTATCTCTGTGCATTCAAAATGCCATCAATAAAATGCACCTGTGCTCGTTGTCCATAACATGCGCCTGCCCATACCATAACCCCACTGCCACGTTGGGCCACTCCATCCACAATGTTGACATCAGCAAACCGCTCACCCACACAAAACCATACACGCTTTCTGCCATCTGCCCTGTACAGTGAAAACCAGGATTCATCCGTGAAAAGAACATCTCTCCAAAGTGCCAGATGACATCAAGTCGGTTACAACGACGAACTGCAGTCAGGTCGACACCCCAATGAGTGACAGTTTGTGCAGAAATCCTTTGGTTATGCAAACTGATTGTTGCAGCAGCTATCCAGGTGGCTGGTCTCAGACGATCTTGGAGGTGAAGATGCTGGATGTGGAGGTCCTGGGCTGGTGTGGTTACACATGGTCTGCGGTTGTGATGCCGTTTGGATGTACTGCCAAATTCTCTGAAACGGCTTTGGAGACGACTTATGGTAGAGAAATTAACATTCAATTCATAGGCAACAGCTCTGGTGGACATTCCTGCAGTCAGCATGCCAATTGGACGCTCCCTCAAAACTTGCAACATCTGTGGCATTGTGATGTGTGATAAAACTGCACATTTTAGAGTGGACTTTAATTGTGGCCAGCCTAAGGCACACCTGTGCAATAATCATGCTGTCTAATCAGCATCTTGACATGCCACACCTGTGAGGTGGATGGATTATCTCCGCAAAGGAGAAGTGCTCACTAACACAGATTTAGACAGATTTGTGAACAATATTTGAGAGAAATAGGCCCTTTGTGTACATAGAAAAAGTCTTAGATCTTTGAGTTCAGCTCATGAAAAATGGGGGCAAAAACAAAAGTGTTGCGTTTATAATTTTGTTCAGTGTATATGGTGCTTGGCTGCTCATGAACTATTGAGAGTGCTCTACCTTGGGGTGGATTATTTATTGTGTATTTTTCTTACTAATCTGGTACTCATTAGCGATCTACAGTTTTAAGAATGTTTTATTCTTGAAAGCATAGGGGTAGAATACAATCTCATATCTGATTTTATTATTATTGGCATTTATATAACTAATTCCACAGCGCTTTACAATATTATGAAAGGGGGGGAATTTACAATAAATGAGACAATTACACATTGACACAGGAACAATAGGTAGATGAGGGCCCTGCTCAAACAAGCTTTCAGTCTAGATATGTATTAATACACTCATTGCGGTCATTGAGCAGTTATCCATGTCTAAATTATCACAATGCGCTCATTGAGATATCATCCGATTGGGGAGGGGGAAATGCTCTACACCTTACGTTAAAATTTAAAATTTCATTAATCACAGTCCTTTTGAAGAGGCGTTATCGGCACTTTGACAAGATTATCAAAAGCAGAGGAAATGCAACACTTACATAGACCTAAAAAGGACTTGCAATCGTTTTTCTTACAATTAAATAATGCTGCAACCATTTGAGTGTTAACGCATCAACAAAATTAATACCATAAACACCTCGCCTGACACGATGACAAGTGCAAGCAACACTAATAAATGATTTCTTGTTTTGATAACAAAAATGCAAATCTCTGTGCACCATTACTAAAATGTCCATGTTACACTAGGGATCATCCGATATATATTCAGAGCCAATGCCAATACAGATTATTGGTCACCTTTTGGGCCGATTTGCTAATAACCATTGCCGATATTCTGTACACTTAAAGTTTTGAAAAAGCAACACAATTTCTGCACAAAACTAACATTAACTAAACATACACTGCCAGCAATAACACTCCTATCACTCTTAGGCAGCCAGTACATGCTGGGGTTAATGAGATCCCAGCATGTACAGTGCAGTTACTGATTGGAGTGCTGACAGAAATCACACTCAACACTCTGTTAGCCAGCCCCAGCAGGGACGCCAACAGGGCATGACAATCATGACGGTTGTCATGGGCCGGCAGTCCTGGGGGGCAGTGGTGTATCCTAGTTTTGTGCTGCCCTAGGCAGGACAAAACTCAGGCGCCCCCCCCCAACCCTTCCCCCGCCCCGCCTTCTAAATACACACACACACACATTCACTGACAGATACACATACACTCGCTAACAGAAACACACACACTAACAGACACACTCACACTCACTAACAGACACACACTCACTGACACACACACTCACAGGCAAACACACTCACACTAACAGACACACACACACAGTCAGGCACACACACTCACTAGCAGACACACACACTCACAGGCAAACACACAATCACTAGCAGACACACACACACTCACTGACACACACATACACACTAACAGACAAACACAGTCAGACACACACACTAACAGACACACACTCACTCACTAGCATACACACACACTCACACTCAGACACACACACACTAACAAACACACACATTAACAGACACACACTCACTGACACACACACACACACAGGCAAACACACTCACACTAACAGACACACACACACACACACACTAGCAGACACACTCACTAGCAGACACACACACTCACAGGCAAACACACACTCACTGACACACAGTCAGACACACACATACACACTAACAGACACACACAGTCAGACACACACTAACAGACACACACTCACTCACTAGCAGACACACAATCACTCACTAGCAGACACACACTAGCAGACACACACACTCACACTCACACAGTCAGGCACAAACACACACTAACAAAACACACACACATTAACAGACACACTCACAGACATATACACACACTCACTCACATTAACACATTTTTTTTTTATTTACCCCCCCAACCTTCTTATCTTTGGGAATGCTGGGGGGGGGGGATTCCCTCTCTCCCTGGGGTCCAGTGGCTGCTGGGCTGGGCGGGCGGCTGGCGAGGGAGCTCTTCCTCTGAGCGGTCTGCTCAGCTCCCTCGCGCACTGCAGAGTGAGGATGGGAACCGGAATATGACGTCATCTTCCGGCTCCCAGCCTCACTCTGCGTTGCGCGAGGGAGCTGAGCAGACCGCTCAGGGGAAGTGCTCCCTCGCCAGCCGCCCGCCCAGCATCCAGCAGGTCAGTTAGCCGCGAGGCTAACTAGGCATTTGCCTGGGCATTTGGGGGCGGCTTGTTTGCCTCGCGGCTAAAACGCCCCTGCTGGGGGGCCTGGACTGCTCTGGGAGTCCCAGGCGCCACATTCCCTGTCTGCACTTATATATATATATATATATAGCGATTATCGGGCCCCCGGCTGCCTGTACACTGCACACGCCATCTTAACTTTCCAGCTGATCTTTTAAGTCTCGCAATGGTAATGCTCTGCAGGTCACAGGCAAGGCTTGTGAGATTTAGAGAGAGGATCATCTGGAAAGTTAAGTTGGAGTGTGCTGGACCACCTCTACAGTGTACAGGTAGCCGGCGGCCTGCACCATGCCACTGGATCATCAGGGAGTGCAATCTTCCCTCTCCCTGGCCACAGGTAAGAAGCAGGGAGGGGGAATAAAATTAAGTTTGTTACAATAAATGGAAAAAACTAAATGCTTTCCCCCCCCCCGCACATTATGCGGCCCCCCCTATTTTACACAACATTTACACACATTGCATGCCTACACAAACACACACTTTGCAGCACACTACATTCACTATACAAACATACAGGGCCGGATTAACATAGGGGCTGATGGAGCTGCAGCTCCAGGCCCAGGCCCAGGCCCATGGAATAGGCCCATTGATTTAACCCCTTAAGGACTGGACTGTTTTTGCGATGTTGTACATTTGCGACCAGGCATATTTTTACACTTTTGTGGTGTTTGTGTTTGGCTGTAATTTTCCGCTTTCTCATTTACTGATTATATATTGTTTTTTTCAGGACAAAAGGGGCTTTCTTTACATACCATTATTTATATAATCTCATGTATTTTAATTGAAAAAAAATACAAAAATCTGATGAAAAATTGAAAAAAATACATGTTTTTTTACTTTTACTTGAAAAATCTTTTACTCATATACAAAAGCGAATGAAAAAAACTGCTAAATAGATTCAAAATTTTGTCCTGAGTTTAAAAATACCTAGTGTTTACGTGCTTTGTTATAGGGCTATAGGTACAAGTAGGATATTGCGGTTTCAAAACATACATTTTTAAAATTTATCAATAGTGACATTGTAACACTATTATCTGTCATAAATCTCTGAATAACACCCACATGTACATATTTTTTTTTTTTTTTTTTGTGAATTTAATTTTTATTTTTATCGGTTAGTCAAGATTCGAAGACTCGCAGGTCTCCAAGGTGAGTTATCAAATGATATGAAGGCATTTGGAATATATCAAAAACAGTAACTTTTAGTCGGGCTCGCAGGCCCACAATGTTGACGGACTTGCAAGTCCCTTTTAACTTATTTTACGAGCATTTCTCTTTTACAGTACATTACATTTATTGCAGTTGTAATTTGTGTGCGGGTTAAGCAGAGGCTCGTCGGCCTTTTGTCCGACTTACTGGTCGGGGTGACCCGACTCCCTGTGGGTTTGACGTTCAATTCTCATGTGTGCCCTCTCATTGACTTGTGTATCTACTTAGATTGGGTTTATGGTCTCTTGGCTTTCCTCTGGAGGGGGGAAGGGAAAGTTAGGGTTGGGGTAGGAAGGGGTGTGAGGGTAGTCAGTCGTCGCCTGTCGTCAGGTGTATGTTCCCTAAGTCCTCTCAGTCTGTAGTGTGGCGGTTGGCGGTTCTAGTTCCCTTTGGAATCCTTCTTTCGCCGTCTCTAGGATCCAATGTGTCCATATATCCATGTAGGCTGTCGGGGAGGTATTAGTCGTCAGGGTCAGTTCCTCTATTGTCCTCAGCTCCTCCATTTGGTTAAACCAGGTCTTAAGTGGAGGTGTTATGGCCTGTTTCCAGTATTGGGGGAGCACTCGTTTGGCTACATTGAGTATTCGAATAGTCATAGATTTTTTGTATTTGGAGTGAGGGGTAGGAGTGTGATGTAGGAGCATTGCTGCTAGTTCCAGGGGGGGTGGTTTGTCCGTGAATTTCTCTAGCATTTTGTGGATGTTTTGCCAGTATGGTTTGATCTTTGCGCATTCCCACCATATGTGTGTGATACTGCCCTCCTCTTGTTGGCATCGCCAGCATAGGCCTGGTTGGCCTGGGTCTATCTGGTGTAGGAAGTGAGGTGTCCTGTACCATTGTGTCAGAAGTTTGTATGCTGTCTCTTGTGTTTTGCTGTGCGTGGAACAGTGGTGTGTGAGGTAACATATGGACTCCCATTCCTTATTTGTCAGCGTGTATCCGAGGGCATCCTCCCATTTCCTCATAAATAGGGGTGTATCTGTCGGGATGTCCGTTTGTAACATGGTGTAAAGGAAAGATACTCCATGTGGGAGCGGGTCTGGGTGCATGCAGACCACTTCCAGTGTGGTATGTTGTCTAGTGAGCGCTGAGCCCTGTGGTAGGGTATGGACGAAGTTGGTTAGCTGGGTGTATCTGAAGTGCTGCATGAAGGTCGGGTGCGCCGCTGTCGTCATGTCTGTCAGTTTTTTACATTTCTCTCCCTGCAGGACATGGTGTAGGCGTGGGTGTGGGTCTGGGAGGATGTCTCTAAAGGCTCTTGGGTCTAATCCCGGGGGGAAGTCGACGTTGTGCGTCAGAGGAAGAAGGGGGGAGGGGTATGGTGACATGGTCCCCTTCCTCGCTATCCTCCTCCATACTTTCATGGTGTGTTTTGTGTATATGGACATTTCGCCCCATTTTGTCGGTTCGCGCCCCCAGGGTAGTCCCGAGAGTGGTCTGCCTGCTTCCGCCTCTTCTACCGTCTTCCAGAGTTTGTGCACGCCGTCTTTTGACCACTCCACAATTCTCTGGAGGTGTGTGGCCACATAGTATAAGTGGAGGTCTGGGAGGGCTAACCCTCCTTTATCCTTAGGTCGTGTCAGGGTAGCGAATTTCACTCTAGGTTTCCGTCCGTTCCATACGTATCTGGTCATTTCTGTTCTAAGGGTACCGAAAAAGGGGCCCGGGATCTCGATGGGGATGGCCTGGAGGAGGTATAGGAGGCGTGGTAGGAAGTTCATTTTTATTACTTGGACTCTCCCTAGCCATGAGATGTGGGGGTACGACCATTCTCGCATGTCTTTTTGGAACGTCTGGAGTGTATCTGTGAAATTTTCCCTGAACATGTCCTCACTTCGATTGGTCAGCCAGACTCCTAAATATCTAATTTTGTGTTCGGCCCATTGGAAGGGGAAGCTTTGTCGGAGGGGGTTCGCCCGTGCAGTAGGGACGCTTACGTTAAGGATATAGGATTTGCCGTAGTTAATTTTCAAATTGGAGATTACCCCATATAGCTGTAGTTCCCTCTGTATGTTTGGGAGGGAAATTTCAGGGTTTGTTACCATGAAGAGTAGGTCGTCTGCGTACGCAGCTACCTTGTGTTGCGTGTTGCCTGTTGTCAGTCCGGTTATGTCTGGGTTGTGTCGGATGTGTGTGAGGAATGGTTCCAGGGCAAGGACGAACAGAAGTGGGGAGAGGGGGCAGCCTTGTCTCGTGCCGTTATGTATTGTGAAGGCATCAGTTAACGCCCCGTTGACCAGCACCTGGGCCGTGGGTTCTCGGTACAATGCCTCTATCCAGCGTCGCATTTGTGGCCCTAGTCCCGCATGGGCGAGTGTTTCAAATAGATATGTCCAGCCGACCCTATCGAAGGCCTTCTCTGCGTCAGTTGACAGCAGGATAAGGCCCCCTTTCATGCCTCCTGTCCCGTGCATGAGGGTGAGTGCCCTGATGGTGTTGTCTCGGGCTTCTCGGCCTGTCACGAATCCCACCTGGTCTGGGTGGATCAGTGATGGGATGTGTTGCGTGAGTCGGGTCGCCAGGATTTTGGCCAGTAGTTTAATGTCGCTATTTATAAGTGAGATTGGTCTATAGTTTCCGCATTGTTCTCTGTCTTTGCCGTCTTTGGGGATAATAGTAATGTGGGCTGTTAGTGTTTGTCTGGGGAAATGGTTTCCGTCTCGTATCGAATTGAACGCTTCTATCATGAGTGGATATAGGTCTGTAGCGTATGTCTTGTAATATTTGGTCGGTAGGCCGTCGGGTCCCGGGCTTTTGCCTGGTTTGGTTTGTTTAACCGCTAGAGCTAGTTCCTCTATTGTGATGGGTTCGTCAATGACCTCCGCTATCTCCGCGCCAAGTGTCGGTGTCTGGTATTTTGTCAAGTAGGCCCGGATAGAGTCTCTGAGGTGTGTTGTCGCCCCGTTGGTCTTCGGTTGGGGGAGCGTGTAAAGATCGGTGTAATACGTGCGGAATGTTCTCATGATGTCTGTCGGGAGGCGGTGTAGGGTGCCCTGTTTATCTCTAATTTTATCAATATATGTGTGTTGCCTCTGCTTTTTCAGCATCGCGGCTAGAAGTTTGCCGCTTTTGTTCCCGTGTACTGTGAAGAAGGCTTTGTGCCTTGTTGCGTCTCTGTGATGTTTAGCCTGCAGTAGTGAGGCTAGTTCCCGTCTCAGTTGTAGGAGTCGGGTTTGGTGTGTGTGGTTCGGGGTTTGTTTATTTTGATTGTCTGTCTCCTGTATCTTGGTCAGCAGTGCCTGTAGTCGGGCTTCAGTCTGTTTCTTCAGTATTGCCCCCTGTTGTATGTAGTGGCCTCGTATCACGCTTTTGTGTGCTTCCCATCGAATCGTCGGGGATGTTTGCTCTGCTGTGTTAGTCGTCAGGTAGTCCTTGATTTTCTCACCTATTAGGGTTGTGACCTCTAGTTTAGTGAGTAGGTATTCGTTCAATCTCCATTTCGAGGTCGTGGGGCGGTAAAGTGGTGATTTAAGTTTTAGTGAGACTGGGGCGTGGTCTGACCATGTGGCCACTCCTATTGTTACTTCAGACACTAGGGAGAGGTCATAGTGTGTGGTGTAGATGTGGTCTATCCGGGAATAAGAGTTGTGTGGGTGGGAGTAAAAGGTGTAGTTTCTTACGTCTGGGTGGTGGGCTCTCCAGCAGTCCACGAGTCGTCGACTCCGGAGTAGGGATTTAACTGTTTGGAGTTGTTGAGTGGGGATGTGGGAGGTGCCCGATGAGTTGTCCCATGATGGGTCAAGAGTTATGTTGAAGTCGCCCCCTAGTATTAAAGTCCCTTCCGCGAATTCTTGAAGTTTGCGAAGTGTCTGTTTGAGGAAGCGGTAGTGTTGTGTGTTTGGGGCATAGATGTTTGCGAATGTGTACTGGTGTCCCACGATCTTCCCTTTAAGGAATATGTATCTTCCTTCGTCATCCGTTTTGCATCCCCCCTCCTGGAACGGCAGCCTCTTGTGGAGGAGTATTGCTGTCCCCCTGGCCTTACCCCCTTGAAAATCGCTATAGTAACCTTGTGTGTAGTGCTGATTAGTCAGTTTGGGTCTATTCCCTTTTTTAAAGTGGGTTTCCTGTATCATTACTATAGAAGCCCGCTGTTTGTGAAAGTCTCTCAGTGCTCCTGTTCTCTTCTCTGGTTTATTTAGGCCTTTTGCATTGATTGTAAGGATGTGTAGGTGGTCTGGGGTCAGTGCCATCCCGCCAAGTCAGGTCGTTGTCGTCGGGTGTTGTGGAAATGACTTTGTCCTGCGTGCCTTTGGTGTGTGTAGTCTCAGGGGTCTCACAGTCAGCTGTCAGTGTCGGGTTGGGGGATCGGGGGTTGGGGTTTAGGTAAGGATCAAGGGGTTGAGGTATTGGAGTAGTCCGAGAGGTTCTCAGAGGTCTCCGTGGTTTGCGCCACAGTGCGTGGCGACTAGGTAGTAGCGTCGGGGAGCGACAGAGCCCGGCACCACCTGTGGTGTCCGTGCAACGCTCACCTTTCGGGTGACGCCTCGCCTACTGGGCGGTGGTTGGGTGTCCAGTCGCCTGGCGCAGTGTCCTTGTGGTGTATCTCGTCTCGTGGCTTCCCTATGTGGCTCCTCAGTGATTACTCCGTAGGAGTTCGCGTGTGGTTCCCCGCCTCGGGGTGTGGTGGTTCTGGGGCTTGCGTGAATGAGTGTTTATGCACGTGTTCTTTTGGTTTGTGATTGGGTTACAAACATAAACATTAACAGCGTTATTAACATTTTGGTTTCAGGTCACAACAGGTGAAAACTTAACAATATTCTAACATTTCACATTTCAATTTTGTGTGCTGTTTACCTTTGTCCCCCTGCGTCCCAGGTTCCCACCCGCCCGCCTATCTAGTGTGTTCTTGTGTCCCTTGTGTCTCAACGCCCTGTTCCCTACATTTATGGGGAGGTGTGGGTGTCCCTGTCCGGGGTTAGAGACTGAGGTTGTTCCCATAGGCGTGGGTCTAGCTGGTGTGTTCTTGTCCCCCTGTCTCTGTGCCTTATGGGGTGGGCCCGTCGTATGGTTCCCTGGTGTGTTGAGCTTCCTCCCCCTGTTCTAGAGGTGTGTGACTGTTCGGCAGGTGGTTGTAGTTTGGTCAGCTTGGTGTTGTCGCTACCCATTTGTCTCGGGTGTGGGGTCGGAGCCCCCACCCCGGGCGCGCCCCGACGGCGGAGCCGCCCACCTGCTCCCCGTGGTTCATTACAGCGCGGCTAGGCCCCGGCGGCCGGGCGCGGCCAGGGGGGCGGGCACCCCCCCTCCAATCCCTCTCACTGTTGTGTTGGTACTAAGAGTTTTTTGGGTCCCTGATACTTCCCCCCCCTCCCTAGTGTGAGTGCATTTAGTCCATGGGTGGCCTGGCAGGCCTGCGGGCACTGCATGCTCAAGCATCTGCGCCGATCTTGCCGCTTGGGTCTCAGGATTCAGTGTATCTCTTTATGTCTCTTGGGCTGTATGTCCGTGTGGGGTCTTAGTGAGTGTGTTGCCCCTTGGGCTATATACTTGCGGTTTTGAGGGTTTCGGTAGTGCCAGTTCCATGTGTTCTGGTCAGGGACGGGCAGTGTCTGTCCAGTTCATTGCTGGGCCGTGTGGTTTCCCGGCAGGGTGGACAGGTAGTGTGCGTCTTTCTACATGTTGGTGCCCGTGGGGCGCGTTGTCTGTTGTCTCGTTCTTCTGGGTCTGGAGGTTTGTTGCGGCTGGCGTTGTACCTCCGGTGAGAAGGCGTAGAAAGCCATTGGGTCTGGCCAGGACATATGTATCGTTGGGAGTTGCAGTTCTCTCGTCAGGTCTTTCAGTTCTCCCTCGCTCTTCACCGTGAAGGGGCCATTGCTTGTGGTGACCTGTAGTCCGGTGGGGAAATTCCATCTGTATCTGATCTTGTTAGTCTGCAATGTCCGCGTGAGTGGGCGCAGGGCTCGTCGATACGCCAGCGTTGCAGGGGAAAGGTCTGGATACAGTTGGATCTCAGCGTCATTGTGGATGATTTGGCTCTGAGCCCTGGCGCTCTTCAGGATATCCTCCTTCACTTGAAAGTGCGTCAGACAGCATATTACGTCTCTAGGAGGGGAGTCAGGTGGGCCCCTGGGTCTGAGTGCTCTGTGCGCCCTTACAAATTCGATGGGCGCCGTGTTCGGCCTTTGCAGGAGGGCATTAAAAATTTCCGTGAGCGTGTCCCTTAATGGGGTAGTTTGGTCGCATTCTTCTGGAAGCCCCCGAACTCTGATGTTCTGACGTCTCCCCCGATTGTCTAAGTCCTCTAAATGGAGGGCCATTTGGCGCAATTGTGTTTCCTGCCGCTTTATGGTGCTCGTGGTGGCGTTTTGCGCCGACATCACGTGGTCGCAATCTGCCTCCACCTGGGCCAGTTTGTGATGGAGCCCCTGCATGTCTTCCCTCAGGGCCTGGAGCTCCCCAGTGATAGATTTGTGGAGGGCGGCATTGGCCTCCTTCAGGTCATTTTTTGTGGGTAGGTTGTTTAGCAGAGTTGCCCAGTCCAGCTGGGGTAGGGTATTGTCAGGGGTGTTTGGTACCTGTTCGTGGTGTCCGTCCCTGGGTGAGGTCGGGCGGCCTGGGCCCAGGCTTGCTGTGTCACTCGAGGCCTGGGGAGTTTGGTCGGCCTGTGTTGTGAGGTACTGGCGCATGCCGGCTGGCTGTGACCCTCTCGGCGTGCTGACGGCCGGTGCAGCCTGTTGGGGCTTGTTGGTTTTGCCCATTATCGCTATTGTGGAGCTGGTTAGGCGGGTGTGTGATCGGAGCCGGGCGGGAGCTCGTGGTTCACGCCGCCATTTCGTCCGGCGCCCAAGCCACGCCCCCTACATATTTTTTTTAAAGTAGACAACCCAGGGTATTCAATATGGGGTATGTCCAGTCTTTTTTAGTAGCCACTTAGTCGAAAACACTGGCCAAAGTAAGCATTCATATTTGTTTGTGTGTGAAAAAAGTAAAAAAACTAAATTGAACGCTAATTTTGGCCAGTGTTTGTGACCAAGTGGTTACTAAAAAAGACTGGACATACCCCATTTGCAATACCTTGGGTTGTCTTCTTTTGCAAATGGTATGCCATCATGGGGGTAATTCTCATTCCTGGGCTACCATACGCTCTCAAAGGCAACGTAACCAACCTGGCCATTTTCAATGTAAAAATATTTGACCCATATATTTGACCTTGTAACTTTCAAAATGCTATAAAACCTGTACATGGGGGGTACTGTTTTACTCGGGAGACATCGCTGAACACAAATATTAGTGTTTAAAAACTGGAAAACGTATCACAACAATTATATCATCAGTAAAAGTGCTGTTTGTGTGTGAAAAATGCAAAAAAAGTAACTTTCACTGACAATATCATCACTGTGATATCTTTTACTGTTTTGAATCACTAATATTTGTGTTCAGCGAAGTCTCCCGAGTAAAACAGTACCCCCCATGTACAGGTTTTAGGGTGTCGTAGAACGTTACAGGGTAAAATACAGTGCTAACAAATTAAATTCTCTGGAATTTCGGCCTGGGTTGGCAGGCAGGTCCCTCAAATTGCAATCAATAAAATTACTGAATTATGTAAAAATATTACATAAATACGCACGTAGAATTTAAATATATATGCATATTTATATATTTGAAGTCTACGTGTATATTTATATAATTATTTATGTAATTTTGTATATGGACGTATGTATATTTCTTATTATTTTTATTTATTTTTATATACATAGATATATATACAAATTCATTCTAAGTGTATTTTGATATAAATATATATATATTAATTTTAAAATACAGTTAGAATAAAAATTTCATATAGCTATATAATTTTTTTTAAATTTTTTATTATTATTTTAAAAAAAATTATTTAATTTAAATTACTTATTATTTATATTTTATAATAATATATATATACAATATATATAGTTATTATATATATTATATATATACACGTGTGTAATTTAATTATAAGTGTATTTTTTTACATATTAATATAAAAATACACTTAGTATGACATTATATATATGATATATAGACATATATTATATAAATATAATATATGTCTATATATCATATATACATATATAATTATTTTTTTTATTAACATTAACTTTATTTTT
>OW240916.1:46013943-46035281 GCA_933207985.1 Pelobates cultripes
TTTTTTTTAAGTAGACAACCCAGGGTATTCAATATGGGGTATGTCCAGTCTTTTTTAGTAGCCACTTAGTTGAAAACACTGGCCAAAGTAAGCATTCATATTTGTTTTGTGTGTGAAAAAAGTAAAAAAACTAAATTGAACGTTAATTTTGGCCAGTGTTTGTGACCAAGTGGTTACTAAAAAAGACTGGACATACCCCATTTGCAATACCTTGGGGTTGTCTTCTTTTGCAAATGGTATGCCATCATGGGGGTAATTCTCATTCCTGGGCTACCATACGCTCTCAAAGGCAACGTAACCAACCTAGCCATTTTCAATGTAAAAATATTTGACCCATATATTTGACCTTGTAACTTTCAAAAATGCTATAAAACCTGTACATGGGGGTACTGTTTTACTCAGGGGCATCGCTGGAACACGATATTAGTGTTTAAAAACTGGAAAACGTAATACCAGCGGGTACTTATACAATGGTATTTAAAAGTGCTGTTTGTGTGAAAAATGCAAAAAGAAAATGCTTTCACTGACAATATCATCGCTGCGATATGTTTTACTGTTTTGAATCACTAATATTTGTGTTCAGCGAAGTCTCCCGAGTAAAACAGTACCCCCATGTACAGGTTTTAGGGTGTCGTAGAACGTTACAGGGTAAAATCTGATGCTAACAGAATTAAATTCTCAGTTTGGCCTGGGTTGGCAGGCAGGTCCCTCAAATTGCAATCAATAAAATTACTGAATTATGTAAAAATATTACATAAATGCGCACGTAGAATTTAAATATATATGCATATTTATATATTTGAAGTCTACGTGTATATTTATATAATTATTTATGTAATTTTGTATATGGACATATGTATATTTCTTATTATTTTTATTTATTTTTATATACATAGATATATATACAAATTCATTCTAAGTGTATTTTGATATAAATATATATATATTAATTTTAAAATACAGTTAGAATAAAATTTCATATAGCTATATAATTTTTTAAATTTTTTTTATTATTATTTAAAAAAATTTTTATTTAATTTAAATTACTTATGATTTATATTTTATAATAATATATATATACAATATATATAGTTATTATATATATACGTGTGTAATTTAATTATAAGTGTATTTTTATATTAATATTAATATAAGTACATATTAATATAAAAATACACTTAGTATGGCATTATATATATGATATATAGACATATATTATATAGATATAACATTTGTCTATATATCATATATACACATATATAATTATTTTTTTATTTTTAATTACTATTAACTTTATTTTTTTAATTGATTTTACACTAGCAGGGAGACTGCCTGTCAGCACAGGCAGTCCCCCTGCAGGCAGACACATGGACACCTATTGTGACCATGTGATCGCTGTGTTAAGCGATCACATGGCCACAGGGGTCCTAATCTGCCGTGGGGAGACTGTCTGGGCTGCAGGCAGTCTCCCCACAACCGGAGCCATGCTGATCGCCGCCGGGGGAACAACGGCGATCAGGTAAGTAGCTCTGACCGTTAGGACGGTTCAGGACCGTCATCGGTCCTCAAGGCAAAAATGCCGATGACGGTCCTGAACCGTCCTCGGTCCTTAAGGGGTTAAAAAAAAATTTTTTTTTTTTTGTTTTTTTTTGTTTTTACATTTTTCTTTTTTCACACACTACTCTTAGGGATTCCACCTGGCTTTTATTTTATTGGCACAGCCAGTATTTGAGGCTGCCTGGCTGGTGCCAATATTGCAGTGATACTGGCAATATAAATGCTGGTATTTTTCTCAGTATAAATGGAGATTACTCTGCAATACCAGCACTGGCCAGTAGGGGTCGCGGATTGTGGAGACAGGCAGGGATAGGAAGTTCCAGCATATCCCTGCCTGCCTATCTATAGTCACTGATCTGCAGGGGTGCAGCTACAGAGAGTCCAGACAGCAACTCCCACCCTGCAGAGACAGCCTACAGCTCAGGGAAGTAAGGGATGGCGGAAAGGCTGCAAAGAGACATGGGGACACTGAGACACTAAGGGACATTGGGAGACATTATGACACAGACACATGGGGACACAGTGTCCCCATGTCTCCCAGCCAGTGTCCCTAGTGTCTCAGTGCCCCCTACTCTCCCAGTGACCCCTAGTCTCCCAGTGCCCCCAGTCTGCCAGTGTCTCACTGTCCCCATGTATCCTAGTGCCACCATGTCTCTCAGTGCCTCAAGTGTCACAATGTCCCCAAGCTAGTGTCCCTAGTGTCTGTGGCCCTGGTGTCTCAGTGTTCCCATGTTTCCCAATGCCGCCATGTCTCAATGTCCCCATGTCCCCCAGCCAGTGTCTCTAGTATCTTTGTCTCTGGTGTCTGTGTCCCCATGTCTTCAAGTGTCCCCTATTTTCCCATTGTCCCCATGTGTCCCAGCCAGAGTCCCCTAGTCTCCCAGTGTCACTGGTGTCTCCGTGTCCCTAGGTCTCCCCGTCTTCCTAGTGTCCTAGTGACATGGGGACCCTGGGATACATGGGGACACAGGGAGACATGGGGCATTGAGACACTGATACATAGGCTCACTGGGAGACCTGGGGACACAACACTAGGGGACACTGGGAGACATGGGGCACTGAGACACTGATACATAGGAGCACTGAGACCTGGAGTAATCGATTCATGGGGGCACTGAGTCATGAGGGCACTGGGAGACATGGGGGCACTGGGAGGAATCCATCTATACAGCAGAGTTAAACTAAGTAGTTTTTTGGTGATTTTACAGCATTTTCTCTTATGTCACTCCTTGTGATTTACATCATGTGATGTCACCCACACATATTTAATTATGCAAATTAGTAAGGACGGTATGTTTTTCCAAGAAAGGTGGCAACCCTAACTACTTTTCACATACTCTTACTTAAGTATGGAAACTTAAGAGGGATGTATGGGAACAAAACTTGTGTGGACTGGCTGACAATGAATATAGCTAAAGGGACACTATAGTCACCAGAACAACTAAGGCTTATTGAATTTGTTCTGGTGAGTAGAATCATTACCACCAGGCTTTTTGTTGTAAGCATGGTCTTTTCAGAGAAAATGCTGTGTTTACATTACATCCTAGTGATAACTTCACTGGCCACTCATTAGATGACTGTTAGAGATCCTTCCTGGGTCATGGCTGCCTAAAATGCATCCAAACATTCAGTGTCTCCTCCCTCTGCATGCAGACACTGAACTTTCATCATAGAGATTCATTAATTAAATTCATCTATATAAGGAGATGCTGATTGGCTGTGTTTGAATCATGCTGGCTCTGACCCTGATCTGCCTATGGGGAAGCACTGTGATTGGATCAGGCCACCACTTCTAATGATGTCAGCAGACTGCTTGTTTTTATGAGTTTAACAGCATGCAGAGTTACAGCTTCAGGCTTGAATATAGTAGGATTTTGCTATATTTATGGAGGCATGAGGGGCCCAGGGGGGCTAGATGGTGGTAACACTATAGGGTCATGAATTCATGTTTGTGTTGCTGACCCTATAGTGATCCTTTAAGGTAATGCTGACTTTGGTCTCTCTAACACTGTGGCATGTTCCCTTTCTTCTACACTCACTACATACAGCTTTTCTCCGTCCCAAACCATATACCAGGAGCTTCTGTCTGCTAGTAAGAAGGTAAGGAGACAAGTGGACGAGCAACTGCTAGGGGGCGGTCCTTAGAAAGCGTTGAGTGAGCACATCATTAGATGCATTTATGCCAAGCTCAGGGTGCTGTCTGCATAGTATGCCCTTAGTTGGCCAGCCTGCAGGATTGGCAGGCAGCCTGGCATGCATTCATGCCAGGCTGGCCTTCTAATTCTTTGAGCAGACATGTCCTCTTTTTGCTTGACTGGACACTGCTGTTAGGGGTTATGGATCCTGCTTGACTGGACACTGCTGTTAGGGGTTATGGATTTACTTGAAATATGAAAACATAAATTAGAGAGAGATTAGCCTAGGGTATGTGTTTTCTTATAGCTGCTGTTTTCTTTCTCTCCAGCACCATATCCATGAGATACATGATGCTTGGGAGGTATGACTGTTTTTGGTCGATATGATTCTGTAATTAGGCCCGTCATAATTGTCAGCACCAGGCCCACTGGGCTCTTAATCTGGCCCTGGCTAAGCCGTGCACTCAATGCTGGGGAAGCCAGACAGCGGGCATGCCGCCAATGCCAGGAGAACAGGCAGGGTTACGTACTTCACAATAACCCAGCCAGCCTAATCTCCTGTATGTTTGCTCCTGTCCTGGCTGTACTGCAGCAGAGAGTACAAAATACAATGTGTGCCAAAATTTCACAGAGGTAAATTTTCTATGTAAAATAAAATGTTCTTTCAAAAGACAAAAGTAACTCTTAAAGTATATATATATTTAAATATACTCAATAAATGTTGCAAAGCACATAACACACTGATGGCGAATAGGATAAATTACCCTCTGGGAAACATAGATAGTGGGTGAGGTTGTTGTGGGGTGCACTATGCAAGTTTGGTTTCTTCAGCTGCCCCTTAGTCTCAAGTAGTCAATCTACTCCCGTTGACTTGCCTTGAGATTATTTTGGTAAACCAGGGCCAGTACGTATTGTGTGCGTGTCAAGTAAATTAATTCCTCAACAGCACAGATTCTTGGCTTTGACAGCAAATAAGCAGAATGTTCCACTTTCCTTCAATGTAGAGTTAGAATAGGTAGATCGGATGAATATATCAAGAAGATTGATTTAAATGGAACACTTCGGTCACCATAACAACTTAATCTAAATTAAGTTGTTAAAGTTCCAGGAGGCACCCTGGGCATACTTTTACTTTATGGGATTAAGGGATAAAAACGGTCTTGAATGATTTAACACCAAAGTGATCCTTCAGTGCTGATCAGCAGGTTCCATGGGCAGCATTTAACTTCAAAATCTCAGTTTCACGAGTGCCACTGGGCAGGGGCTCCGCTGATTTGCTTAGAGAAACTTACCTTTTTTATCGCTCTAAGCCAATCAGCAGTGTCCTTTCTCAGTGGCACTCTGTGCTTCCTGAAATGGAGATGCAAGCCACCCGGGGGATCGGCGCTGGAGGCTCACTTTAAAACCATTAGATTAAGTTGTTATAGTGACCAGAGTGTCCCTTTAAGATATCTAAGTATCATGTGCTAGAGAAATGAGTCTAAAAAAGGCATGCCAGACAAAATAGTTGTATCATCTGTAATTATAAGGGGCATGGATTTAGGGTGTTGTGACAATAGCAACACCATAGAGAGCAGGCACCGAGTGAGGGATGTCAATAGGAATATTACAAATAGGCATAAACGTGAGGGGTAAATGGTGAAAGATTTATCTTCAGCGTTCTATGATAAGGGGACAAAGTGCCACACTCAATGGGATACTTGCTGAGGAAGCCACTGGAGGGAGAATGAATGATGAGGCGTTTCCTGTTGTTCATTAATTATCCATTGACAGATTGCTTGTTGCTCTCCACTCCAATAGAAAATACAGATGTACAGTCTGCTAATAAAGACGAAAATAGAGGAGAACTGTTTATGGGCAGATAATACTTAATAGCGAAGTCGGTTCCAGGTTTAACACTCTAAACACATTTAAAAATCACTTTCTTCAGTTCAACTAAGAAAGATCTTGACAGCTGGATTGGGAGGGTCCACCATGAATAGAGTATATTGAGAAGTTTATCCATTATACCAACACTGATGCGGCCTAACCAAGTAATATGTGGGACTGACCATATCGGGTAAGTCATATGTTATTTTTATTTATTGCGAGAGATAGAAATTCTGTTTTATAGAGGAGTGACTCCTAATCAGAAGTATGTAAGATAGTTCTTGCACCAATGGAACGGGAAAGCTAATGTAGCACCACCTCAGGTAACTGTTTTTCTGCTTTAAACATACCTGCCAACTATTGCCTGGCAACAATCGTGACAGTGGGACAGGCCTTCTGAGGGGGTGTCACCAATAATAATTGCATAATTCTGGATGCCAGAAATTGGCTGGCCCAACCACTGTAGGAGCATGCCAGGTTCTCAGTATCACGGTCGTGTGATATAACCCAACACGCAGTATGTAAACCCACAGAAAACCCAAGCACGTATTACCGAACCTTAGAATGGTCAGATTTAACGTAGGTAAAAAAAGAGTATTCAGAGGATTGCCAAAAATCAGAACACCAGAGTTCAGGAGAACGATACAAGAATAGCCGAGTCAGGATACCAGAAATCGGGAGGACAAAAATACAAGCCGAGGGAACCAGAAAGCAGGAAAGTCAAAAGCCAAGCTGGGTCAGTATACAGAAACAGTAAATATGCAAGGAGAATCAAAGAGCACTAAGGGAAACGCAAGGCACAAGGCAAAAGGCTCCCCTTTTATAACGGAGTATCTTTTGCTTTAAGGCCAAGCCCCCAAAATGTTCTGGGCCTGTACTGGTTTTGCGGGACCGCATCAATGACATCATGACGTCATAAAAAGTGGTGTGACTCCAGTGTCCGGCGTGGGACATGTTGAACTCGTTGGAAGAGGAGTCTGCCCTGGATTCTGCACCATGTGGGTGTGATGGAATAAGGTTAGAGATCTTGACACTCAGATAGCCTCCTGGATAACTGCCCTACATATAGGACCCGGTTCTACTGCCCACTTCACAGCTCAATCTCGTCTAATGACGCACTGGTGTTGGGCTGGCTGGGAATAGCTTTCTGGTGTCCCCAAATGCGGGACAAAGGGGAATTAAAGTGGGATGGCAGGACAGGACACCAAAATTGGAACTGTACTGCCAAACACAGATAGTTTTTTGTAAATAAATCATTTAAAACAGATTGTGATAATTTGAAAAGCAAATTTCCAGAACAATTAGATTTAGGCCTTAGGAAAAGGAGGGGAATTGGAGAGTGACAGTGTACTATGACAGCAGTAAGTATCTTCATTCACTCACTAACACTGTTATGTCAATATTATACTGTAAATCATAGCAGCTTTGTACATGAGCATTTGTGGTGGCTTTTTGAAGTAACTTGAAGGCCTGGCAAATAGATTAGAACTTTAAAGGCTGAACCTTATAGTAAAATGCATGAATTGAAAATATGCTCGAAGATAGAGTGCAGACAGTTTGCTTAGCAGAGGGCCCTTGAGTGGTGTATGTTTACAGAATCAGCATTGCTGCCTATCAACAGAGTATCTGTCCCATTAGTGCAGCCTGCTCAGACTCTACGCGGCGTGTGTGTTTCTGCTTTAGGGTGCACAACCTTATACAATAGGCTGCGCACGCCTATGCACAACACCCTTACACACACACAGCACACACTAACAACACCCTTACACATACACACTAACAGCACCCTCACACTAACAACACCCTTACACACACAGCACCCTCACACATACACACACACACACACACACACACACACACACACAGCACACACTAACAGCACCCTTACACACATCACTCTCACACACACAGCACACACTTACAGCATCCTTACACACACAGCACCCTTACACATACACACACTAACAGCACCCTTACACACACACAGCACACACTAACAGCACCCTTACACACACAGCACCCTCACCCACACACACAAAGCACACACTAACAGCACCCTTACACACACACACACACACACACACACACACACTAACTGCACCCTTAAACATACACACACACAGCACACACTAACAGCACCCTTACACACACAGCACCATCACACACACAGCGCCTTCACACACACAGTGCCCGCACACACACACAGTGCCTGCACACACACTGTGCCTTCACATACAGCGCCTGCACATACACAGTGCCTTCACACACAGCACCTACACACAGCACCCTCACACACACAGCAGTGTGTGTGTATATGTATGTGTATATATATATATATATATGTATACGCAGCGTGTGTGTTTCTGCTTTAGGGTGCACAACCTTATACAATAGGCTGTGCACGCCTATGCACAACACCCTTACACACACACAGCACACACTAACAACACCCTTACACACACACACACACACACACAGTAGCAGCACCCTCACACTAACAACACCCTTACACACACAGCACCCTCACACATACACACACACAGCACACACTAACAGCACCCTTACACACAGCACCCTCACACCCACAGCACCCTTACACACACACAGCACACACTAACAACACCCTTACACACACTAACACCAGCACCTTACACACAGCACACACTAACAGCACCCTTACACACACAGCACCCTCACCCACACATACAAAGCACACACTAACAGCACCCTTACACACACAGCTCTCTTACACACACACACACACACTAACAGCACCCTTACACATACACACACACAGCACACACTAACAGCACCCTTATACATACAGCACCATCACACACACACACACAGCGCCTTCACACACACAGTGCCCGCACACACATACAGCGCCTTCACACACAGTGCCTGCACACACACAGCGCCTTCACACACAGCGCCTGCACACACACAGCGCCTTCACATACAGCACCTTCACACACACAGCGCCTTCACACACAGCGCCTTCACACAGCACCCTCACACACACAGCAGTGTGTATGTGTATGTATGTGTATATATGTATATGTGTGTATATATATATATATACGCGGCGTGTGTTTCTGCTTTAGGGTGCACACCCTTATACAATAGGCTGCGCATGCCTATGCTCTAGAGCACACCTTCCAACAAAAATTTTTAATAAAGCAATCTAAGGTTGTCACACACACAGCACCCTTACACACACACAGCACACACTAACAGCACCCTTACATACACAGCACCCTCACCGACACACACAAAGCACACTAACAGCACCCTTACACACACAGCACTCTTACACACACACACACACTAACAGCACCCTTACACATACACACACACACACACAGTAGCAGCACCCTCACACTAACAACACCCTTACACACACAGCACCCTCACACATACACACACACAGCACACACTAACAGCACCCTACACACAGCACCCTCACACACACAGCACACACTAACAGCACCCTTACACACAAGCACCCTTACACATACACACACTAACAGCACCCTTACACACACACAGCACACACTAACAGCACCCTTACACACACAGCACCCTCACCCACACATACAAAGCACACACTAACAGCACCCTTACACACACAGCTCTCTTACACACACACACACACACACACACACACACTAACAGCACCCTTACACATACACACACACAGCACACACTAACAGCACCCTTATACATACAGCACCATCACACACACACACACAGCGCCTTCACACACACAGTGCCCGCACACACATACAGCGCCTTCACACACAGTGCCTGCACACACACAGCGCCTTCACACACAGCGCCTGCACACACACAGCGCCTTCACATACAGCACCTTCACACACACAGCGCCTTCACACACAGCGCCTTCACACAGCACCCTCACACACACAGCAGTGTGTATGTGTATGTATGTGTATATATGTATATGTGTGTATATATATATATATACGCGGCGTGTGTTTCTGCTTTAGGGTGCACACCCTTATACAATAGGCTGCGCATGCCTATGCTCTAGAGCACACCTTCCAACAAAAATTTTTAATAAAGCAATCTAAGGTTGTCACACACACAGCACCCTTACACACACACAGCACACACTAACAGCACCCTTACATACACAGCACCCTCACCCACACACACAAAGCACACTAACAGCACCCTTATACACACAGCACTCTTACACACACACACACACTAACAGCACCCTTACACATACACACACACAGCACACACTAACAGCACCCTTACACACACACAGTGCCTGCACACACACAGCGCCTTCATATACAGCGCCTTCACACACAGCACCTACACACAGCACCCTCACACACACAGCAGTGTGTATGTGCATGTATGTGTATATATGTATATGTGTGTATATATATATATATATACGCGGCGTGTGTTTCTGCTTTAGGGTGCACACCCTTATACAATAGGCTGCGCACGCCTATGCTCTAGAGCACACCTTCCAACAAAATTTTTTAATAAAGTAATCTAAGGTTGTCAAATATCCTAGCATAACTAAAGGGGGCTTCCTTCTGTGGACGACTCCCTTCAAAACAGAGTTGACAGCCATTTTGTGGTATATTGTTATTAATGATAATTAAAGGTATACTCTATGGAGTACAGGTTGCAGTGGCAGTCTTATCTATTTTTGGTATTCTGCTCCCTCTGAACTGTGGAATTGAAGAGTTTATCCCAGTAGTGAGTGCTGATTTTCATTGAGCATTCATTGACATTTAACATCCATTTAACACGAAGGACTCACACTATTGATTGCCTGATTGGAGAATCTATTGAACATATGCATGTCTCAAACACAATGCAGTTAAATAAATCTTTGATACTTAACCAACAACAAAGCTACAAACTAGGATGAACATATTCTAGATTCTATTTCCCGACTCTGGCGTGACGGAGTTGAGACAAATCTGCATGAGACAAGACAACAAATGACACAAACAATTAATGTAAAAAAAATAGCTGTGTGTAAGTTCTGATTTTATTGCAAGACACAGAGGCTCATTTTGCATATCCCTTTCTTTACTGTCCACCAATAGCAGCAAAGAATACAAAAAATAATGCATATATAGTAACATGGGTCACTCCCAGCCAAGTCCCAGTATAATAGCAGGCACCACAATGATATATTCCTCTTTTTTTGCTGCTCCACAGTCAGATAAGTACCTAATTTTCTCTGTTCTGTGGGATTGTCAGTTTTTTGTGGTTTTTGTTTGCTATTATGCTGTTATTGTCCTGGACCTGAGAGCCAGTTCTAACTACAGTATATACTTTGTCCCTGTGCCCTCTCAGGTCCAGTGGGGAATACCCCTGGAATTTGTTATTTTAAACCCTGTTCCTGGGGACTTGTATAAAAAGCCGGCCAGTTGGCCTGAATAAAACCATTTCTGTTGTACCCTTCATCTAGTTCAGGCTGATGTTTGGGTATATGACTGACTGCTGAGGAAGACTTCTTGTATGCTGCATTCTAGCTGGAGAATATTCCTCTTGATACCCGAACTGCAAGCTATAATCACTCAGCTCTTAGCAGTTCGGGAGGAACCGAATATGAATGGGTGTCTGATATACCAGCATTCATAACAGTCACCTTCTCTGCGGTTCCCGTCTCTCTCGTCCGCCTAGACCGCATTATTCATCCACTTGGGATGTCTCTGTTGTTCTGTCTTTTGTCAATGCCTGGCCTTCTAGCCAGGATCTCTCGTTATGTCAATTTTTGGCTAAATTGGTTTGTCTCTTTTGCCTCATCTCTTGCAAAAGGGTGTTGGATGCCCCTGCATTGGATATTGATGCCAGATCATACACTTGGAAGGGTGTGACTTTTAATATTTCCAGACATACTAAATCTTCTTTTAAGTCAATGTCGTATCCGGCATTTCCTGCAACATGGAATTTGTGTCCGGTGGCGTGTTTACGTGAATATTTAGATCATACCAGGGCACACTGTTCCGCTTCTACGCCCCAACTTTTATTGTCTTTTTGAGCTCCTTTTGCTCCAGTGGCAAGCGCTACGTTGTCCCGTTAGTTCAAATGGTTTTTGGACCAGGCTGGTATCAACATTTCTGTTTTTGGAGCGCATTCTGCCTCCTCGATTATGGCATTGGCATAAAAAACGGATTGTTTTCCTGGCACTGGAGTTTCCCTTTAAACTTGCAATATGAGCCTCAGTGTCTTGCAATAAAATTACATGATTGTGACTATTAGAATGAATGTTTTAGTTCGCAGACTAGAGCGCCTGTTAAAGGAACACTATAGTGTCAGCAATACAAAGGTGTATTCCTGACACTATAGCTGTAAAAATATTTTAGGAGACCGGCCCCCCTGTTAGAATAGTAAAAGTAATTTTACACACCGTTATTCCAGCACTGCGTAGGTCTTTGTCAAAGCTGGCTCCGTCCTATAGGAAAGCATTGAGAGGCAATTGCCCATGTGATGCAAAACGCTGCGCTTCGAAATGCATTGACTCCCATCTCTATGGGGAGTGCTCAGCGCCGACCGTGAAGACGCTGAACGACACTGTGTAGCACTGACCCAGAAAGCACCTAGGTGTGTTCCTAGGCAGTAATATAAACATTGCCTTTTATTGGAAAAGGCAATGTTTACATTAAAACGCCTGCGGGGAAAGGTTATAACTACATTAAGCTGTACTTCTTCTGGTAACTATAGTGTCCCTTAAAGATACATAATATTTAGAACTTTAGAGCCCTAGGAACATATACACAAATAATTGATTGACTGATGATCTCAGCCAATCCAATGCGTTCCCATAGGAAACATAAGAAAACATGATTTAATTTAAATGTAGTGTAGTAAATGGAGTTTTGCTCTACTGTTTTGGCAGAAGCAGGATAAACTGCACTTTTCAGCTGTAAAGAAAAATGGAGGAGGAGGGGTGGTGGGGGGGGGGAGGGGGGAGAACCCTACCACTTAATTGACATAAAGTGTTCAGGGTGCCTATACTGCAGCACTCTGGGGAACAGTACATATGCATGTTTAATCTAGGAATCAACCATGAATTAACCTCAAACACTAATTTAGTTTAGAAAAGTGAACCAACCAACAACACCAAACTATACTACCTTTAAAAGAACAGCTCTCCTAAGAGATTGAAAAAGCAAACTGGCTAAGTATGTCTCAAGCCTTGAATATCATTAAATAAGAGGGAGGAAGAGGACATATCTCCTAAGGGCATAAACACCCTAATGAATACGTATAGATGCGGAAGGCAGCCATAAAATACAACGGGCCATATCTTCCACATGAGTCATTGGTCCATTATATTGTGGTGCAGATAACTTCAAGCAATTCACGAAAATACTGCAGGGATACTGCTAGTGGGTATTATAAAGTCCATCAAATTAAGGTATGTTAACACAAAGGCCCATAATCATGCCATAAATAGTAAGGAAGGGGAATTACAGACCTGAAACACAGGAGCAGTAAAAAAGAGTGTGTATGGGGAGATGCTATAGATTAGGTTACAATGGCCATAGAATAAGATGTACAAAAACCTGTAGCCTAGAATCATGGATATTACATTCTACGACATCTTTAGTTGAAGTACCCCCTAACCCTAAATCCCCCTTAATCATCTTAAATTCATACCAATCACAATGCAGAATGTTTTTAATGCAGTTTTGTAATTTATTAGGAATAATTTGGATTATACACTGAACTGACCATCCACAAGGACATGATGAACAGCAGGCCTAGCGAAGATTCTAAAAAGAGAATTTATGACACTTTCAACATCTGTAGTTTAGGAGAAAATGATAAATAAACCTGTCCACAAAATGTCTCTCCTTCTAAACAGGAACACTCGGCCTGGATACACATAGTACGTAGCTCTTCTCTCGTGGTTAAAACAACTCCGTCACTTTGCAGGTTTTGCGTTTAAATGAATCCCTTTTTGTCCCTTTCTTTCTCCTTGTTTTTTTTTTTTTTAATTTCACTTAGGTTGTTTTTAAATTATGCATAAAAAGAAGAAGGGGCAACTTTTTTTTTTTTCATGGGGAGTGTGATTTTGACAATGGATAGAGATTAAGCGAAGTTCAGTTTCAGTTGCTAAACTAAGTTACCCACAATTCATCAGTCAAAAGAGTCCCACAGAACGACAAAGTACAAACATCATGGACGGAGGAGAACAAAATGGAGATGCCCAGGTACTGAAACTCGTCCAAAAAAAGAAAACAAATGTAAATTTATTAAGGGAAGTTTCAAAGAGGGGAGTATAATCGTAGATATTGCAACTGGGTTTCTCCACCACCGATTGATCCATCTGGTGGCAGAGTTGCTAGGAGTCAAGTGGGCTAGCCAGGGAAGGGAAATTCAAGCAAGCAACCAGACCCACAGACATAGGAGAAAAATAAGAAGTTGAAAAAGATGAAACCATAAACAGCCCTTAAAGGTAAATTGTCAAGGAAGACGACATCAGAATACAAGACTCTGATTTATAATTTTTCAGTGTTATTAATATTTTCACAGATATAAAACAGGAACTGTTTACATCAGCTTGATAATTGCTAATTCAGAGAATACCCTTAGGGCACTTCCTAGAAGCCAGCCTATGCGTGTTAAAAGAATAGTAACTAACCAGGTAGGAAACAGGAGGGTGACTAAAACATTTTGTATATGTGTGTGTTCAGGGCCAGAATGGGAACTAGAGTTCACTCACCAAGAGTAGCACTGTCCCCCCCTCCCAGGCTAAAGGTAAGAAAGGAGGAGGCATACAATCAAAGCTTGTTTATTTATTTATTTAAATTAATATGTATTGATAATAATATGCCCCCCCAACACACATGCCCTCCAAACATATTCACACACCAGCACCCTCACTCACACACCACACACACTGCACCCCTGACATTCACAACACCCTCACACACACACACACTGCACCCCTGATACTCACAGCACCCACACACACACACACTGCACCCCTGACACTCACACACACACACACACTGCACCCATGATACTCACAGCACCCTCACACACACACACACACACACACACTGCACCCCTGACACTCACAGCACCCTCACTCACACACACACACACACACACACACACTGCACCCCTGACACACACAGCACCCTCACTCACACTGCACCCCTGACACTCACAGCACCCTCACTAGAGATGTCGTGAACCGTCCGCGAACTTCTCGCGAATGGTTCGCCACAGTTCGCCACAGTTCGCCACGAGCTGTTCGCGGCAAACTCCGGTCAGCTGACACGTCCTGGCCAATCTTCAGCAGACCCTCCCTCCCAGACCCTCCTACTTCCTGGACAGCATGGATGATGTCCAGGAAGTAGGAGGGTCTGGGAGGGAGGGTCTGCTGGAGATTGGCCGGGACGTGTCAGCTGACCGGAGTTTGCCGCGAACAGCTTGTGGCGAACCGTTCGCAAGAAGTTCGCGGACGGTTCGCGACATTTTTTAACCCTCACACACACACACACACACACTGCACCCCTCACACTCACAGCCCTCTCACACATACACACACACACACTGCACACAGCTTCCTCACACGCACATAGCACCCTCACTCAAACACACACTGCACCCCTGACACTCACAACACCCTTACTTCCACACACACACAGCACCCCTAACACACACACACACACACACTGCACCCATGACACTCACAGCACCCTCACACACAGCTTCCTCACATGCACATAGCACCCTCACTCAAACACAGCACCCTCACACACAGCACATACATACATACATTGCACCCCTCACACACACAGCACACCTTTTGCACACACACTACACCTCTTACACACACACAGCCCCCTCACACACACACACACACACACAGACACACACACTGCACCCTCACACACACTGCACAATACTCTTGCCTGGCATTTTTGTCTCCTGGTATCCCATCTATGCAGACACGAGAGACAAATTTCAAGCAAACACAGTGCAAGCAATGTTATTAAATTTGATTGCGCTGTGCAGAACAAATACAGGGCCTTTTTCCCATGCTAGAGCTCTTCAGCAGAGTTCTGCACATGGTCTGCCCTGGAAGAGCATTGAACCAACATGCTCACTTTGTGATAGGGCTTGCTTGTCATTGGTGATGACAAAACACACCCTATCTGGCTCCGCCCTCTTTTCAGTGGCCAGTGTAATAAAAAATGCCCAGGCCGAATTTACTTCCCAATCCGGCCCTGAACACACACATATGCATCACTCTACAGCTCGCGAGGGAGCTGAGCAGAGAGCTCAGGGGCAAGTGCTCCCTCGCCGGCACCGCCCGCACAGATTTTTACTTAGCCACCCACCTGCCTAGACTGTTAGCCGCAAGGCTAACAAGACCTTTGCCCTGGGCATTTGGGGGCGGCTTTTTTTGCCGCCCCCTGGAAAATGCTGCCCAAGGCAAATGCCTTGTTTGCCTCGCTGCTAATACGTCCTTGGTCCAGTGGTGGCTCAGCCTGATGGGAGTCAGAATTCCCACTCTGACTCCATCCTCTTCCTCCCGTGCAGCTCCCAGTGGTTGCTGGGAGGAGTGACCAGGGCAGTCGCTTCCTCCCAGCTGTGATGTCATCTCAGGGGGCCAGGTTGCGCTGTTAAAGTCCACCCTGAGGGCCACACATTATGGTGGTGCCATTCAGGGGTAGTCAGAGTGGCACTGTGGGCAGGGGGTGCAATCTCTGGGTGACCGGCAGGATGGGTGGGGGGGGGGTACGGGTGTTACAGACAAAAGAAGGGCACTTGAGGGGAGGGGCAAAAGAAGTGCACAGGATCGAAGGGGGACAAAACAAGGGCATAGCACAGGAGGGGAGCAAAAGAAGGAGGGGGACAAAAGAAGGACACAAGAAGGAAGAGGACAACAAAGGGCACAGTAGGAGGGTCACAAAGAAAAAAAGAGGGGCTGAGGGGGATCAAAGACATCCACAGAGGGGCTGGGGGAGACAAAGAGACGAACAGAGTGGCTGAGGAGGCACAAAGAGACACACAGAGGGGCCACAAAGAGACACACAGAAGGGCTGAGGGAACAAAGAAACACACAGAGGGGCTGAGGGGGCACAAAGAAACACACAGAGGGGCTGAGGGAGCACAAAGAGACACACAGAAGGGCAGAGGGAACAAAGAGACACACAGAGGGGCTAGGGGAGACAGAGACAAACAGAGTGGCTGAGGGGGACAAAGAAACACACAGAGGGGCAGGGGGGGCCATGAAACACACAGAGGGGCTGAGGTGGCACGAGACACACAGAAGGGCTGAGGGAACAAAGAGACACACAGAGGGGCTGAGGGGGCACAAATAAACACACAGAGGGGCTGAGGGAGCACAAAGAGACACACAGAAGGGCAGAGGGAACAAAGAGACACACAGAGGGGCTTGGGGAGACCGAGACAAACAGAGTGGCTGAGGGGGACAAAGAAACATACAGAGGGGCTGGGGGGCCACGAAACACACAGAGGGGCTGAGGGAGCACAAAGAGACACACAGAAGGGCTGGGGTAAGGGGAAATTAAACACACAAAGTGGTTGTGGAAGAAACATACACACAAAGGGGCTGGGGGAAGAAAGAAGCCTGCCATCCAGCCACAGCATCCTGCCACAGCAGCCAGCCTTCCACAGTAATTAAGGTGAGAAGAGCCAACTTGGGCTGTGTATCAGAGAGCTATATTATATCACCGTATTGTAAATGGGGGTTAGAGAGACCCTCTCCAGGAATCATTAGACTAAAAAGATAGCGGGTAGTTTTTACATTTTACTGCTATCATGTGCCATCTGAGACACCTTTTTATAAAGAAAATAGCCTTTCTTCATAATTGTTTTCTATTCCCCTTATAAATGTTGTAGCCCACTTATGCACTTTTTCTAGTTCTGCAATATTTTTCTATTCAAAATTACACTGTTTTTTTAAGGTGGGGTCCCACCTTAACTTGTAAAGAGGCAAAATTATATTTTGAACATGCAACTCAATACCCCTTTTTTTTTTTTTTTTTTTTGAAGTGCAGATAAATACACATCCTCTCGCCAAGCCCCAACAGCTTGAGACCAGGAAAGCAATTTACACAATTTATAGGCATTAAGGCGTTGGTAAAAGATAAACATGCACATATATATTTTTAAACGTATAACAACAGATTTAGGAACATGCGTATCAGTTTTGTCCTAGGCAGTATCCTTGCTTAGATCTGTTTGTGAGGGTAAACGTGTACGACTATGTCATAGTCTGCGCATACAGCACAGGGGGACGTTAGCTTGGTTCCCTGAGAGGTATCATATTGGTAGCTGTTTGAAAAATAAACTAAAACTAAAACTTAAAAAATAAAGAACAGAAAATGTAGCAATGGTAAAAGAATATATTAACACTAACCCATCATTGTATATAGGGGAGGTTTGCAAGACATGGGTGTGATGTCTGGGTTAGGTGTGCGACTCTGCGAGGGCCTATGCCATTTCAGGAGCGGGTGCTGGCCCATATTTGCCTGTAACCTCTGTGTGTCAAACGGTCTTGCCGTCTAAGGGGTGTTGAGGGTGTAGGGGTTGCGTGCATTGGGAGCCTCACTAGTGTATGTGGGTGAGAAGTAGTTTGCGGAGTAATGCCAACAGGGGTATAGAAGTAAAGGGAAGAGGAGAGAAGAGACAAAGGAAGTATATACACATTTCCAGTGGGTCAGCGGGGCATCCAGTTCGTGGGGTTATCCCTGGGTATGGTGATGTGAGCTCCTGTCAAAGTTCAAGTTGTTGCTGCTGCGTACTGGTCTGGCGTGCGCTTTTGTGGAACGAAAGGGGCGATCTGGTTTGGGTCCCAGTTATGGGTACGTTGGTTCTCCAGTTTGTGTTGGTCGAGGGAGTCCATAGGCAGTCCCAATATGTGCAGCAAGGCCGTGGCTTCCTGGAGCTCTTGGACTTGGTGAGTGGTATCATTATGGTAGACCTGCAGCGTGCGGGAGGGGCGCCAGCGGTACCTCACATCGTGTTCTTGAAGGAGTGCAGTCAGTGGTTTGAGGGATCTGCGCCAGGCTAAGGTTTGCCCTGATAAGTCAGCGTAGAAGGTGAGTGTCATTGTTTCAAACTGGTATGGGGTTTTCCCCCTCAGGGCGTTAAGCACAGTGGTCTTGTCTGCTCCACTCCTGAACTGGACCACCAGGTCCCTTGGTTCTGCAGTTGAAGCCTTGTTGGATCTTGGGATGCGGAACAAACCCTCCAGCTGCATTGCCTTAGCTTGTTTCGATGGCAGCAAGGTGTCCCACAGCCGCCTTGTGAAGTGCGGTAACTCCGCGTCCAGAACGGTCTCGGCTACCCCCCGCACCTTTAGATTGTTGCGGCGCCTGTTGTCCTCCAGCGCTGCAAAGCGGCGTTCGTGCATCAAATTTTGTGTGCGTAGGTCTGCCATCTCCCGTTGGAGTGTTGCTATATGCTGGGTGTTCTGGGTGGTTGTGCCCTCCAGGGTTCCCATGCGGCCTGTGAGGCCCTGTATATCGCTGCGGACCGCTGCCACATCAGCTGAGATATGTTTCTGGAGGTCTGCTAGGAGTTCCTGCAGCACCGCTTTAGTCACCGGTGCGCTGTCAGGTTTGTCCGGGTTGTGCTGCAGTCTTGTTGCCCCTCGCGGGGTCTGTTCCTCCATTCCGCCAGAGTAGTCATCCGAGTAATCGGATTCACAGTCTGAGAGGGCGGCCATTTTAGGCCCCGTCACTCCCTGCGCCTGGCGCCACATATCGCCAATCGTCATCCCCAGGTTTGGTTTGTCGGGTCTTTGTTTTTTATTCTTCCTCCCCATGTCGGTTAGGCTTTGTGTGGGGGTTCCCCGGGTCCCGATGGCTGGAGGTAAGGCGGCTAGGAAACCGATTGTCGTGGCTATGTGCCGGAGCTCTCAGATTTGCGACCGCTCGCTACTGCGTTCAGCCCCGCCCCTCAATACCCCTTTTTATACATGGAAACACCTTACTAGCTTCTGCAATGTCAGACCAGCATTGCAAGTTGATGCCTTGTTTGTTATTTATAATTGATTGTTCCAACTCCTTTTCATTTAATGTTATCTCTAACCAGCCCATTTAAGGGATACTCAACTGCTCTAATTCAAAATGTAAAAAAAAGAAAAATTACTATTTAGTAAATATAACTCTAATGAAAACATCAATTTATTTAATTATACATTGTTTCATTGAGGGTTTATCTAAAAACAGATTGCAAAAGCAGCAAATCTCTTCTCTGTATCCTTTACAAGCCCTCCCCTTCTAACCCACCCAGAGTTTCTGTGGCTGTCCAATCACAGACTTCCTAATGCAGCTCAGTGAGACATCTTTGCAAAGAAGGTGTTCTTAGCTATTGCCTATCTCTACTGAGCTAAACAAACCAGGAAATAACAGGACAGGTTTTCTGATTGAAAGCAAGGTGGGTGTAAAATTGTTTATTTATAGAAATGTCAATTTCTGAAATTCTGCTCTTTTTTGTAAAATGGCAAAAAAAAAAAAAGAGGACACACTCCTCACATAAGGCACCACAGCAAGCTGAAGTCCTTCAGGTGTCTGTAGTGTCCCTTTTATTGTATACAGTGCTTGTGGGTTCCTTATTCCCAAGCACACATGCAATTCTAATTTTGTTCTCCGTATTTATAAAATCCTTTTGAAAAGAGCTATGGATAGACCATAAAACAAATGACAAAAACAGCCAAAACCATGTGACCATGTGACCATCATATTAGAGGCATTTGTCTGTAGAGACTTACCTTTTATATGTTAACTCCCATTTTCCACATTTTCCCCCTAGGAACCTTCCTAGTTACCATTGTGGTTAGCCCCCTCTTAGTTTCTATAATTCCCTCCAGCCTGTTAATTTACCTTCCTGCTAGTATACCTTTGCAATATTTCTTCGAGCTATGATATATCCTACTATATTGTTGAAAATGACGTGTATGTCAATAATTGTATGGATGTACTTCACTAACTTGCTTTGACTCTATATATTTGCATTGTAATTCTTGTGCCCGCATTCCCACCCCCCAAAATATATATTTTTTAATCGTAATAATACAAATACCGTTCACAAGTTGGCTTACCTGTGGTGGCTCTGTTAAAATGGGAGGTAGAAACTTGATGTTCGATACATTTAAACAAAATTAGGCTCATGCGTTAGACCAGGCTTCCCCAAACTCCAGCCCTCCAGATGTTGCTGAACTACAACTCCCATGATTCCCAGCCTATCTACTTCATTCATAGAATCATGGGAGTTGTAGTCCAGCAACATCTGGAGGGCCGGAGTTTGGGGAAGCCTGTGTTAGAAAAGGCAATCGCTGCTTTGCCTTGTGAGGTCTTTGGAATGTGATGGAATTCCAGTGAAATCACATTACTGCCTAAATTAGGTCTTTAAAAAGATTCCATCCTTATGAAAAACTCACAAGTGACAGAGCTGCTTTAGCTACTAGGTGAACGGGATAATTTAATAATCACTTAAAGGAAAACCAGTCAGTGCAATAAAGAATGGATGCACTGTTCTCCTGTTTATACTTGTCAATTTTAAGTTGCCAATGAAACTTCGATCTGAGAGAATTCTTACCTCACTTGTATTTTATTGCAACTCCTACACACTGTATTGTGAGTCAATCCTCTCGGCAATCCACAATCAATTAGTAATGCCTGGATTAGCCGAGTGAGTTAAAATGAAATAAGAGGTTCAGCAATTTAGCTAACCCTGACTTTCTTATCCTTTCAAACTTAAGGGAGGCTAAGTACT
>OW240916.1:46039613-46067391 GCA_933207985.1 Pelobates cultripes
GTTTAATTGTTCAATTCTTCTTTTTCTTGTTCTTCCTGGAAGTCTATAGTTTACTAGAGAACCTCTGATATATAGTCACCATAGTGTAGATGCAGTGTTTTCTCTCCTATCCAAGCTCTAAGCTTTGAGAAACCACCCTACGTTTGCCTTAAAAATCTTCTTTTATAGTTTATCAGTATTCTATCGTGACCCCCTTGCATGTGCCTTTTCCAGTGGTCCTATAAGATTTTTTGGGGATATCATCATACTGCACTATTTTAATTTTTATACATTCATATTTCTTATCCATTCCAATTACAGAATATGCCATTGAAGTCACCATGTTGAATGCTTAAACTGATACTATAGCCATAGCTTAATGCAGCGATTCCTGGGCATATAGCCCCTGCAGGCTGAGCTTAATTTTCTGAGAAAATGCAGTGTTTACATTGCTGCCTATTAGTTTGACAGACACTAATAGGATTTCCTGGATTCAGTACTGCAAAGGTTGCAGGACCAATGTTCATCGTCCCCTCACTCTGTATGGACACATAGAGATGCATTAAATCAATACATCTGTATAAGGAAATGCTGACTGGCGCAGGGTGGCAATTTGCTGTGCATGTGCTTTAGCCTCCCCTGCTTTCTTATAGGGAAGCATTGGATTGGCTGAGATCATCAGGACTGGGGTGGAAGGATGGCATCAATCAGTGCCCATGGAATATAAAATGTGTTAATTTGCTTTTTTAACTGTAACTAGAGGGACCCAATAATCTAAATAGTGAGCAGAACATTACAGAGTTAAGAGTATATGTGTGACTCATTGAAAATATATATATACAGTATGCTTTGTACATCTGGAATGCTCAATTAACAAAGATTGATCATTGCTGCCCTGCAGGGTGCATCTTGAATAGATCTATATAAAAAGTATGTTATTTTTACTTAACACGCTTTACCTTATAAAAAGACTCAAATTCCTTTACAGAACCACAGGTTACAATAAATGCAGAAGTATCTTTATTAATTTACTTCTTCCCACTGGGATTTACATTAGAAAGGCAAATTAGGTAAAGATATAAGCCAGACACCTAACAAAGGCAGCAGGTGTGATAGAAAGGTGTATCACCTGAGCTTAGAGTGGCCGGTCTTAATACTTACATAACTAATAGGGACTATCGGGGGGGCAAAAGCAAAATCAATCAAACACAAACTCCGAATGACCAGAGTTTCTGCAAAATGTATATGTCATTCTAGAAAGTGGTCTGGGTGGCCCAGCTGATGAAGGTACATCACTACCGGTATGTGATCTTACATTAACAGATTGACACAATAATGACTTATAGGACCACTATAGTGCGAGGAAAACATACTCGTTTTCCTGGCACTATAGTGCCATGAGGGTGCCCCCACCCTCAGGGACCCCCTCCCGCAGGGCTCTGGAGAGAGGAAAGGGGTTAAACTTACCTTTTCTCCAGCGCCGGGCGGGGAGCTCTCCTCCTCCTCTCCTCCTCTTCGGCTGAATGCGCATGCGCGGCAGGAGCTGCGCGCGCATTCAGCTGGTCTCATAGGAAAGCATTCACAATGCATTCCTATGGACGCTTGCGTCTTCTTACTGTGATTTTCACAGTTAAAAGCACGCAAGTGCCTCTAGCGGCTGTCAATGATACAGCCACTAGAGGCTTTGGAGGCTGGATTAACCCTATTATAAACATAGCAGTTTCTCTGAAACTGCTATGTTTATATATAAAAAAAAGGTTTAATCCTAGAGAGACCTGGCACCCAGACCACTTCATTAAGCTGAAGTGGTCTGGGTGCCTAGAGTGGTCCTTTAATGGTCTTAAAGGCACACTCCACACACATAAGGCACTTTAGCTTGCTGAAGTGTTTTATGTGTGAAGAGTGTGTCCTCTTTTTTTTTTTCATTTTATAAAAAGTGCAGATTTCAATAGAAATTGGCACATTTATAAATTAACCTTGTTACACCCCCTAGCTGTCAGTCAGACAACAGGTCCTGTTACTTCCTGGTTTGGTTAGCTCAGTGGAACTAAACTCAAGAGGCAGCAATTGCCCAGAGCACCTGTCTTGCAAAAACATCTCATTGAGCTACATTGGGAAGTCTGTGATTGGACAGCCACAGAAAGTCTGGGCGGGTTTAGAAGGGGAGGGCTTTCAAAGGGTTTAGACACAGGGTCTGCAGCTTTTGTAAGCTGTTTTAAGATATATCCCCATTGAAAATAATGCATAATTAAAGGCATGCAAGTTTTCACCGGGGTATATCTACTAAACTGTGATTTTTAGTTTGTATGTATTTGGGCAGTGTAATGTCCCTCATGGCATCATTAGGTAGCTTGTAAAAAGCTATACTATTTAAAAGGAGAGTTGGAGTACAGTAGTATCACGTTGTGTAGGTTTAGCAGGACTTGGGGTTAGGACAAGGGAGACACAGGACTAAAGAGGCTCCTGCCTTTAAGGTTATGTTGTCTGTAACTTCACCAAACAGGAGCTCTGACCTGCTATCAAGGCCATCAAAACATATTACATTACAGGGTAAGAGATATCTATTTCACTATGATTTTTTTTTGTTTTTTTTATTGCCTTTTTTCATTACCATATGTCTGCCTATTTAGTGAATCCCACCTAGTACAAGTGGTTTGTGAATTATAAAAACTAAAAGCCATTGCAACAACCTTGAACTTGAATTTAAGGTATGTAAGGTATTGGCCTTTCATTGCTTATTTAAAGGAATACTATAGTGTCAGGAACACAAACATGTATTCCTGGCCCTATAGGGTTAAAACCACCATCTAGCCCCCCTGGTCCCCTCATGCCTCCCTAAAAATAGTAAAATCTTACTTGTATTCAAGCCTGAAGCTGTAACTCTGCATGCTGTTTGCCTCAGAAAAACAAGCTGTCTGCTGACATCATCAGAAGTGGTGGCCTGATCCAATCACAATGCTTTCCCATAGGATTGGCTGAGACTGACAAAAAGGCAGGTCAGGGGCAGAGCCAGCACAATTCAAACACAGCCCTGGCCAATCAGCATCTCCTCATAGAGATGAATTGAATCAATGAATCTCTATGAGAAAAGTTCAGTGTCTGCATGCAGAGGGAGGAGATACTGAATGTTTGGATGCATTTTAGGCAGCCATGATCCAGGAAGGATCTCTAACAGCCATCTGAGGAGTGGCCAGTGAAGGTATCACTAGGTTGTAATGTAAACACTGCATTTTCTCTGAAAAGACTGTGTTTACAGCAAAAAGCCTGAAGGTAATGATTCTACTCACCAGAACAAATTCAATAAGCTGTAGTTGTTCTGGTGACTATAGTGTCCCTTTAAAAAAACAAACAAAAAAAAAGTCTAACATTCACACTCACCAGTCTGTAAGGTCCATGATAAATGAAGATATTATGTATAGACTTGACCGGCTTTATGGCAGACAAAGAAACAGATTAGTAGCAAATGTGCAGGTATATATTATTTGTGGAGGTAGCTGTTACACCATACATATTTTAGCTCAGGGTAAAACTGATGTGCGTCTACCTGTGTCATCAACAGGCATCAAAAAACACAGTATGTGAGCAGGTTTTGTGTCAATAAATGATGCACAGGTCGAGCATCCGCTGTCACAACATCTGTCACATTGAAAACATGAAGTCTATCATACAGCATTCCCAACAGAAGGGCCCCTATATAACACTAGTTCAGTGTTTTCGTTTAACCCCTTAAGGACACGTGACATGTGTGACATGTCATGATTCCCTTTTATTCCAGAAGTTTGGTCCTTAAGGGGTTAAACACACTAAGACATTAATTTGTTAAAAAGCAAAATGTATCATATCACATGCTCATGGGGTTCATGGATTAATTAGGGCTTTAATATCTTCATAGATTGTAAATCATTAATTGTTTTGGCCACATGCTGGCTATATATTGTTGTATTCTTGTTTGGATTTTAATGAATTAATAGAGACTTGAATGCAGTTGGGGGCACTAAACTGACTAAACATATTTCATAGTGTCAGAGTTTGCTAAGAAAATTAGAATCAGACAGAAATTGCATTTTAATTGCAGATGAGGGAAACGTTTGCACCTTTAGTTAAAGCAAAGAAAATTGAAATTCATCAAGAAGAGTATTGCTCTCTTAAAGCAATCAATGTTATTCACTATGCCCCAATTGTCTCCAGGTAAAATTGGACAAAATGTTGTAGCCAATATCATGGCAAATCAGAGGACTGATTATCGAGATTTATTATCCTCTGTCATTTACCAAACTGACTCTTAATTAATCTGTTCCAGTTTGGAACCCATCAAAATGAGCCCGATTAACTCTAAAGATGTCAAAAATAGCTCATGAATCACTCAGGAATGACTTCCAAAACAACTACTTAGTCTGGGCTAATATCTATTAAAAATAGGAATAGTAAAATAAATAAAACAGAGTCACTCAGACTCCATAGGAAATCAGGGGGCCATAGGCAGCAGTGTTACGGCTATTTATAAAGCAGACTCAGACTCCCATTTGCAGCCAGCCCCATCCCAACCAATAGCGCAGTAGTGTGTTGCATTTATATAACACCCATGGATGATAGAACATGGATGAGGAGTTGGGCAGGTAAAGAGGCTCTCCCGCTAGGGGGTACTGGGGTTACTAGCCTTTTTAATTAATGTATTTATTTTAACCCTTTAAGGACCAAACTTCTGGAATAAAAGGGAATCATGACATGTCACACATGTCATGTGTCCTTAAGGGGTTAAAGGAGGCAGACAGGAATCACCAAATGTGCTCCCTACGTCATTTGGGAGGCAATTTGGAAAATGCCCAATGTTTTGATAAATATTTATTAATATTGTACCAGACATGATTTACTCTTCAGGACGAGTATAGCCTGTGTGTTTCTCTAAATTAACCTCTAATTGTCTTTAGTAAATATCTTTCAATATTATTCACCAAATTTTATCTGGGGCCCGCTCGGTGGGTTGTGAACCCTGCAGAAGGGAACAACACAAATGGCTACACAATCCATTCTTTAATGAAGAGTTGCTAGAGAAGCAGAACAGCTTTCCAATGGAAATAGACAATAAAAGAATTCATGGAACCTACGGGATATTCATAAAGTTATCTTGAGAAAAAATAAGTACAATTAAGAATAGATTTCAGAGTGGCCAAAGACTTTGCTCCAGCCAGTTCTTGTGGCCGTCACATTATATATTGCTATGTCAATAAGCATTTCAAGAATATTGTTCTTATCTTATATTTACATTCTCTATGAGCTGACATGCAGAGCTCCAGCCGAATTATCCAGTGCATTTGCATTAAAGGGACGCTCTAAATTCCAACATGTCTACATTTTATTGAAGTAGTGCTACAAAGCTACGTAAATTCAATGCCCATTTATTTTTATTTATTATGTGTGTTTTATTGCTGGTGCACAAACTCCACCCCCTTTGGTCTGATGTCATTTCAGGAAACATATCTTCCCATTCAACTACCCATGTACTTGTACAACGTGGGCATGAACTGCTTCTTCTAAGGATTTGTGTTGTGAATAAGCATACGTAGCACTGTTCCATTAGTGGCTTGGAGAGCTGCACGTTCTGAGACAGACATGACCTAGATCTGTGTGCCGCACTCTAAAAGCACAGCTCCTGCAAGCAAAGAAGGCTGGTTGTTTCATAATGTGCATTCACAAATAAATATACTGATTTCATACAAAAACTGGGCATTTCAATTATTTTACTAGTTTATGTCCAATCAGTAATAAGTTCCATTTAGCATAAATTATACGGAACTGATAGGAACACATTAACCACCAGGTCCAGGTGAGAAGGCAACTGGCTACATTCACCTATTTAAAATGGCAGATGCACCATGCACTAAGGCTTAAATATTGGCAGGGTTCCAATTGTAATTCTAAGTGTCAAAATCATTATGTCAAAACCACTACATTTAATGTTTTTCTGCTTCTCTTTTCTCCAGCAAAGCAAGCTATTGCCATTAGACACACCTGTAGTAGATGTAATACAGCCAGCCACTAGAGGCACTTCCTGCTTCAGACCTATGATTTTTCAAGTGCTTCATATTTATCATCATCACACACACCATGATGGCATCTAATGCTTCTCACAGAGTAGCACTGGATTATCCAGATATCCCAATTCTCCCAGAGGTTCTGGGAGTCTCCTGCATTTTCAAAGCAGCTCCCAATGTATCAAAAAAACAAATATAGGTGTGCTGTGTCCAGGGCCGGCCTTAGGCCTTTAGGCGCCCTGTGCAAAAAAATCTTCACAGCTCCGCCAGGTCCTCTCGCGGTATATGAGTGGTCCCGTGGTTGCCGCGGCAACACTCAGGTCTCGCAAGAGTGAACTCTAGTCTGCAGACCACCAGGGAAGGATGGCAGCACGGCCCCCCTCATGGCAGAACGGCTCCCCACCCCCAGGCAGAACAGCTCCCCCTCCCAGGCAGAATGGCTCCCCCCCCTCCCAGGCAAAGGGTAAGAAGGGAGGGGGGGATATAACTTTTTAAAAATTATTAATAAAAAATATATTTAAATTTAAATAAATAAATTCACACTCACACACAGCACCCAGACACACACAGCACCCCCAGACCCCCAGACACACACAGCACCCCCAGACACACGCAGCACCCAGACATACACAGCACCCAGAGACACACAGCACCCTCAGATGCACACTGCTCCCTCAGACGGACACTGCTCCCTCAGACAGACAGCACCCTCACTCACACAGCACCCACACACAGCACACTCCCACACATATACAGCACACACACACATATATATATATATAATAAATAAAATAACCATCGGTGAGTTAACAAACAAAAAAAATTAGAAACCTAGAATGTGACGGCAGATAAAAATACACACACACACTGCGCCCCTCACACATACAATACGTCCAAATATATATATACACACTACAGCACCCCTCACACAGCACCACTACACACACGCTCCAGATACACGCTAGATCCCTTACCCTATATGCACTCTTAATCCTCTACACACACACACACACAATCTCCTATAAACTCCTTTACCCACTAGATCTCCTACACACACACACTGCCCCTAGCCACACATATTACACCACAAACACAAATGAAATTGACCTATTTACACAATACCACACCACACTCTACACACGCGCAATCCCACAAGCAGGCTCCAAACACATGCACCATACGCTTTCCTTGCCTTTTGTCCTCTGGTATCCCACTTGTGGAGACACCAGAGACAATTTAAAACCAAAAGATTGGTTGTATGTGATATTTGTGCTGGGTTTATTGGCTGTGTGTGATGGTTATTTAATTCAGATAAAAACATGCATTTAAGCCTGTGTGTGAATGCAGGTGTATATTTTTGCAGAGTTATGTGCACACAGTCAGATGCACACAGATATACATATACACATGCACACAGTCGCAGGCAGATAGTCACATACACAGGATCAGGCAGAAACACACAGGTACAGGCAGTAACACATATACACAGTTCCAGGTAGATAAACACACTCACACACAATTACAGGCAGACAGCCACACACACACACACACACACACAGCCACACATACAGTCTTACACACACATACTTACATGCAGACAGCCACACACACACACAGGCAGACAGCCACACACACACACAGACAGCCACACACATACACACAGACAGACAGCCACACACACACACACACACAGTGTCAGACAGCCATACACACACACACAGGAAGACATCCACACACACAGAGGCAGGCAGTCACACACACAGTCACACAGCCAAACAAACACACACAAGCAGACAGTCACACACACACACACAGGCAGACACACACACACAGGCAGACAGTCATACATACACACAGACACACAGGCAGACAGTCATACACACAGACATACTCAGGCAGACAGTCATACACACACACACACACACACACACAGGCAGACAGTCATACACATAGACAGACACACACACACACACACACAGGCACTCATACAGGCAGATAGTCACATACACAAGATCAGGCAGAAACACACATGTACAGGCAGTAACACACATACACAGTTCCAGGTAGATAAACACACTCACACACAATTACAGGCAGACAGCCACACACACACACACACACACATACACAGGCAGCAACACATACCGTTTTACACACACACAGCCACACATACAGTCTTACACACACATACTTACATGCAGACAGACACACACACACACACACACACACACAGGCAGACAGCCACACACATACACACAGACAGACAGCCACACACACACACACAGAGTCAGACGGACACACACACACACACACACACAGTGTCAGACGGCCATACACACACAGTGTCAGACGGCCATACACACACAGGAAGACATCCACACACACAGAGGCAGGCAGTCATACACACAGGCAGACAGCCAAACAAACACACACAGGCAGACAGTCACACACACACAGGCATACAGTCATACATACACACACACAGACACACAGGCAGACAGTCATACACACAAACATATACACACAGGCAGACATTTATACACACACACACACACACACAGGCAGACAGTCATACACATAGACAGACACACACACACACACAGGCAGACACACTCACAGACACACAGGCAGACAGTCACACTCACACTGACAATCACACAGTTACCTGTGGAGTTCATTGTGGAGGCAGTGCAGCTCCTGGAGACTGTTTGGTGAGGAAGCAGGGACTCCTTCCTGCTTTTGCTGCAGCAGTTATCCGGCGCTTTTAGCTCCGCCCCCACCGTACGGGAAGCACACCACTAATGGCTGTGTCTTTAAGAATATTTCAAATGTAAAATGGTGTAAACACACTTGTTTTCTTTCAAGCAATAAAGGTGCATCTGAATTGCTATAGTGTCTTTGTACAACACTTAGTACAGTGCCAATAATGTGCAGTACCTTTGCCAAAATCCATATAGTGAGAAATTAAAACACTTACAATAATGAGTTGTTTAAATTGTAGGCACCTATGTATTATCCAATAAAGCTCAAAGACAAAGTACTGAGAATGGTTTTTACTAGCTTTTTATGCAAATAAAGGATTGTGAGCATACCAATTGCTGGCATCATTCCTGCACTGCTGACCCATTAAGGGGTCTATCTACATTGAAAAGTTAGAGCAGGCTCATCTGCTTTTCATTTGTGAGTGTTTCTTCGCATAATTTTAGCACAAATACTTCTTCTATACAGAATTACACTACAGGGAGTGCAGAATTATTAGGCAAGTTGTATTTTTGAGGATTAATTTTATTATTGAACAACAACCATGTTCTCAATGAACCCAAAAAACTCATTAATATCAAAGCTGAATATTTTTGGAAGTAGTTTTTAGTTTGTTTTAGTTATAGCTATGTTAGGGGGATATCTGTGTGTGCAGGTGACTATTACTGTGCATAATTATTAGGCAACTTAACAAAAAACAAATATATACCCATTTCAATTATTTATTATTACCAGTGAAACCAATATAACATCTCAACATTCACAAATATACATTTCTGACATTCAAAAACAAAACAAAAACAAATCAGTGACCAATATAGCCACCTTTCTTTGCAAGGACACTCAAAAGCCTGCCATCCATGGATTCTGTCAGTGTTTTGATCTGTTCACCATCAACATTGCGTGCAGCAGCAACCACAGCCTCCCAGACACTGTTCAGAGAGGTGTACTGTTTTCCTCCTTGTAAATCTCACATTTGATGATGGACCACAGGTTCTCAATGGGGTTCAGATCAGGTGAACAAGGAGGCCATGTCATTAGATTTTCTTCTTTTATACCCTTTCTTGCCAGCCACGCTGTGGAGTACTTGGACGCGTGTGATGGAGCATTGTCCTGCATGAAAATCATGTTTTTCTTGAAGGATGCAGACTTCTTCCTGTACCACTGCTTGAAGAAGGTGTCTTCCAGGAACTGGCAGTAGGACTGGGAGTTGAGCTTGACTCCATCCTCAACCCGAAAAGGCCCCACAAGCTCATCTTTGATGATACCAGCCCAAACCAGTACTCCACCTCCACCTTGCTGGCGCCTGAGTCGGACTGGAGCTCTCTGCCCTTTACCAATCCAGCCACGGGCCCATCCATCTGGCCCATCAAGACTCACTCTCATTTCATCAGTCCATAAAACCTTAGAAAAATCAGTCTTGAGATATTTCTTGGCCCAGTCTTGACGTTTCAGCTTGTGTGTCTTGTTCAGTGGTGGTCGTCTTTCAGCCTTTCTTACCTTGCCATGTCTCTGAGTATTGCACACCTTGTGCTTTTGGGCACTCCAGTGATGTTGCAGCTCTGAAATATGGCCAAACTGGTGGCAAGTGGCATCGTGGCAGCTGCACGCTTGACTTTTCTCAGTTCATGGGCAGTTATTTTGCGCCTTGGTTTTTCCACACGCTTCTTGCGACCCTGTTGACTATTTTGAATGAAACGCTTGATTGTTCGATGATCACGCTTCAGAAGCTTTGCAATTTTAAGAGTGCTGCATCCCTCTGCAAGATATCTCACTATTTTTGACTTTTCTGAGCCTGTCAAGTCCTTCTTTTGACCCATTTTGCCAAAGGAAAGGAAGTTGCCTAATAATTATGCACACCTGATATAGGGTGTTGATGTCATTAGACCACACCCCTTCTCATTACAGAGATGCACATCACCTAATATGCTTAATTGGTAGTAGGCTTTCGAGCCTATACAGCTTGGAGTAAGACAACATGCATAAAGAGGATGATGTGGTCAAAATACTCATTTGCCTAATAATTCTGCACTCCCTGTATGTGTTTTTTCTCTGTTTTTTGTTTTTTTTGTCTTTGAGCTTTATTGGATAAAACATAGGTGCCTACAGTGTTAAACAACTCATTATTGTAAGTGTTTTAATTTCTCACTATATGGATTTTGGCAAAGGTACTGCACATTATTGGGACTGTACTAAGTGTTACACAAAGACACTTTAGCAATTCATATGCACTTTTATTGTTTAAGCTCCCAATGTATGTCACATTGTGTGTGATTTCCAGGATAGTGTATATGATAAAGGGATATTGCTTTATCACTGAACAGGGGCCTGGCAGGGCGCCGCAGCCCTTTAAAAACCTGACCGGGCCTCTGTAGTATAGGCTGGAAGTGAGGAAGTGACAGCTGATCCTTTCCTCCCAGCTTTATACAAAGCGCTACGCGGGAGAGAGAAGAAATGGCTGGAGGTGGCGGCAGAGGAGAGCCTTGAGTGAGTTGCTGCAGACCCTTATGCTCTCTTCCATCTGCCTCAGCCAGCATCACCAGGAACCCCAAGCAAACCACCCTGTATGCTAACTGGATTGTGCTGCAAATATAAAAATTATAATATGAATGTGTCTATGTATGTAAGATTGTGTGTGTGTGTGTGTGTGTGTGTGTTTCTGTGTGACACTGTGTATCTGAGTGTGTGTATGTGCCTGTGTGTGTATCTGTAAGCCAATATATGTATCTGTGTGTGTCCCCGTATGTGTGTGGGCCAGTCTGTGTTTTTGTGTGTCAATGTATGTATCTGAGTGTATGTGCCAGTGTCTCTATCTGAGTGTGTATATCTGTGTGTCAGTGTGTGTTTCTTTGTATGTATGTGCCAGTGTGTGTGGCTATTTGTCAAAGTGTTTGTGTGTGTATAGGCCAGTATGTTTTTGTATCTGTCAGTGTGTGTATCTGTGTGTCAATGTGTGTGCATGTGTCCAGGTGTGTGCATGTGTCAGTGTGTTAATGGTGTTTGTAAATATTTGCAATATATTGTTAAATAAATAGTTGTGTTCTGTTATAATAAAATAGCATGTCCTTGTTCACACACATTTGGTGGCTGTGTGTGGATGGGGGGGAGCATATTAACTGATGTATTTAGTTTTTGCATGTTGGTATGTCTGGATTATCCCTCTGAGAAGCATTGGGTTGACAGAGTGCAGTGATTGCCACTCATGCACCTTAGGTCCCCTATGCTAGTCTTTGAATGAGCATTGAATTAGACAGAGATCATCATGACAGATAATCTCTCACAAGGATGATGATTGGCTGCAGTGAGGAGACAGCCCCACCATTGGATTACTGGTAGGTTTCATTGCTTTTAAACTTTAAAAATAGTGTTCCTCTCCGGCACACTGAAACCTCCACCGTCCTGCAGCCACCAGCCCTATGGCGGCCCGCCTCAGGAGGTGTAGACAGCATTGGCAGCCCTGGAGAAAAGCGGTACACAGACATAGGCTGTGGAGGGGCATGTCCAAGCCCGGTCAGGGCCCTTCCAAATGGGCTGAGTTGGGAAGCAGACACCGGATTACAATGCACCACCTGACATACCAACAAAGTGCCATCTTGCCAGCTTTCACAGTGCCTGACTGGCTGACCAGCACCATTAGATGGGACTGTGCCCTGCCGCTAATGGGCATAGGTTGAGAGACAGGAAGCCTTGATCCATCCCCCCATTAATGCACACCGTCTCTTAAGATGTCTATTGCATGTCTCCAACTACTCTAAATAATCTGGACTCTCACTCCTACTACACAAAGCCCCTTGAGGTGGAAGCACATCTCTCATAATAGACACTAAGCATATTTTTCCCATGTCTTTAAGTTTTAGTTGTACTCTTGTGCCTAACCTGCTTCATCACTGTTTTATACTACCTTAAAAATTGTGCCTAAAAGTCAAATATCACATTTTGTATGAACGCGTATTCCTGAATACCTTGGTATCGCTGTTGTGGAGTTCTGAGGTAGTTTGTTTATTTGAGCAAAACAAAAATAAAGAATAAACAAAACAAAAAAAAAAATATATATATATAGTATTCCTTTAAATGGGCACAGGGACATCCCTATCCACACTACACTGATGATACAGAATTTACATCCAACCTTGACTAAATGGCTGAGAGTTCTAGGATTAAAGATATACCCAATATAAATTGGAGCAGTCTCCACTCTATTGTGTGGTGAGAGAGGAAAGGGAACAAAAACATATTAAAAATAAAGTAAACATAGAAGATAGGCAGATAAGAACCATTCGGCCCATCTAGTCTTATAGTTAGGCTAGCCTTATGCCTATCCTACGCATGCTTAAACTCCTTCACTGTGCTAACCTCTACCACTTCAACTGGAAGGCTATTCCATGCATCCACTCCCCTCTCAGTAAAGTAATACTTCCTGATATTATTTTTAAACCTTTGCCCCTCTAATTTAAGACTATGTCCTCTTGTTGTGGTAGTTTTTCTTCTTTTAAATATAGTCTCCTCCTTTACTGCCTTTACTGTGAAAAGCTCTGTAGTGGAGTGATTTATTTTACTCGTGTCTCTGTGTCACTGAATGCAGCTGCAGGTTTGATAAGCATGATCAGCATCACATGCCTGAGATGTCACACGTCACCACGTAATTACAGAATACTTGCACTATATATCAATGTGATTCTTGCCTCCCAGATCACTGCTGGAATGCTGAAGGAGAAGACAAACATCTGGAAATTTAAACTTGTGAGTAGTAGTGAGTTTAAAGGTGGATTATATGTTTCTTACCTGTTCTATGTTAAATTGTGTGTTAATATTAATTTTGTAATATTGCATCCTATTGTAACAATGCAATGTTTTGTGAACCCAGGACATACTTGAAAACGAGAGAAATCTCAAAGTATCCTTCCTTGTAAAATATTTTATAAATAAATATATACAAGGGGCCTTTATTTAAATTAGGATTGTAGAATGAATAACTTGCATGCACGAGTTTCTAATTACATTGCATAAAATAATTATATATATATTTAGTGAGACTTTTTTTTTAACTCCTTGTTTCTGGTGCTTTTTTTGTGTGAGAATGCACAAAACATTGCTCTACTACTAGTTTTATATTGGCCATCGATCTACCTACCTACCTTGTGCTTCATAACCCTCCTTATAATTCATCCCATTACTCCATATAATTCTCCCTATTATTCATCCTATTACTAAATATAACCCATCATATACCTCTTCTTATTGATTCATATAAACCTCCCTATAACTCCTCTTATTGATTCATATAAACCTCCCTATAACTCCTCCTATTACTTCATATATCCTGCCCTATAACTCCTTCTATTACTCCATATAACCCTCTCTATAACTCCTATTGCTCCATATAACTCTCCCTATAACTCCTCATATTGCCCCATATAACCCTCCCTATAACTCCTCCTATTGCTCCATATAACGCTCCCTATAACTCCTCATATTGCCCCATATAACCCTCCCTATAACTCCTCCTACTGCTCCATATAACGCTCCCTATAACTCCTCATATTGCTCCATATAACCCTCCCTATAACTCCTCCTATTGCTCCATATAACCCTCCCTATAACTCCTCCTATTGCTCCATATAACCCTCCCTATAACTCCTTCTATTGCTTCATATAACCCTCCCTATAACTCCTCCTATTGCTCCATATAACCCTCCCTATAACTCCTCCTATTGCTCCATATAACCCTTCTTAGAACTCCTCCTATTACTCCATATAAACCTCACTATAACTCCTCCTACTGCTCCATATAACCCTCCCTATAACTCCTCCTATTGCTTCATATAATCCTCCCTATAACTCCTCCTATTACTCCATATAAACCTCTCTATAACTCCTCCTATTACTCCATATAACTCCTCCTATTGCTCCATATAACCCTTCCTATAACTCCTCCTATTACTCCATATAACCCTCCCTATAACTCCTCCTATTGCTCCATATAACTCTCCCTACAACGCCTCCTATTGCTCCATATAATCTCTCTCTATAACTCCTTCTATTGCTCCATATAACGCTCCCTATAACTCCTCCTATTGCTCCATATAACCCTCCCTATAACTCCTCCTATTGCTCCATATAACCCTCCCTATAACTCCTCCTATTGCTCCATATAACGCTCCCTATAACGCCTCCCATTGCTCCATATAACCTCTCCCTGTAACTCCTCCTATTACTCCATATAACGCTCCCTATAACTCCTTCTATTGCTCCATATATCCCTCCCTATAACTCCTCCTATTGCTCCATATAACTCTCCCTATAACTCCTCCTATTGCTCCATATAACTCCTTCTATTGCTCCATTTATAACAGTTCTACCTATTTAACTCCTTTTAATGATTTTGCAAAACCCCTTCTCTAGTACCAATTCTCTATCCCTCATTCTAAAATCACGACATTGAAAACATAACAACTTTATTTAGTCTTTTCTTTTTGTAGTTTACAAGCGTATACCCCATTGTTTTTTATTGTTTTTATTGGCTGCCTAACAGTATCCTTGCTTATGTTATACATTCTGATATGTTCATCAGATTAAGAGGTTTTTAAGCGGCAGAATGTTACGGGTGGGAATTGAGTACTTCCTCTATACGTTTCACACTTCATTTTCAAATTCACTTTTTTGTTTCAGGATTGACTAACTCAATGAAGCACGGAATAAAATTAACGCCTGACTGTCGGAGAGCCCTGCCGTTTTAAAACATCAAGCTGAAAATTCAGTGGGAATTGTCTGTACGGTGGTTCTTTTAATAAGACGTGTAGTTGTCCTTGGCCGCAGATACCATAGAAAGCAAATAAAGCACACAATGTAACACGCTGCTTTCTCCCAGTAAATAATTCACCCCTCCTTTCCAGATTCTCTCCCCAAGGCTACCAGCCACCATTCAGAATACAGTCTATCCTGGAAGTGGCATTCCCATTGGTTACTTTGAAATCTGGCTGTTTTCCTATTGGCTGGCAGCAATACCCCAAATATCCTGCAAAACACAGACTGCTGTCCTGCTCAGTACGCACACACTGCTGTCAGTAAGAAATGGTAACAATAACTGGCAGCTGTACTAGTTACAGTACAAAGAACGTAGTCATGTGACTGACAGCCCCTCTGTTTCGCTTACTGTGAAATAATTAACCAGTTATCTGCCAGAACACACCGTAGCACAGGAAAGAGGTTAAAAACAATAAAAAAAAAACATGATGGCAAACATATTTGTTCCCTATCCTTCCTCTTGTATTTAGTTTTTATATTTCTACTAATCATTAATCTGCAGTTTCTTGCGTTGGTTATCTTGTGCATCATGTTTTGTATTTTGTATTTTTTTGAGTTATTGTAAAAGAGTACACACTTTCAAAAGGCAGCATCTCAAAATGTTAACATTTTGAAGCGGAACTTTCACTTTTAGGTGATTATTCCGTCCCTTACTCCAGTAAACGTTATTGAATCATTTAATGGGTTGATTAGTACAGCAGAGTTTAGTTAAAAAAAAAAAAAACTCACCTATCTCTCCCACACTTCTGTGTTTAGAGTTACATAATATCCCAATCATGCGGCAGGCGTGCTCATACTTTGCAAGGGCATGTGTGCTTGGGCTTTCCTTCACTGTGCAAATGGCACACTAGGGGTTAAATTAATTTACATGGTTCTAGCTGTGCGAGAACAGCCAAGCATGCAATTTAATTTATCAAGATAAAAACAAATTTGAATTAAAAAAAAAAAATCATTAAAAAAAATGCACATAGCTAAATTTAAATTGGATCTGTCATTTTTTTCATGATCTGGCCCCTTTGCGCATGCACATTAGGTCTTCCCTATGGGCTGACGTTGGCGGAGGAAGAGCCGACCCAGCACTGAGGGAATTTGACGCTGGAATCGGGTAAGTGAAAAAATGGTTATGTAACACTTTACTTGTTACCAGGGGAGGCTGCGAGGGGGGGGGAAGCAGAAGGGCCTTTTAGTGTTAGGAATCTTTGTGCGGCAAAACACTGTGCAACGCCAGTCAGCATCTCCACATAGTGATGCATTTAATCAATGCATCTGTATGAGGAATGTGCATCACTGGACTAGGAAGCACCTCTAGTGCCTATCTGAGTGAATGCCACTAGAGATGTTCGTAGGCAGCAATGTAAACATTGCCTTTTTCAGAAAAGGCAGTGTTACATTGAAATGCCTGCAGGGAAAGACTATAGACACCAGAACCACTAAATTGAAGGGATTCTATAGTGTTGGGAATAGAAATCTGTATTCCTTACACTATAGTTCTCCTTGGCTCCCCCTCCCTCGCTCCCACTGCCCCACATGAATATGGTTAAAAAAAATCTTTCTCATCTTACCAATTCCAGCACAAATCTCCTTTGATACTGAGTCGGCACTGCGCCTCCTTCTGCGTCATTTAACGGTGGACTAATGCGCATGCACTGCGAGTGCCTTAAGCCCTCCCATAAGAAAGTATTGCTGCAATGCTCTCCTATGTGGATTTAACTGATGCTGGATGTCCTCATACAGTGCGTGATGACATCCAGCATCAGTTGGGTGACCAAAAGTCGGTTAGCCTCCAGGAGGTGCTGTCAATCAGGCAGCCACTAGAGGTAGTCTTAGTCCTGTTATGTAAGTATTGCAGTTTCTCAAAAACTGAAATTATTATTATTAATTTATTATTTATATAGCGCCATCAGATTCCGTAGCACTGTACAATGGGTGCAATAATTTACATTGCAGTACTAAGTGGGACAGGGACATTGCACCCAGGCCATTTCAACGAGAAAGTGTCCCTTTATGTCATTCTCGGATTTCATACAAGATTATTCAACGTGAACCGTCGGGATTGAAAATGAGTTTCACATTTAAAGCCTAAGAAGTTCACCTTGCAGGCTATTTTTTCAGTTTTCTAAACTTAAATTATCTTTGGATTCACAGAAATTCACACTTTAGTGAGTAACCCCGTCATTGTGTCTGTCTATAACAGGGGTGCCCACAATGTAGATCCCCAGATTTTGTAGAACTACAACTCCCATGGTGCTTTGAATGCCTTCAGAATGCCTTTAGTATGACAAAGCATCATGGAAGCTGTAGTTTTATAACATCTGGGGATCTACCTTTTGTGCACTGCTGGCCTATAGGTATATTAACTATGCCTCTTAGTACTTAGCCTCCCTTAAGTTTGAAAGGATAAGAAAGTCAGGGTTAGCTAAATTGCTGAACCTCTTATTTCATTTTAACTCACTCGGCTAATCCAGGCATTACTAATTGATTGTGGATTGCCGAGAGGATTGACTCACAATACAGTGTGTAGGAGTTGCAATAAAATACAAGTGAGGTAAGAATTCTCTCAGATCGAAGTTTCATTGGCAACTTAAAATTGACAAGTATAAACAGGAGAACAGTGCATCCATTCTTTATTGCACTGACTGGTTTTCCTTTAAGTGATTATTAAATTATCCCGTTCACCTAGTAGCTAAAGCAGCTCTGTCACTTGTGAGTTTTTCATAAGGATGGAATCTTTTTAAAGACCTAATTTAGGCAGTAATGTGATTTCACTGGAATTCCATCACATTCCAAAGACCTCACAAGGCAAAGCAGCGATTGCCTTTTCTAACACAGGCTTCCCCAAACTCCGGCCCTCCAGATGTTGCTGGACTACAACTCCCATGATTCTATGAATGAAGTAGATAGGCTGGGAATCATGGGAGTTGTAGTTCAGCAACATCTGGAGGGCTGGAGTTTGGGGAAGCCTGGTCTAACGCATGAGCCTAATTTTGTTTAAATGTATCGAACATCAAGTTTCTACCTCCCATTTTAACAGAGCCACCACAGGTAAGCCAACTTGTGAACGGTATTTGTATTATTACGATTAAAAAATATATATTTTGGGGGGTGGGAATGCGGGCACAAGAATTACAATGCAAATATATAGAGTCAAAGCAAGTTAGTGAAGTACATCCATACAATTATTGACATACACGTCATTTTCAACAATATAGTAGGATATATCATAGCTCGAAGAAATATTGCAAAGGTATACTAGCAGGAAGGTAAATTAACAGGCTGGAGGGAATTATAGAAACTAAGAGGGGGCTAACCACAATGGTAACTAGGAAGGTTCCTAGGGGGAAAATGTGGAAAATGGGAGTTAACATATAAAAGGTAAGTCTCTACAGACAAATGCCTCTAATATGATGGTCACATGGTCACATGGTTTTGGCTGTTTTTGTCATTTGTTTTATGGTCTATCCATAGCTCTTTTCAAAAGGATTTTATAAATACGGAGAACAAAATTAGAATTGCATGTGTGCTTGGGAATAAGGAACCCACAAGCACTGTATACAATAAAAGGGACACTACAGACACCTGAAGGACTTCAGCTTGCTGTGGTGCCTTATGTGAGGAGTGTGTCCTCTTTTTTTTTTTTTGCCATTTTACAAAAAAGAGCAGAATTTCAGAAATTGACATTTCTATAAATAAACAATTTTACACCCACCTTGCTTTCAATCAGAAAACCTGTCCTGTTATTTCCTGGTTTGTTTAGCTCAGTAGAGATAGGCAATAGCTAAGAACACCTTCTTTGCAAAGATGTCTCACTGAGCTGCATTAGGAAGTCTGTGATTGGACAGCCACAGAAACTCTGGGTGGGTTAGAAGGGGAGGGCTTGTAAAGGATACAGAGAAGAGATTTGCTGCTTTTGCAATCTGTTTTTAGATAAACCCTCAATGAAACAATGTATAATTAAATAAATTGATGTTTTCATTAGAGTTATATTTACTAAATAGTAATTTTTCTTTTTTTTACATTTTGAATTAGAGCAGTTGAGTATCCCTTAAATGGGCTGGTTAGAGATAACATTAAATGAAAAGGAGTTGGAACAATCAATTATAAATAACAAACAAGGCATCAACTTGCAATGCTGGTCTGACATTGCAGAAGTTAGTAAGGTGTTTCCATGTATAAAAAGGGGTATTGAGGGGCAGGGCTGAACGCAGTAGCGAGCGGTCGCAAATCTGAGAGCTCCGGCACATAGCCACGACAATCGGTTTCCTAGCCGCCTTACCTCCAGCCATCGGGACCCGGGGAACCCCCACACAAAGCCTAACCGACATGGGGAGGAAGAATAAAAAACAAAGACCCGACAAACCAAACCTGGGGATGACGATTGGCGATATGTGGCGCCAGGCGCAGGGAGTGACGGGGCCTAAAATGGCCGCCCTCTCAGACTGTGAATCCGATTACTCGGATGACTACTCTGGCGGAATGGAGGAACAGACCCCGCGAGGGGCAACAAGACTGCAGCACAACCCGGACAAACCTGACAGCGCACCGGTGACTAAAGCGGTGCTGCAGGAACTCCTAGCAGACCTCCAGAAACATATCTCAGCTGATGTGGCAGCGGTCCGCAGCGATATACAGGGCCTCACAGGCCGCATGGGAACCCTGGAGGGCACAACCACCCAGAACACCCAGCATATAGCAACACTCCAACGGGAGATGGCAGACCTACGCACACAAAACTTGATGCACGAACGCCGCTTTGCAGCGCTGGAGGACAACAGGCGCCGCAACAATCTAAAGGTGCGGGGGGTAGCCGAGACCATTCTGGACGCGGAGTTACCGCACTTCACAAGGCGGCTGTGGGACACCTTGCTGCCATCGAAACAAGCTAGGGCAATGCAGCTGGAGGGTTTGTTCCGCATCCCAAGATCCAACAAGGCTTCAACTGCAGAACCAAGGGACCTGGTGGTCCAGTTCAGGAGTGGAGCAGACAAGACCACTGTGCTTAACGCCCTGAGGGGGAAAACCCCATACCAGTTTGAAACAATGACACTCACCTTCTACGCTGACTTATCAGGGCAAACCTTAGCCTGGCGCAGATCCCTCAAACCACTGACTGCACTCCTTCAAGAACACGATGTGAGGTACCGCTGGCGCCCCTCCCGCACGCTGCAGGTCTACCATAATGATACCACTCACCAAGTCCAAGAGCTCCAGGAAGCCACGGCCTTGCTGCACATATTGGGACTGCCTATGGACTCCCTCGACCAACACAAACTGGAGAACCAACGTACCCATAACTGGGACCCAAACCAGATCGCCCCTTTCGTTCCACAAAAGCGCACGCCAGACCAGTACGCAGCAGCAACAACTTGAACTTTGACAGGAGCTCACATCACCATACCCAGGGATAACCCCACGAACTGGATGCCCCGCTGACCCACTGGAAATGTGTATATACTTCCTTTGTCTCTTCTCTCCTCTTCCCTTTACTTCTATACCCCTGTTGGCATTACTCCGCAAACTACTTCTCACCCACATACACTAGTGAGGCTCCCAATGCACGCAACCCCTACACCCTCAACACCCCTTAGACGGCAAGACCGTTTGACACACAGAGGTTACAGGCAAATATGGGCCAGCACCCGCTCCTGAAATGGCATAGGCCCTCGCAGAGTCGCACACCTAACCCAGACATCACACCCATGTCTTGCAAACCTCCCCTATATACAATGATGGGTTAGTGTTAATATATTCTTTTACCATTGCTACATTTTCTGTTCTTTATTTTTTAAGTTTTAGTTTTAGTTTATTTTTCAAACAGCTACCAATATGATACCTCTCAGGGAACCAAGCTAACGTCCCCCTGTGCTGTATGCGCAGACTATGACATAGTCGTACACGTTTACCCTCACAAACAGATCTAAGCAAGGATACTGCCTAGGACAAAACTGATACGCATGTTCCTAAATCTGTTGTTATACGTTTAAAAATATATATGTGCATGTTTATCTTTTACCAACGCCTTAATGCCTATAAATTGTGTAAATTGCTTTCCTGGTCTCAAGCTGTTGGGGCTTGGCGAGAGGATGTGTATTTATCTGCACTTCAAAAAAAAAAAAAAAAAAAAAGGGGTATTGAGTTGCATGTTCAAAATATAATTTTGCCTCTTTACAAGTTAAGGTGGGACCCCACCTTAAAAAAACAGTGTAATTTTGAATAGAAAAATATTGCAGAACTAGAAAAAGTGCATAAGTGGGCTACAACATTTATAAGGGGAATAGAAAACAATTATGAAGAAAGGCTATTTTCTTTATAAAAAGGTGTCTCAGATGGCACATGATAGCAGTAAAATGTAAAAACTACCCGCTATCTTTTTAGTCTAATGATTCCTGGAGAGGGTCTCTCTAACCCCCATTTACAATACGGTGATATAATATAGCTCTCTGATACACAGCCCAAGTTGGCTCTTCTCACCTTAATTACTGTGGAAGGCTGGCTGCTGTGGCAGGATGCTGTGGCTGGATGGCAGGCTTCTTTCTTCCCCCAGCCCCTTTGTGTGTATGTTTCTTCCACAACCACTTTGTGTGTTTAATTTCCCCTTACCCCAGCCCTTCTGTGTGTCTCTTTGTGCTCCCTCAGCCCCTCTGTGTGTTTCGTGGCCCCCCAGCCCCTCTGTATGTTTCTTTGTCCCCCTCAGCCACTCTGTTTGTCTCGGTCTCCCCAAGCCCCTCTGTGTGTCTCTTTGTTCCCTCTGCCCTTCTGTGTGTCTCTTTGTGCTCCCTCAGCCCCTCTGTGTGTTTATTTGTGCCCCCTCAGCCCCTCTGTGTGTCTCTTTGTTCCCTCAGCCCTTCTGTGTGTCTCGTGCCACCTCAGCCCCTCTGTGTGTTTCATGGCCCCCCCTGCCCCTCTGTGTGTTTCTTTGTCCCCCTCAGCCACTCTGTTTGTCTCTGTCTCCCCTAGCCCCTCTGTGTGTCTCTTTGTTCCCTCTGCCCTTCTGTGTGTCTCTTTGTGCTCCCTCAGCCCCTCTGTGTGTTTCTTTGTGCCCCCTCAGCCCCTCTGTGTGTTTCTTTGTTCCCTCAGCCCTTCTGTGTGTCTCTTTGTGGCCCCTCTGTGTGTCTCTTTGTGCCTCCTCAGCCACTCTGTTCGTCTCTTTGTCTCCCCCAGCCCCTCTGTGGATGTCTTTGATCCCCCTCAGCCCCTCTTTTTTTCTTTGTGACCCTCCTACTGTGCCCTTTGTTGTCCTCTTCCTTCTTGTGTCCTTCTTTTGTCCCCCTCCTTCTTTTGCTCCCCTCCTGTGCTATGCCCTTGTTTTGTCCCCCTTCGATCCTGTGCACTTCTTTTGCCCCTCCCCTCAAGTGCCCTTCTTTTGTCTGTAACACCCGTACCCCCCCCCCACCCATCCTGCCGGTCACCCAGAGATTGCACCCCCTGCCCACAGTGCCACTCTGACTACCCCTGAATGGCACCACCATAATGTGTGGCCCTCAGGGTGGACTTTAACAGCGCAACCTGGCCCCCTGAGATGACATCACAGCTGGGAGGAAGCGACTGCCCTGGTCACTCCTCCCAGCAACCACTGGGAGCTGCACGGGAGGAAGAGGATGGAGTCAGAGTGGGAATTCTGACTCCCATCAGGCTGAGCCACCACTGGACCAAGGACGTATTAGCAGCGAGGCAAACAAGGCATTTGCCTTGGGCAGCATTTTCCAGGGGGCGGCAAAAAAAGCCGCCCCCAAATGCCCAGGGCAAAGGTCTTGTTAGCCTTGCGGCTAACAGTCTAGGCAGGTGGGTGGCTAAGTAAAAATCTGTGCGGGCGGTGCCGGCGAGGGAGCACTTGCCCCTGAGCTCTCTGCTCAGCTCCCTCGCGAGCTGTAGAGTGATGCATATGTGTGTGTTCAGGGCCGGATTGGGAAGTAAATTCGGCCTGGGCATTTTTTATTACACTGGCCACTGAAAAGAGGGCGGAGCCAGATAGGGTGTGTTTTGTCATCACCAATGACAAGCAAGCCCTATCACAAAGTGAGCATGTTGGTTCAATGCTCTTCCAGGGCAGACCATGTGCAGAACTCTGCTGAAGAGCTCTAGCATGGGAAAAAGGCCCTGTATTTGTTCTGCACAGCGCAATCAAATTTAATAACATTGCTTGCACTGTGTTTGCTTGAAATTTGTCTCTCGTGTCTGCATAGATGGGATACCAGGAGACAAAAATGCCAGGCAAGAGTATTGTGCAGTGTGTGTGAGGGTGCAGTGTGTGTGTCTGTGTGTGTGTGTGTGTGTGTGAGGGGGCTGTGTGTGTGTAAGAGGTGTAGTGTGTGTGCAAAAGGTGTGCTGTGTGTGTGAGGGGTGCAATGTATGTATGTATGTGCTGTGTGTGAGGGTGCTGTGTTTGAGTGAGGGTGCTATGTGCATGTGAGGAAGCTGTGTGTGAGGGTGCTGTGAGTGTCATGGGTGCAGTGTGTGTGTGTGTGTGTGTTAGGGGTGCTGTGTGTGTGTGGAAGTAAGGGTGTTGTGAGTGTCAGGGGTGCAGTGTGTGTTTGAGTGAGGGTGCTATGTGCGTGTGAGGAAGCTGTGTGCAGTGTGTGTGTGTGTATGTGTGAGAGGGCTGTGAGTGTGAGGGGTGCAGTGTGTGTGTGTGTGTGTGTGAGGGTTAAAAAATGTCACGAACCGTCCGCGAACTTCTTGCGAACGGTTCGCCACGAGCTGTTCGCGGCAAACTCCGGTCAGCTGACACGTCCCGGCCAATCTCCAGCAGACCCTCCCTCCCAGACCCTCCTACTTCCTGGACATCATCCATGCTGTCCAGGAAGTAGGAGGGTCTGGGAGGGAGGGTCTGCTGAAGATTGGCCAGGACGTGTCAGCTGACCGGAGTTTGCCGCGAACAGCTCGTGGCGAACTGTGGCGAACTGTGGCGAACCATTCGCGAGAAGTTCGCGGACGGTTCACGACATCTCTAGTGAGGGTGCTGTGAGTGTCAGGGGTGCAGTGTGAGTGAGGGTGCTGTGTGTGTCAGGGGTGCAGTGTGTGTGTGTGTGTGTGTGAGTGAGGGTGCTGTGAGTGTCAGGGGTGCAGTGTGTGTGTGTGTGTGTGTGTGTGAGGGTGCTGTGAGTATCATGGGTGCAGTGTGTGTGTGTGTGTGAGTGTCAGGGGTGCAGTGTGTGTGTGTGTGGGTGCTGTGAGTATCAGGGGTGCAGTGTGTGTGTGTGTGAGGGTGTTGTGAATGTCAGGGGTGCAGTGTGTGTGGTGTGTGAGTGAGGGTGCTGGTGTGTGAATATGTTTGGAGGGCATGTGTGTTGGGGGGGCATATTATTATCAATACATATTAATTTAAATAAATAAATAAACAAGCTTTGATTGTATGCCTCCTCCTTTCTTACCTTTAGCCTGGGAGGGGGGGACAGTGCTACTCTTGGTGAGTGAACTCTAGTTCCCATTCTGGCCCTGAACACACACATATACAAAATGTTTTAGTCACCCTCCTGTTTCCTACCTGGTTAGTTACTATTCTTTTAACACGCATAGGCTGGCTTCTAGGAAGTGCCCTAAGGGTATTCTCTGAATTAGCAATTATCAAGCTGATGTAAACAGTTCCTGTTTTATATCTGTGAAAATATTAATAACACTGAAAAATTATAAATCAGAGTCTTGTATTCTGATGTCGTCTTCCTTGACAATTTACCTTTAAGGGCTGTTTATGGTTTCATCTTTTTCAACTTCTTATTTTTCTCCTATGTCTGTGGGTCTGGTTGCTTGCTTGAATTTCCCTTCCCTGGCTAGCCCACTTGACTCCTAGCAACTCTGCCACCAGATGGATCAATCGGTGGTGGAGAAACCCAGTTGCAATATCTACGATTATACTCCCCTCTTTGAAACTTCCCTTAATAAATTTACATTTGTTTTCTTTTTTTGGACGAGTTTCAGTACCTGGGCATCTCCATTTTGTTCTCCTCCGTCCATGATGTTTGTACTTTGTCGTTCTGTGGGACTCTTTTGACTGATGAATTGTGGGTAACTTAGTTTAGCAACTGAAACTGAACTTCGCTTAATCTCTATCCATTGTCAAAATCACACTCCCCATGAAAAAAAAAAAAGTTGCCCCTTCTTCTTTTTATGCATAATTTAAAAACAACCTAAGTGAAATTAAAAAAAAAAAAAACAAGGAGAAAGAAAGGGACAAAAAGGGATTCATTTAAACGCAAAACCTGCAAAGTGACGGAGTTGTTTTAACCACGAGAGAAGAGCTACGTACTATGTGTATCCAGGCCGAGTGTTCCTGTTTAGAAGGAGAGACATTTTGTGGACAGGTTTATTTATCATTTTCTCCTAAACTACAGATGTTGAAAGTGTCATAAATTCTCTTTTTAGAATCTTCGCTAGGCCTGCTGTTCATCATGTCCTTGTGGATGGTCAGTTCAGTGTATAATCCAAATTATTCCTAATAAATTACAAAACTGCATTAAAAACATTCTGCATTGTGATTGGTATGAATTTAAGATGATTAAGGGGGATTTAGGGTTAGGGGGTACTTCAACTAAAGATGTCGTAGAATGTAATATCCATGATTCTAGGCTACAGGTTTTTGTACATCTTATTCTATGGCCATTGTAACCTAATCTATAGCATCTCCCCATACACACTCTTTTTTACTGCTCCTGTGTTTCAGGTCTGTAATTCCCCTTCCTTACTATTTATGGCATGATTATGGGCCTTTGTGTTAACATACCTTAATTTGATGGACTTTATAATACCCACTAGCAGTATCCCTGCAGTATTTTCGTGAATTGCTTGAAGTTATCTGCACCACAATATAATGGACCAATGACTCATGTGGAAGATATGGCCCGTTGTATTTTATGGCTGCCTTCCGCATCTATACGTATTCATTAGGGTGTTTATGCCCTTAGGAGATATGTCCTCTTCCTCCCTCTTATTTAATGATATTCAAGGCTTGAGACATACTTAGCCAGTTTGCTTTTTCAATCTCTTAGGAGAGCTGTTCTTTTAAAGGTAGTATAGTTTGGTGTTGTTGGTTGGTTCACTTTTCTAAACTAAATTAGTGTTTGAGGTTAATTCATGGTTGATTCCTAGATTAAACATGCATATGTACTGTTCCCCAGAGTGCTGCAGTATAGGCACCCTGAACACTTTATGTCAATTAAGTGGTAGGGTTCTCCCCCCTCCCCCCCCCCACCACCCCTCCTCCTCCATTTTTCTTTACAGCTGAAAAGTGCAGTTTATCCTGCTTCTGCCAAAACAGTAGAGCAAAACTCCATTTACTACACTACATTTAAATTAAATCATGTTTTCTTATGTTTCCTATGGGAACGCATTGGATTGGCTGAGATCATCAGTCAATCAATTATTTGTGTATATGTTCCTAGGGCTCTAAAGTTCTAAATATTATGTATCTTTAAAAGGGATTTAGAGGGAGTTGGAGTTTATAGGCCATTACGTATTATAAGAAGAATAAGAATTACAGGATCCCACCACAGTGTTGCAAGTGATTGCAAGGCTGTGGGGTCTATCCTGATAGCCTACTTCAGAGCTACAAAATAGGGGGTAACCCAAAAAGAAAATAAATTATAGTAAAGGAGACCCCTGAAACAGGGGGATCCCAAGAGGAGTGGCTCTGGTACAGAAAAAAAGGAAAAATTGTATTTAGAGGTAAATGGAATAATTAAAGAGAGGGGGAAAGGAAAGGAAGAATGCCATATAATAATGGACAAAAGGGATGAGGGGGGTAGAGAAACAAAATCAGAGACAAAGTGACCCCTACTCCACCCTAAACCACCCACAACTTGCAAAAGCAGGCAATACTTAGAACTAACCAATCCAAAGAGAGAGAAAAATCCCCCCCCTTCTCACAAGCAGGCTCAAATCTTGTGGGCAATAGGGTCCTAATGAAACCACCATTACATATGAAGCCCAAAAAAGGAGCTGAAAAGAGCCTGCCTGAAAAACCAAAATGACTAGAATACTAACTAACTCATAGAATCATACTGACTACCTATGTGCTACCCAAAAAGTGAAAATAAATAAATAAAAAGAAAAGCGCTCGACGCGCGTTTCGGCGTGAATACACGCCGTCGTCAGGAGCAAATTCACATGTTAGAGCAGTTCCATCGGTTAAGTACCTGTATTAATCAGAGGGAAAGTCCTTCAGGTGATCCGGCGTGTAGAGGGGGCGTGGATGAACAACGTAGGAACACCGC
>OW240916.1:46067491-46083296 GCA_933207985.1 Pelobates cultripes
AAAAACAAGATTTATAATATTAAAAATATAAACTTAATATGATAATTGTTATACTTAAATTGTTCTATGACAAAATCTCAGTAAAACAATATATTTAAGTAATCCATGTCATAGCTTGGCTTGGCAAGCTATTTATTTAACCCACACTGCAAATAACTCCAATTAAAGTTACATAAATAGAAATATATATATATTTTTTTTCTTTAAAAAAAAATTTTTTTTTTTAAATTAAACTTACATTTTAAATATACTAATAAAGCCATACCAAACACTACAACACATTGATATATACCAATAGAGAAACTAAAATGAACTGTGTTTGTTTTTTTACATGGGGTACCCCCAAAGGCTTGCTCCCCAGCTTTTATAGGACTACAACACCCATGATGCTCTGCTTACATTCATGGCGTTGTAGGCCTACACGTCTGAGAGGGTACTTTTGGCAATTGTTCCTCCACACCCTGAGCAGTGGATATTTGCACCTACATTCCCCAATATCCAATCTCCCCATTATCAGCCTACCTGTCAGAGAACTGGTGGTATGAAGACACCTCAATATATATATCTCTCTTTCCAAACAAGCATGCTGCTTCCATTGTGGTCCATCATGCAGGCAGTGACGTCACAAACGTGCGCCCCCCCAGGTGGCTTGTTCAGCATGGACATGCAAAGGAGCAGTATTGGTGTTCAACCCTAGCAAATAGCAAAATGAAACCAAAATAGAGCTTTGTCATGTCCTGCAACTTGCAATTGCTTTGTTGTTGTTCTACTACAGTTCTAGTTTTGTGAATATCACCCACAAGTTATAGTAGATGGCTGCAATAATATAATCATTCATCAAAATGCTTTCCCCTATTTGGAGTAAGAATGTCTGAATAAATAGTGGATAGGAATATGTTATGTTGACAGGTCGAGTTATTTACTAAAGTGTGAATTGTCCCCGATTCCAAAGAAAATTCTAGCAGGGTTAATCCCTAAAGTGAGGATTGTAGGGAATTTAGAGTGAATTTAAAATTTTATGCCAAAATGTCCAAGTTAAAAATTTAAATGATTTGAAATTCATTAAGAATTCCTGATAATTCACACTTTTTTGTTTTCAGTTTTGTTTTTATGTTCTTTTAACCCTTTAAGGACACATGACATGTGTGACATGTCATGATTCCCTTTTATTCCAGAAGTTTGGTCCTTAAGGGGTTAAATAATGATATATTTTTTAAAAGATCACTATAGTATCAGGAAAACAAAGCGGTTTTCCTGACACTATAGTGCCCCCACTCTCAGGGTCCCCCTCCCGTGGCGCTAAAGGGTTGAATCCCCTTCAGCAGCTTACCTTAACCAGTGCCGGGCTCCCTCGACACTGGTGACCTCTCCTCCCCCGCCAACGTCAGCTCCCAAGTGGAGCGGAATGCACATGTGCGGCAAGTGCCACTCGCGCATTCAAACAATCCATAGGAAAGCATTTCTCAATTCTTTCCTATGGACGTTCTGCACGTTGGATGCGAATTTCGCATCCAGCATCGCAGATGCGCCCCTAGCGGCTGTCAGGAAGACAGCCACTAGAGGTTGGATTAACCCCAATGTAAACATTTCTGTGAAACTGCTATGTTTACATCTGAAGGGTTAAAACCTGAGGGACCTGGCACCCAGACCACTTCATTGAGCTGAAGTGGACTGGGTGACTATAGTGTCCCTTCAAGCGGGGCACTTCTAGCACCCTGACAAAGAAATAGGTTAGGTTACAGCTAGTAATGGTGAGTGGGATATTTTTTTTATTATTATTATTTCTTTCCAATAGCTATTTAAATTAATTTTGTTCTCATAAAGGTTAAAGGCACACTATAAGCACCAAAACAACTATAGCTTAATAGAGTTGTTTTTCTGTATAGCTCAACATACTCAACATACTCAAACATACTCGTTTTCCTGGCACTATAGTGCCCTGAGGGTGCCCCCACCCTCAGGGTCCCCCTCCCGCCGGGCTCTGGAGAGAGGAAGGGGTTAAAATCTTACCTTTCTCCAGCGCCGGGCAGGGAGCTCTCCTCCTCCTCTCCTCCTTCCTAGCGCCGTCATCGGCTGAATGTGCATGCGCGGTAGGAGCCGCGCGCGCATTCAGCCAGTTCATAGGAAAGCACTCATAATACTTTCCTACGGACGCTGGCGCCATCTCACTGTGATTTTCACAGTGAGAAGCACGCAAGCGCCTCTAGTGGCTGTCAATGAGACAGCCACTAGAGGCTCTAGAGGCTGGATTAACCCTCAGTGTAATGTTTATAAAAAAAAGGGGTTAACCCTAGCTGGACCTGGCACCCAGACCACTTCATTTAGCTGAAGTGTTCTGGGTGCCTATAGTGGTCCTTTAATCCTATGTCATTTAGGAGTAAAATAACTTTATTTATGCAGCCCTAGCCACACCTTCCCTGCATGTGACAGTCTCCCTGCACATTTCCTGTAAAGAGTGTTTTAAACTTCCTTTATTGCATAGTCTGTTTGTTTTAGAATTTCTTATGTAGCAGTGCTTTATTTTAAATCACCTTTACTAAATGGTTACTCCAACATTCATGACCACTTGTGCTTTTTGTGGTCATAAAAGAAGAAATCTGGATGTTTAGCGTTATTCAAGCATTTTTGCTGGGAACTAATTACGCCTAATTATTAGGCAGCCCAAAACTTTGAGGCTGCCTAATATCAATTTTGTGTATTTTAAGTCTGTCGTCAGCTCACATTGCACTGCACACACTTTTTTTATTCTCCCCAGCAAGTTGAAGCTTATATCTCCCTTCTTTTCCTCACTGACTGCAGCCTTGCCACTTCCCTATACTCTCTGTTGTATTTTCTCTATGAGAAGCCTTTGATTGGACTGTGCAATGGCAGGCATGACGTCAGGAGGGGGCTTGCTGAGCAGCGCCAGGAGCTTCGCCCGGTGCTGGATTCCAGATAAGTTAAACTTATTTGATAACATGTTTTGTTTGTTTTTTTAAATATTAGAAAGATTGGAGTAACCCTATAACAAAGTAACAGAAGATGACATTGGACATAATGCACTAGTATAAGAGAATCAATATAAAAAATGGTACAATAAGCGCATCAGAATGAACATTTACATTATCTATTTAAGTAGGTAGGTCACAAAACAGAAAGTCCATGAACACAACTACACAGTGAGAGTCATAAACCAGAGTAGACACACTAGGGTGTCACAATATGCTACAGACAGCCACTAACTGCAGGCATGTTCTTCGCTATACAAATCAATAAACCGATGGAAAAAGAGGAAGGGACAAAAAGGGGTAAATGGGATGAGAAAAAAAGGGGGATAGGGAATGTAGCGGAGGGAGTGACAAAATGAATACAAGATCTGGAGTGCGCAATGGAGGGCCAATGATGCACGAGTCTCACGTAACATTGGTTTGCATAGACTGGCCATCCCACGTACAACCCAAGCTCCCTGGACTGCAGTGTGACAAGCAAGGAGGATCCGCACCTCAGAGGAGGATATATAATCCAACCAATAAATCCAGCACTTCATCCAGCATTCCATCTCTGCCAGTGTGACAGCAGACATACTTTCAGATTGTCTAATATCCTCCACTGTCTCAATCCACTGAAAGGAGAAAGCTTGTGGCACCAAGTCAAGGGTATCGTTGCCCTAAATGTGGGTAAATTTTTTATGACTTTTTTTTTGTGACTATGATTTTAAATTATTTAAATAAAGCATCTATGTATTGGGTGAAACACAACTGGGAATGGCTCTTTGAAAATGCTGTCACAATGCTACTTAAGGAAGAAATATTACTAAACATTTACTGAGGGTTGTGTGTAAGTTTTACTCAGTAAAGTTAAAACTGCAATCTGGTAACCTGTACCTTTTAACACTTCAAACTTTTTTTAGGTGACTTCTTGACCTATTAATAGAAATTCATTTCAATAAGTGGTTGGAACGACAGACTCATTCATTAAAGGAACACTCCAGACACCCTAAGCACTTCTGCTTTCTGAAATACTGTAGGTGTTAATTGCCTGTCCCTGCAGGCTTACTTTACAAAAGTGCCAGTTTTTAAGAGAAATCATCACATTTATATATCTCCTAAGTAACACCTTCCGGCTGTCAAGCAGACAGCTAAGATGGTTTATTGTCTCACTCACTTTAAAGTGTAATGTTGAGGAAGTGAGGGGCTCTCTATGAGAGGCAGTGGTGGCTGGTGAAGATTAAAGACGTTGGGGCGCTGCCCACTTAACTTCATGGGATGATATGCCCTTTTCAGAACCAGCTGTCATCAATAAAGAGGAGCATGGACATTGCAGATATAATCATGACAGATGTGTTTTTTTCCAACACACACTGTACAATACTAATAGTTTTTTAGTTTTTTAAATTAATTATTATTATTTATTTTTTTTGCAACAAAAAAATCGGGGTGGGAGTGCAGTCCCACCTGCCAATATGGACCAGCCTTTACTGAGAATCATGGTTGGGGCATGTGGCTATACACATTTCAAATGAGCAAACAGGTACACTTTCATTTTAGGCATGTGGCCAGGGGTACGGCTGTTCTGAGAAATGCCCCATCCCGCGCGTTTTAATTTAAATTGCATGTCAAGACAACAAGGCATGCTTTGCAAATTTAAGATATAGAGACCCATAATTAGCACTAGTTAGCTACATAGTTAGCTACTGGTGTGTGCATTAATCTCACAAGTGACACATATGCTTAACAAGAACCCTCCACACACAATAACTGCTACAGCATGTTGTAGTGGTTATGGTGCAAGGAGTGCACTGGGCCACCCCATTGTAATCAGTCAAGCCATTTTAGAACGATTTGACTTATTATCTTATCACGCGCAGGCAGGCGTGAGAGCTGGAAGCGTCTGTTAGCTCTTCTGAGCTAAATCCTGCAGTGCAGTTCTAGCTCAACGGTTGAGAGTGACAGCTGATTGTTCTCAGCCGAAGAGCTAAGCCCTGCACCGCCATTTCACTAAACAGTAGTGAAGGCAAGGAACAGCTCCCAGAGGACCAAGGTAAGACATGAAATCATTCTAAAATGCTTGGAGTATATCTTTAAGACAGCTGTGGTTTTGTTGCTGTGGAGTTCTGTAACATTGAAACACTCTAAGCTCATGGAAGGAGAAACAACTTGGTAATTAAAAATCAGAGTAGAATCTCAAAGAAGAATTGTATATCCCAAAGCAGGACACATAAAGCACATGTAACCTTATTTAACCAGCCAGGATCTCTAACTACAGTAATATGTATCTTGTAGGACAGACTTGTGTACAAACATGTTTTTGGTTTATATCCATGTAAGTCTGAATACCATTTAAAATGGCCTCACATACCAAAACAACTAACAGCATTATTTCCTTGAGCTAAAAACGAACATGGCAAAGAACATCAGTATAACTCGACCCTTGTCGTATATGACATCTTAAAGGACCACTATAGTGCCAGGAAAACATACTTGTTTTCCTGGCTCTATAGGGTCCTTGGGTCCCCGGGTCCCCCTCACCCTCAGGGCCCCCCTCCCGGTGGGCTCTAGGGTAAGGAAGGGGTTAATCCCTTACCTTTTTTCCAGCGCCAGGCTCCCTCGGTGCTGGGGACTCTCCTCCTCCTTTCCCGTCATCAGCTGAATGCGCATGTGCGGCAGGAGCCGTGCGCGCATTCAGCCAGTATCATAGGAAAGCATTCTCAATGCTTTCCTATGGACGCTGGCGTCTTCTCACTGTTAAAATCAAAGTGAGAAGCGCGGAAGCACCTCTAGCAGCTGTCAATGAGACAGCCACTAGAGACTGGATTAACCCATTTGTAAACATAGCAGTTTCTCTGAAACTGCTATGTTTACAGCATGCAGGGTTAAACCTAGATGCACCTGGCACCTTGACCACTTCATTAAGCTGATGTGGTCTGGGTGCTTATAGTGGTTCTTTAATAAATGTGCTACAATAGAATTAGGTGACTGATAACATTCTAAATGTAAGAGTGTATCATCCAACAATATGCTATTCATGGAATCGTCATGTGCACCCAATCAGTTGATGGAATGAAAGATAGCGAGAGAGCTGTTATCCGATGTGGTTATTTTGGTTCTATAGTGCTAAACTAGCCTTCTTGTTGGGATTAATTACATGAGGAAGATATATGTTTACTCTCCTTCTTAATGGCCATAGGCATATTCTAAATTGGGTCATTCCCACTGAGTGCTGATATCACTGGTGATGTCAGCCAAGAACCATGAATCAGTGTCTACAGATGTAAAAGAGCCTTTCCCACGCTCTGTTCTCATTAGAAGAGGAAACAGGAAGAGAGGGACAGGCAGAGGTTCAGAGAAAAGATACTCTCAATATTATTAAGGGTGCCCAAACAAGGATCATGAATGATCAGTAGGTCGTTTTATAATGTCACCTGCAGTTGAGGGATAGAAGTGGATAGTCCTTTTTTCTTCTTTTCCTCATTTGTAAATAAATAAATACAAAGTAATACAAGGTTGACCCACAATTCATGGCAGTCCATTGTCTTATTTGCTTTGCCTCCAGATGACCCACACAATTTAGCTATCTTAGATCCAAGCATGGCACACTCCACGTGGAGTGGCATTAGCACCAGCATAAATTTCTCAAATAGATCAATTCATAAATCTGCTTCATACTCTGTTTTTTCTATTTACTATAAGTACGTACAACCCTAGACATCGCCCGCCTGTGTATGTGTTTGGATGGGTGTAGATACTGGCATTAAAGAGAAATGGACAAGAAGTAGAACAATGGTCAATTGTATGTACCCCATTTCCACAACAAATATCATATAAATTTAAATAAAACCATAGCTCTACTTGCCAAGGGAAGACCAAGTTGCTCCCACCTTTCAGAGTTTTTGGAACCTTTAGTAACTGGGATAGTGGCTCCGTCCATAAAACAAATGACCAGTATAAGAAGAGGGCTCAGCCCTCTCTACATACTATCTTCATTGGATCTATGTTTGTGCGTGTGTTGCGAAAGGGGCATAAATATATACAGAACACAGTTAGTGATGACAGTTGCCTTAAAAACTTCCTCTCAAATCCAACGTGGTTGGATAGGAGAGTTATGATATAAGATGTTCTGGAGGGGTTGTCCTCAACCTCCCAGCCAAATAAATTATAAATGTTCCTGTCTGAAAATAAGGACCAGTAGATGGTCAGTTCCTTGTCCTAGGTTTGTCAGCCTTAGTGTTGTTCCAATGAGTTTGAGGGGAAAGGGAAGCTTTACAGGGAGTGCAGAATTATTAGGCAAGTTGTATTTTTGAGGATTAATTTTATTATTGAACAACAACCATGTTCTCAATGAACCCAAAAAACTCATTAATATCAAAGCTGAATATTTTTGGAAGTAGTTTTTAGTTTGTTTTTAGTTTTAGCTATGTTAGGGGGATATCTGTGTGTGCAGGTGACTATTACTGTGCATAATTATTAGGCAACTTAACAAAAAACAAATATATACCCATTTCAATTATTTATTATTACCAGTGAAACCAATATAACATCTCAACATTCACAAATATACATTTCTGACATTCAAAAACAAAACAAAAACAAATCAGTGACCAATATAGCCACCTTTCTTTGCAAGGACACTCAAAAGCCTGCCATCCATGGATTCTGTCAGTGTTTTGATCTGTTCACCATCAACATTGCGTGCAGCAGCAACCACAGCCTCCCAGACACTGTTCAGAGAGGTGTACTGTTTTCCCTCCTTGTAAATCTCACATTTGATGATGGACCACAGGTTCTCAATGGGGTTCAGATCAGGTGAACAAGGAGGCCATGTCATTAGATTTTCTTCTTTTATACCCTTTCTTGCCAGCCACGCTGTGGAGTACTTGGACGTGTGTGATGGAGCATTGTCCTGCATGAAAATCATGTTTTTCTTGAAGGATGCAGACTTCTTCCTGTACCACTGCTTGAAGAAGGTGTCTTCCAGGAACTGGCAGTAGGACTGGGAGTTGAGCTTGACTCCATCCTCAACCCGAAAAGGCCCCACAAGCTCATCTTTGATGATACCAGCCCAAACCAGTACTCCACCTCCACCTTGCTGGCGTCTGAGTCGGACTGGAGCTCTCTGCCCTTTACCAATCCAGCCACGGGCCCATCCATCTGACCCATCAAGACTCACTCTCATTTCATCAGTCCATAAAACCTTAGAAAAATCAGTCTTGAGATATTTCTTGGCCCAGTCTTGACATTTCAGCTTGTGTGTCTTGTTCAGTGGTGGTCGTCTTCCAGCCTTTCTTACCTTGGCCATGTCTCTGAGTATTGCACACCTTGTGCTTTTGGGCACTCCAGTGATGTTGCAGCTCTGAAATATGGCCAAACTGGTGGCAAGTGGCATCGTGGCAGCTGCACGCTTGACTTTTCTCAGTTCATGGGCAGTTATTTTGCGCCTTGGTTTTTCCACACGCTTCTTGCGACCCTGTTGACTATTTTGAATGAAACGCTTGATTGTTCGATGATCACGCTTCAGAAGCTTTGCAATTTTAAGAGTGCTGCATCCCTCTGCAAGATATCTCACTATTTTTGACTTTTCTGAGCCTGTCAAGTCCTTCTTTTGACCCATTTTGCCAAAGGAAAGGAAGTTGCCTAATAATTATGCACACCTGATATAGGGTGTTGATGTCATTAGACCACACCCCTTCTCATTACAGAGATGCACATCACCTAATATGCTTAATTGGTAGTAGGCTTTCAAGCCTATACAGCTTGGAGTAAGACAACATGCATAAAGAGGATGATGTGGTCAAAATACTCATTTGCCTAATAATTCTGCACTCCCTGTATATAGAGAGGTAAGAAAGTGATAAAGATGCGGGGACTAATTTGCAGGGAGAAAAGTAGTGAAAACAAAATGAGTAAATGTTAATAGAGAAAGTGGATAGCAAAGTAACAAAAACGAACAGGATGATGAGATGAGGAAAGGGTGAACACAAATGCTACAAGATCCTTAGAGTTTCATATCTTGAGTTCTGTAAAACATTAAGCACTGAGGCTCTAAAATGTTAACCATCACTGCTTTAGGGTAGTGGTTCCCATTCCAGTTTTCAAGCCATACCAACAGACTAAAATATTGTCACGCCGCCCGCTGGCACTGCTCCTGTCAGAGGGCAGCATGGGTCCCGGTGGGCACGTATTGCTATGGCGGTATTCCCACAAACTAAGGGGAATATGGCTAAACACTCACCGGAGGTGACCTCTCCTCTCTCAGCAGCCTGGTCTGTATCATTAAAGAAGCCGGCCGCTGCAGATGTGAATAATTTAAGGGTTTCCTGTTTAACCCTTAAAGGGACACTCCAGGCACCCAGACCACCTCTGCCCATTGGAGTGGTCTGGGTGCCATCTCCCACTACTCTTAACCCTGCAAGTGTAATTATTGCAGTTTTTTATAAACTGCAATAATTAGCTTGCAGGGTTTACTCCACCTCTAGTGGCTGTCTAGTACACAATACCACCAGAGTAGACAGCCACTAGAGGGCACTTCCTTGTCCACAGCACAGAAAACCTGTCTTAGAGCGTCGCTGGACGTCCTCACGCTGTGTGAGGACCTCCAGCGTCGCTCATTTCCCCATAGGCTCATTTCCCCATAGGGTTTTCAAGGCTTTCCTGTGGGGAGCACTAATGCGCATTCGCGGCATTGCCACGCATGCGCATTAGGTCTCTCCGGCCTATAGGCGGGATCAGTCTCGCCCACCGGCCGACGCAATCACTGGGAGGAGTGGCGGCGAAGGAAGAAGCAGCGACGTGGGACATGTCGCTGCCTCTGGTAAGTAACTGAAGGGGTTTTCACCCCTTCAGCAACCGGGGATTGGGAGGTGGGAAGGAGAGGGGACCTGCATTGCCAGGAAAACAAATTGTTTTCCTGGCACTGGAGTTTCCCTTTAAAGGGCCAGATCAATTAATTTAATATGGGTGTGTTACACACATAAGCTTGATCACATGTTTCCCTATAGCCTATCAGGAAACGCCTTTAGCTATTTATCCGAGAGCGCGTTCCTTGTATTGATTCCTTGTGTATCTGACCTTAGATTCCCTTATTGACTATCCGATCTCTGTATTCCTTGACTTTTGGCTTGGCTCCTGACTATTCTGATATCTCCATTCCTTGACCTTTGGCTTGTTTATCATTTGCGTTATACCTTTGTCTTGGCTTTTCCCTATCTTGTGTCTTTTTGCCCTTTTACGTTAAATCTGGCCATTCTTGGTCCGGTAATACGTCTTAGGTATTTGCTTTATATCTACTTAAGTTCTGTGTGTTGGGCATCTACATTAATCCTGACAAATATAGACCTTTCCTAATTATGTTCCTATAGGTATATTTAGAAAATCTGAACTGTTGACGTGTACCTGTTGGTAGCGTTGATGCGGTTGTGAGTATAGTCCAAGTTTTATTATTTTGTAACTTATAATAAAATGCAGTAGATTAAGAATTGTATTTACGTTTGGACAATAGGGAGAAGAATGTTGAATTAATACAGATTAATTACTAGAAGAATGGAAGCTGTGATAAATGGATGACAAGTTAAAAGTAGACAAGGTACCCATAACGTACATCAGACTCTATGACCTCTGACAATTTCCATCTTCATTTAATGTAATCAATGATCTGGAAGGCAACATACACATTTATACTGCTAATGGCAAACCCCAAAGCAGATACCATATATCCCTGGGGCAGGATCACGGAGGCGGTAAGCATTTATCAGTGGATTAATAATTTAGATAAATTACAGGTACCATCAAAAGTATAGAGAGTGCAACTTAATGTCAAAAAAGTGAAAACTAATACAGATGAGGCATAAATATGGAATGGTGTCCTGAAAAAACATGAATAAACTGTAATAAATTGGTAATTTCTTCTTAATATTTTTTTAAAATACCGATTAGAATCTATCAAGGCCATGCCTGCAAACTGATCTAGTTCTTGTAGAAAATTTAAATTTTTTTTGACCATTATCACAAAACGTCCCTATAAAGTGCATTTTGAGAGCATATTTACTAGTTGAGCAATTCTGTTTTTGGCATTTACTATCATATGAGAGACTAACAACATTCTAGATCTGGGCAGCCCTGTAATGGTGTCTGTCCGTTATGGCATATTTGTGGACTTGTATCACATACCCAGGCCCGGTCTGGCCATCAGGCAATCCAAGGCCGAGGCCAATAGAGGAAATCAAAAGATGGCCCAGAGGGAGAGCTGCGTAGCCGGTGGGGAGATCAAACATTTTGTTCACCATCCTTACCATCTGTGTCCTCAGTGGATGCGGATGCAGACTACATCAATTCCCCTCAGCAAATGTATCAGAGTGTTGCTGCAGGTTACCACGGCAGAGCGCTGATACTTTCCACACAGCCGGCCCTTTACCCTCATTTTGTAACAGCCAGGGGTTTAGACCAAATGTTTTAACCACAATACCACCAGAGAAGAGGATTCCCTCCTTCCAAGTCCAAGGTGGTAATAAACTTTAGGGTTTTATATTTTAATAATTTAAAGGTTTTTTTGCACCCTTGTAAATTCAGCCCTATTATTCCCTGTCCACCTCTCACACTCTACAGCCCTTATACCTCCCCCACACACACACTACAGCCACTATCTCCCCACACACTACAACCCCTTTCCTCCCTACACACATTACAGAACTTTCCCTACCAACCCACATTACAAACCCTCTCCCTCCCAACAAACATATACTACACAGTGCCATCTTAACAACATTATGGGCCCCCTGGCAAAGCAGTGCACTGCTGCCCTGCCTGCACAACCAAGAAATGAAAAACATTCATACAATACAAACACACAGACTGCTGAATACACACACAGATTGCTGAATACACACACACAGAATGCAGAATACACACGGACTGCTGAATACACACACATAGAATGCAGAATACGCACAGACTGCTGAATACACACACACGGACTGCTGAATACACACACGCAAAATGTAGAATACGCACAGGCCAGCGGCGTACATACCACGGTCGCAGTGGTCGCAGCTGCGACCGGACCCGGCACTCGAGGGGGCCCGGCCGCCCTGTGGACCCCTGCGAATGGGTACCAGGCCAGCTGCCACATTTTGCGGCGCCGGCCCGTGCTGCAAACCGCCTGGGCTGCATATGGAGGGGTCAGGGCCACCCGATGGATGTGGATTGTAAGGGGGCCCGGTCTGCGCTGGGCGCTTTAAGAGCGCGACCGGGCCCCCTGTGATTACATCAGAGCTGGGAGGAAGTGACTGCACGTCACTCCTCCCAGCTACCAGAGCCCGCGCGGGAGGAAGGAGGAGGAGGGAGTCAGAGTGGGAACTCTGACTCCCATCAGGCTGAACCCCCACTGGACCCCAGGGAAAGTAACAAGGTAGGAAACATTTTGTGTATGTCTCTGTATGTATGTGTCTCTGTATGTGTATGTGTGTGTGTGTATCTGTATGTATGTGTGTCTGTGTCTCTGTATGTGTATGTGTGTGTATGTCTCTGTACGTATGTGTGTCTGTGTCTCTGTATGTGTATGTGTGTGTATGTCTCTGTATGTATGTGTCTGTGTGTATATATGTGTGTGTGTCTGTATGTATGTGTCTGTCGAGGGATGTATGTGTGTGTCTGTCTGTGTGTATGTTTGTGTGTGTGTCTGTATGTATGCATGTGTCAGGGGGAGTGGGGGGGCATGCATCGGGGGAGAGAGGGGAGCACGGATCAGGGGAGGGAGGGTCCACAGATCAGTTTCGCACTGGGGCCCCATGGTTTTTGTGTACACCACTGGCACAGGCTGCTGTACACACACACACAGACTGCTAAATACACACAGACTGCTGAGTACATACGCACAGACTGCTGAATATATGCAGACTGCTGAATACATACACACAGACTGCTGAATACACACAGACTGCTGAGTACACACACACAGGCTGCTGAATATATGCAGGTAGACTGCTTAATACGTGCAAACAGACTGCTGAATACATGTACACAGACTGCTGAACACACACAGACTGCTGTACACACACACAGATTGCTGAACACAAACACACAGACTGCTGAATACACACAGACAGACAATGACGGGTGCAGTGTGTGTAAGGAGTGCAGTGTGTGTGTTTGTGTGTCAGGGGTGTAGTGTGTGTGTGAGTGTGAAAGGGCTGCAGTGTGTGTGTGAGAAATGCTGTGTGGGGGAGGGTTGAGTGTGTGTGTATAAGGGGTGCTGTGTGTGTGAGGGGTACTGTGTGTGTTAGAGGTGTGCTGTGTGTGAGAGGGGTGTGCTGTGTTTGAGAGGGGTGCTGTGTGTGTGAGGGGTGCTGAGTGTGTGAGAGGTTCTGTGTGTGTGTGAGGGGTGCAGTGTATGTGTGTGTGTGTGTGTGTGTGTGTGTGAGAGGGGCTCTGTGTGTGAAAGGGGCTGTGTGTGAGAGGGGCTGTGTGTGAAGGTGCGGTGTGTGAGAGGGGGGTGAATAGGGATTTTTGTTATTTTTATTTAAAATAAAAAAATTTAAAAGCTTCATGTCAACCCTGGTGGTCAAATGGTGAGTACTATAGACCTTACAGCCTGCAGCTCCTCTGGTTCCAGGCTGTCTTCACTCCTCCCGCGGACAGAATGCTGTGTTGCAGCGTTGCCATGGAAATGCTCGGCAACGCTCAGACCAGCATGCACAAGGGAGGGACTGCCTCCCATGTCCTCCCTCTCCTGCAGCCCTGGGTCCTATCTCCCTCCCTCTCAGCAATGAAGGGCATTTGGGCCGGTGAAGGAGATCTTTGAGTGGGCCCTAAGCAAGTAAGCCACGCCGGCTCTCCCCTGTTGGCCTTGGCACATGGGCATTGCGCTGGGGCCCCCATGCTTGTGGGGCCCTCAGGCAAGTGCCCAGCGTGCCCATGAGGAAAGACGGCCCTGATACTACAACCCTTTTCCCCCATGCACAATACAGCCCCTATCTCCCCACACACACACACATACACATTACAGCCACTATCCCCACCTCACACTACAGCATTTATCACCCCGCACACACTCTGAACAGCCCCGATCTCTCCACATTCTAGCTCCCCTATCCCACAACACACAATGCATCCCCTAAACACACAACAAAACAAACATATCCACACACTAATCCGCAAAACAGCCCAATCCACACACAATCCACACACATATTCAGTTCAACAATCAGCATCCTCCACAATGCAGCCCCATTAGCTGCATCCCCTGCACATGCAAAGCAGTGCCCCAACCACAAGCAGCATTCCCCTACATTCGCATCCTCACAAGCAGTTTGCCCATATAAAAGCAACGCTACAGGTAGTCTAATCTACACACGCAACCTCTCAAGCAGCCTCCAAATGCATGCAACACCCCAGACAGTGTCCCATCCCACCAACACCCACATAGGACATTCACTCAACCCTGTTCCTTTTTTGTCCTATAGCATTCCATTTATGGGGACAGCCGGGACAAATCACAAGTAGTGATGTCGCGAACATGAAATTTTCGGTTCGCGAACGGCGAACGCGAATTTCGGCAAATGTTTGCGAACCAGCGAACCGGACGAACCGCCATAGACTTCAATAGGCAGGCGAATTTTAAAACACACAGGGACTCTTTCTGGCCACAATAGTGATGGAAAAGTTGTTTCAAGGGGACTAACACCTGGACTGTGGCATGCAAACTCGGATCCGCGGCTGCATCTTGCAGCCGCTTAGTAGATAACTCCCTAATTCCCACGGTTTTGGAGAGCTCTCTACTAAAAGGCTGAAAGACCTAAATTGGTCTTTCAGCCACATTTACTAATACTAAGAAAAGATTACTTAGTATTAGTAAATTCTGCCCCTACTCGCTATGCAGCGAGTAGGGGCATGTCTAGTAAGCAGTGAGCAGCCAGTGGCTGCTCACTGTAAAAAAAAAACAAAAAAACTATTGCCCCCACCCCTGTGCGACGGGTGGGGGCCATAAATTACAATGGAGGGGAGGACCTACTGTCCTCCCCCCTGGCCCCCACCCCTGGGCGGCAGGTGGGGGCCATAAAAATAATGAGGGGGGGGACCTACTGTCCTCCCCCCGGCCCCCACCCCTGCGCGGTGGATGGGGGCCATAAAAATAATGAGGGGGGGGACCTACTGTCCTCCCCCCCCGGCCCCCACCCCTGCGCGGTGGGTGGGGGCAAATAAATCACTGCGCGGTGGGTGGGGGCAAATAAATCACAATGGGGGGACCTAAGGTCCTCCCCCCTGGCCCCCACCCCTGAGCGGCGGGTGGGGGCCCTAAATACTAAAAAGGGGGACGACCTAATGTCCTCCCCCGGGCCCCCACCCCTGAGCGGTGGGTGAGGGCAAATAAATCACAATGGGGGGGACCTAAGGTCCTCCCCCCCAGCCCCCACCCCTGAGCGGCGGGTGGGGGCCCTAAATACTAAAAAGGGGGGGACCTAATGTCCTCCCCCCCCGGCCCCCACCCCTGCACGGTGGGTGGGGGCAAATAAATCACAATGGGGGGGACCTAAGGTCCTCCCCCCTGGCCCCCACCCCTGAGCGGCGGGTGGGGGCCCTAAATACTAAAAAGGGGGACGACCTAATGTCCTCCCCCCCGGCCCCCACCCCTGAGCGGTGGGTGGGGGCAAATAAATCAGAATGGGGGGGACCTAAGGTCCTCCCCCTGGCCCCCACCCCTGAATGGCGGGTGGGGGCCCTAAATACTAAAAAGGGGGACAACCTAATGTCCTCCCCCCCGACCCCCACCCCTGAGCGGTGGGTGGGGGCAAATAAATCACAATGGGGGGGGACCTAAGGTCCTCCCCCCCAGCCCC
>OW240916.1:46083805-46104259 GCA_933207985.1 Pelobates cultripes
TTTATTTGCCCCCCCGCCAGCCAGGGCCAGGGGAGGACCCAGGTCCCCCCTTCTTAGTATTTAGGGCCCCCACCCACCACTCAGGGGTGGGGGCCGGGGGGGGACAGAAGTTCCCCCCTATTGTTTTTTTTAGGGCCCCCACCCACCGCTCAGGGGTGGGGGCCGGGGGAGAACAGTAGGTCCCCCCCCATATCATTGAGTAAACTTTGACATGGGGGGACGGGGCCGGACCGCCGAGCAGAGTGGACGCATGGCACTAGAGCTCCCGCTATTTTCGGGCAATATGGCCCCAAAACGCACTTTCTGGCACTGAGTCACGGCAGGCAACTGCACTATGAGGTGCTAGGACCGGAGATCAATCGGCAACCCGCTTCTGGACCAGTGTTTGACGCGAAAACGGAGTTTCGAGACCGAGGCCTAGCCAACCCATCCGGGTGGTGAGTGGGGCGGATGGCCGCTGCCCTGCTATCCTACCTGGCTGCATCACGGAGGTCCCCTAACACAATGGGGTGATGGCCCTGCTTCCCCCCCTCTGGACCGGTGGGGGTTATCCCGGCCTACCCTGGGGAACTACCCCGAACGGGGACTTCGTTTGCAACCCAAGATGGCGGCTGAGCCTGTGTCAGGTTACCTCTGGTGTCTACCTCGGAGGAGGTTAGACACCTAGACGTCCATCCTCCTAGGGGGGCTGACTCACCCGATCCTCGCAGTCCTCCCGGCCGTTTACACGCCGGCCGCGATAGCTCCGCCTCCTTTTATGACGCGGCGCTCAGTAGCCGACGTCATGACGGCAATCACGTTCCGACCCGTCAATCACGGCAACCAAGTGCCGAACAACGAATCAGGACTCGTTGGGGGCGGGGTCAACAGTTAAAGAGCCAAGGTATAAAAGAGGATTTTGTGGAATGATTCATTGCCCTGTCGTGGTTCTAGCTAGTCTGTTCACTCAGTGCTCTTATCTCTATTGTCTTTTGGTTCCTGACTCGGCTTGTATTTTTTGACCCTGCTTTCCTCTCTTGTCCTTTTGACTCGGCTTGTCTCTCGCTTACCTACTCTCTCGTTCCCTCGACCTCGGCTTGTCTCTGACCATTCTTTGCTTTCTCCTTACGTTAGTCCGGCCATTCTAAGGTCCGGTATACGTACCTATCTCCTGTTTGTATTCTGCGTGTTGGATCCCTGTCACGATCCTGACATTACGACAGGGACAATGGATCCTGCAGGTACAAACTCTCAGGTCGGTTCTCCTGACTCTAGATTTGAGGCCATGGACCATAGAATGGACCAGATGGCTCTAGCTCTGCAAGCGTTGCTATCTCGTCCTAGTAATCAGTCAGAGGAGATGCGTACCCCATCTATCTCCCCTGTAAGTACAGGCCTAGAGGTAGCCACAGTGGGTGCTTCTTCCCGTGTTACTTCCCCTTCACGCTATGGCGGCTCTCCTGACACTTGTCGAGGCTTTTTAAACCAGATAGGTATTCATTTTGAGTTACAACCCCACGCCTACCCTACTGACAGGGCGAAGGTTGGATTTATAATCACGTTGCTCATTGACAAAGCACTTAGATGGGCTAACCCCCTGTGGGAAAATGATAACCCGTTAGTTTACAATTATAATGCTTTTGTCGCTGCATTTAGGAGAACTTTTGACCCCCCAGGAAGAAAGGCCAATGCAGCTAGACTACTGTTACGTCTTAGACAGTATAACCGAACCCTCGTGGATTATGCGTTAGAGTTCAGATCCTTGGCGGCAGAAGTCAAGTGGAATGAACAGGCTTATATGGACGTATTTATAAATGGGTTATCTGATGAGATTCTAGATGAGGTTGCCACAAGAGAACTTCCTGAAAATTTGGAGGATTTGACTTCATTTATTTCCCGAATAGATGAACGTATGAGACAGAGGCAGAATACTCGGGATAGAACCCGCAGATCCTCCATAAGACTAGCCCCCTCATTTCAGAGTTCTGATTCTACTACTTTAGCTGTCCCAGAACCTATGCAAATAGGTAACACTCGACTCTCAGAAGAGGAAAGACAGTACAGGAGAAGGGAGGGGCTTTGTATGTATTGCGGAATAAGTGGTCACCTACGCCTAAATTGCCCTAACCGGCCGGGAAACGCTCGCACCTAAGTTTCTCAAGAGGACAGGCCTTGGGTGTTTCTATCTTGTCCTCTATATATGATTATAAAGATCATAGGCTTCTGATACCTGTTTCTTTAGCTTGGGAAAAGGGAGTACTTAATGCTATGGCTTTGATAGATTCCGGAGCAGCTGAAAGCTTTATTGACCAAGCCTTTGTCACTAACCATTCTATCCCATCTCAGCTAAGGGATACACCCTTGGCCGTTGAGGCCATAGATGGTAGACCATTATCTGAACCTGTTATTTTTCGTGAAACCATACCAATTAAGTTAACCATTGGTATCCTACACGAGGAAAGAATATCCCTCATGCTGATCTCATCTCCTTCAGTTCCAATAGTCTTGGGGTATCCCTGGCTTAAGAAGCATAACCCTACTATTGACTGGGAACTGGGTGAGATAGTCTCCTGGGGTCAGGGTTGCCAGAGAGGATGTTTACAGAAAGTCTCACCGGTTTGCATAGTTGACGCCCCGGTTAACTCTTCCCAATCTACAGATTTTCAGATACCGTCTCAGTACCTGGATTTAAAGGCAGTCTTTGACAAAAAGAAGGCTGATACTTTACCTCCACATAGGTCCTTCGACTGTAAAATTAGACTCCTGCCTGGTACTATGCCTCCGAGGGGTACGGTATATCCTTTATCCACTAAGGAGAACTTAGTCCTAGAGGAATACATACGTGAAAACCTAGACAAAGGATTTATTAGGAGATCGGTTTCTTTTTTGTGGATAAAAAAGACGGCACTCTACGGCCTTGCATTGATTATCGGGGCTTGAATAAGATAACTATTAGAAATGCTTATCCTATTCCTTTGATTACTGAGCTCTTTGATCGACTGAAAGGCTCCAAGATTTTTACCAAGTTAGATCTGAGGGGAGCTTATAACTTGGTGAGAATTCAGCAGGGAGACGAATGGAAAACGGCTTTCAATACCCGTTATGGCCACTATGAGTACACGGTAATGCCCTTCGGGCTTTGCAATGCACCTGCAGTATTCCAGGACCTAATTAATGAGGTTCTTAGGGAATTTCAGCATGAATGCGTTATAGTATATTTGGATGATATACTAATACACTCTAGAGAGATTGAGACTCACCACAGTCAAGTCAGAAGGGTATTGCGCAAACTGTTACAACATGGATTGTACTGCAAATTGGAAAAGTGTAGCTTCGACCAATCTCAGATAAACTTTCTTGGCTACGTTATTTCTGGAGACGGATTTAGGATGGACCCCATTAAACTCCAATCGATTTTAGATTGGCCATTGCCCAGGGGACTCAAGGCCATTCAGAGGTTTATCGGATTCTCCAATTATTATAGGCGCTTCATTAAAGGTTACTCTTCTATTATTGCTCCTATTACCAATATGACTAGACAGGGTGCTGATACCAAGACTTGGTCTACAGAGGCTCTCTCTGCTTTCAAAACACTCAAAGAACATTTTGCCTCAGCACCGATATTAGTTCATCCTGACACCTCTTTGCCTTTTCTACTCGAGGTAGACGCCTCGGAGACAGGTATAGGCGCTATCTTGTCCCAAAGGCTAGGTTTGGATAAACCGTTACATCCATGTGGTTTTTTTTCCAAGAAATTATCTGGGCCTGAAAGTAGATATGACATTGGTGACAGGGAACTGTTAGCGGTCATTATGGCTTTAAAGGAATGGAGACATTTGTTGGAAGGGACTTTATACCCGGTTACTATTTTGACGGATCACAAGAATTTGTCCTATATAGGGGAGGCCAAGCGCTTGTCCGCCAGGCAAGCTCGTTGGTCCTTGTTCCTTACACATTTCAATTACGTGCTCACTTATAGACCTGGTTCTAAGAACTCTAAGGCAGATGCATTGTCCCGCCAACATGAACCTTCTACGGTGTCTGAAGCAGCTTTGTCTTCTATCGTTCCCAAGTGTAATATTATTGCCAACACGTGTGTCAGGATACACTCGCCGTTGCTTGCTGAGATCAAGAAAGTACAACATCTAGCTCCCAAACCTGTTCCTGGGGCTCGGTACTTCGTTCCTCCTGAGCTCCAAGTGGAACTGCTGCATTGCTTTCATGACAGTAAAGTTGCTGGGCACCCCGGCATACGCAAAACGTGTTCCCTGATTTCTAAAGATTTCTGGTGGCCTTCTTTTCGTAAGGATATAAGGGATTTCGTCGGGGCATGTGCTGTCTGTATGAAGACTAAGCAACCTCATGCGCTCCCATGTGGGCTTTTGCACCCCTTAGAAATTCCCGAGAGACCATGGTCCTGTTTGGCTATGGACTTCATTGTCGATTTGCCTGTTTCTAAAAAACATACTGTTATTCTCACGGTGATTGACAGGTTTACTAAAATGGCTCATTTCGTGCCCTTGCCTAAACTGCCCTCGTCTCCCGAATTAGCTGAGATATTCGCGAGGGAGATTTTTCGTTTACATGGTATTCCCTCTGAAATTGTTTCTGATAGAGGTTCCCAATTTGTTTCCCGCTTTTGGAAGTCTTTCTGTTCTCACTTAGGCATCAAGTTGAATTTCTCATCTGCCTATCATCCCCAGTCCAACGGAGCTGCCGAACGCACCAACCAAAAGATTGAACAATATTTGCGTTGTTTTGTTTCTGAACACCAGGACGATTGGGTTGGTCTGATTCCTTGGGCAGAGTTTGCGCACAACAATCTCGTTTGTGATTCTACTCGTTCTAGCCCCCTTTTCTTGAATTATGGCTTTCATCCTTCCATTCTTCCGTCGGTTTCCCCTTCCCAAGGGGTACCGTCGGTTGATGTTCATGTCGCCAATCTGAGAAAGTTGTGGGATCAGACTCGACGAATTCTTCTTCAGAATTCCACGGTGTTCAAACGACACGCTGACAAACGGAGACGGGTGGCTCCGGTTTTTGCCCCGGGTGATAAGGTGTGGTTGAGTACCAGAAACATCCGCTTGAAGGTTCCTTCCATGAAATTTGCCCCTCGTTACATAGGCCCTTACAAGGTTCTGTGTCGGATTAACCCGGTTGCGTATCGTCTTGCCCTTCCGCCTGCCCTGCGCATCCCTAACTCTTTTCATGTTTCTTTGTTGAAGCCTTTGGTTTGTAACAGATTTTCCTCCGCTGTGTCCTCCCCTCTCTCTGTCCAGGTTGAGGGTCAGGAGGAATATGAAATCAAATCCATTCTCGATTCTCGTATTTCTCGGGGGAAGTTGCAATATCTTGTTGACTGGAAGGGGTATGGGCCTGAAGAAAGGTCTTGGGTGGGCCGTGAAAATGTGCATGCCCCTCGTCTCCTCCGGGCATTTCATGCTCGTTTTCCGTCTCGCCCCGGTTCCTTCCGCCCGGTGGGCGTTTCTGAGAGGGGGGGTACTGTCAGGTTACCTCTGGTGTCTACCTCGGAGGAGGTTAGACACCTAGACGTCCATCCTCCTAGGGGGGCTGACTCACCCGATCCTCGCAGTCCTCCCGGCCGTTTACACGCCGGCCGCGATAGCTCCGCCTCCTTTTATGACGCGGCGCTCAGTAGCCGACGTCATGACGGCAATCACGTTCCGACCCGTCAATCACGGCAACCAAGTGCCGAACAACGAATCAGGACTCGTTGGGGGCGGGGTCAACAGTTAAAGAGCCAAGGTATAAAAGAGGATTTTGTGGAATGATTCATTGCCCTGTCGTGGTTCTAGCTAGTCTGTTCACTCAGTGCTCTTATCTCTATTGTCTTTTGGTTCCTGACTCGGCTTGTATTTTTTGACCCTGCTTTCCTCTCTTGTCCTTTTGACTCGGCTTGTCTCTCGCTTACCTACTCTCTCGTTCCCTCGACCTCGGCTTGTCTCTGACCATTCTTTGCTTTCTCCTTACGTTAGTCCGGCCATTCTAAGGTCCGGTATACGTACCTATCTCCTGTTTGTATTCTGCGTGTTGGATCCCTGTCACGATCCTGACAGCCTGAAAGGCACGCTGTGGAGAGGGCGGCCCCTCCTTGGGGCTCTTGGCGCTCACTACGGGCAACACAGGGAGAAATCGGTAAAGCAACCTACCTATCCTGTATCCCGACCTGGGGTGCTCCAATCGACACCGAGGACCTTGAGCAGAGACCATCTGACCGGCAAGCGGAGACAGGGGTATTCAGACTATCACGAAAGCCGAGGATCAGTGTGAAGACCTCACACATACCCAGCTCCCACCCGCAACCGTCTGACACTACCTGACAAGCCACACCAAAGCATCTTTATTCGAACAGAGCTGGAAAATACAGAACTGCGACCTGCCAGGGATGGGAGTTGGCTGTTCTCTGCATGAGGACTGGGGCTGCCTACTCTCTGCCACCTGACCAACAACCATCAAAATCAAGTTCCCCTCTTCTCGGGGAGAGGAGTCTCTGTTCGGAACCCAGGGTTATTTGTTAAGCACAGTGGCATAATTTTTCTTTTTATATTTTAAGCAAACGCCAACCGTGCCATATTGCCTAGCATAGTTGTCTTCCTCACCTAATTTACTATAACTATGCTTTAAGTTTTTGCCTTTGTTTCATCTTTCAAGCCTGCTATAAGGCAGTGAAGCGCAGATCCAATATAAGTAACCTAACAGCTAAGCGAGACTAGCCTGCAAAAGAGTGTGTCATTCATAGATTAAAATGCAAATAGGATTATACTGCATGTATACATTCTGGTAGCTCGTGACACTGCATGCCAATTCTAAGTTTAGATAGAGCAGCGATGTTACCATATGTACCAAGCAAGCCTTAGATATTTTCAGCTAGCATGTTAGTCCCTAGGCTGTGAGATAACTCAGTATAACACATTACTAAACTCTGAGACAAGCAGATTTCTTTTGTGTAACTACGATCCATGGTTTAACCTTTAACATGTCTCCTATCTTGAATATATTAAAAAAACTGTGCTATGTATTACAATGCCATACCTATGTTAATGTATGTTTTCAAACCTGCTTGCATCTGCTATTGTGGCGGTACAAACATGATTGTTCAAGCTACGCACAAATAAAATAAAGAATTAAAAAAAAAAAAAAAACTTTGACATCCCCCACCCCCGAGCGGCGGGTGGGGGAGTTGTCAAAGTTTACTCAATGATATGGAATAGGGGCGGACCGAACATCGCATATGTTCGCCCGCCGTGGCGAACGCGAACATGCGATGTTCGCCGGGAACTATTCGCCGGCGAACTGTTCGGGACATCTCTAATCACAAGCAAACATTCATTAAATCTGCTTGTATTGCACTTTGCTAAACAAGCACAGGGATTTTGATGCAAAAGTTCTTCAGCAGAGCTCTGCAGATGGGCTGCCATGAAGGGCATCAAACAGAAATGCCCACTTTGGGAGAGGCGTGCCCCCTCGCTGGTCCAGCCCCCTTCTTTTGGCCAGTCCGGCATCATCAGCAAAGTAAGTTGCATCAATGCATGCTATACAGGGGCCCTGCTCACCTAGCTTCATATCTCCGATTGTTGGCAGATATGCAAAGCTACTTAAACGTGCCTATGAAAAATATGGTGTTTGCTCACATCGTATGCCCACATTGACCTATACCATTCAAACTGTTAAATTACCCCAAAACAATGGCATTACATACAAATTGTATTTGTGAGCTGATTTTATGGTAAAGTTATCCAATTTCAAATTTAAAAAATATATATTTTTTAAAAGGTATAAATCATTATTTATTAAATATACCCCCAATTAAAACATGCATACATTTAATTATTCGTATGTTCCATACATTTAATTATTCGTATGTTCATTGAGGATATATCTAGAAACAGTTTGCAAAACCTGCAATTCTCTTGTATGCTGCCTTTGTAAACACTCGTCTAACCCCGCCTATTTTCACCTAGCTATACACACACTCCAATAGCCACACACACACATACTTCCCTAGCTACACACACACATATACACACGCACACATACCTAATTACATACACATACATGGGACAACAGGTCAGCAAGTGCAATTACAGTGTTCGGTTTTCCAGTTGACATGGATTGGCCCAGACACTATAATGAGACGATGTGTGTCAATGGAGTCATGAAACGCAGAGTCAATCACTTATGCATGCATACAGATTTCTGTGAGTGCTGCCTCATGCTGTGCGTCTCGTGGTGATGGACGTTGTTGAGATATATAACGTAGCATCACACGACTCCGACAATCTTCATTTGTCAAACCCATATTCACAGCATGAATACGACCATCCACACAGAGATCAATCATGGTCTTGAGGGGGAAAAAAGGCCATTAGTTTGTACTTGACCAACAAGACCAAATATTGCCTGCCCTTCCCCACAAGTATACCTAGTCAAACTCGTTTTATCCATAATTAGCCCAGTACACCATAGGCAGACCAGAAATAATTACCATTTAAACTTTACTTAAAAGTACACATTTATTTTTATATCTAGCGATGTCCTGGTACATACAGATTTATTCATGACTTTTTCTACCAAAAACATCAAAATACTAGCTGAAAATAACAAAAGAGGTCCCACTTTGAACTAAATAAAGGACAGTGAGGACATATTGGCCCTCATTAGGTTATTATTTACAGTAGTTTGATAGTTGCGCTCCACGTGAACGTATATGTAAAACAAAAAGAGGTCCAATAGTGGATTATATCTCTTTGTCAGGACAGAAATATGTGTGGAAAGCCACTTACATTAGGTTGAGCTTCACACCAGCTCTGAGGTATTGAGACTAAGCAGAACAATCCCTGCCTAAGGATATATGGAGTATCTTCTTGCAGTCAATGTTAGTCCTCACCAAGACATGAAACACAGAGCAGAATACAGGAACAGTATATAGTGTAATATGAAAGGCAGATCAGGATAATAATGTAAGTAGTTTATGCACTCACATGTTCCAGAGGCCTGAATGACTGCAATAGATCAGCGTACAATGGTACAATCCCCACTTTTTTATTTTTCCAGTCAAATGTAATAAACAGTTTTACATATAACAAGACAATATATAGTGCTCTCCATAGATAGAATCGTGCAGTAAAAATAAAGAATATTACTTACATATTTCGGAATATAGATATATACAAAAAAAATGTGATTCAGCTGTATATCTGCAAAAAACAAATTAACAACACATAATGATGTACTGTGGTATAATAATATTAAAGAGATACTCCAAGACAAAGCTTCAACACTATGATGCCAACCGATATACCGTGCACTAAAACTATCTACAGAGATACATGATACGGTACCGCAACCAAAGCAAACATGTGGAAAGCACACAGCATATACCATAGGCAGCCCATGCCAAAACTCAAAAAATTACGCCACATACCAAGAGAATCCCAAATTACGGTTGAGATACCCAGGGACCAAACTAACCCTCTATTTGGCGTCCTCATTAGCCTAATAATCAGGAAATCAAGACATAAGGCTGACCTAGCCCTAGTATAACGAAGAATCAGATACCAAGGTTAACATATCAGAACATAGCGGAACACACAAGGTTAGAGTACTTTGACTAACTTAGATGAACACGAGACGAATAGACCAATAGCGCACGGGGAAGACGATATTACCACTGTTTAATGGGGGGGGGAGAGGTGTGGGAAGTTAATGATGTTAATGTAATCATACTCGATACATATAGCCTACATATTGCTTATTCATTAACGCACTTCTTCTGTACTTTGTAATGAAAAACTTAAACTTTAATAAAAACTAGATTGTCAAAAAAATATTAAAGAGATACTGGTTACACTCACAAGATGTCAGTGGAAAAAGAGCCTTGAATATCTCCCTACAAGGAATTGGGACTGTGGTAACATCCACTTCCCTTGGCTTCCAGGAACTGATGATATCTCTGGAAATAAATTTCAAGAATCAGGATCAGATAAAAAATCTTATTTTTATTTAGGCAAAAAGTTAGCCCATAAAAATGTTAAAAAAATATAAATAATCACAAGTAGAAAACTGACCAACGCGTTTCCTCCACACAAAATGGACTTCCTTGGGGACAATCAATGAATTTAAGAGCCTAACACAAATAAATGCATTCTAATCTGATCCCTCCACAGTCTCTTTAAATAGGGCTGGTCCCCTCCTTCTAATGGGTGTTTCCAGAGACGTCCTCCGATCCTGGAGCTTCTGATAGGTTGTTTGGATTTGAGTAAGTCCGTAGATGGGACAAGCCGTCTTCGTATTACAGCCGGAATCTGTTAACCATCGAATTTTCACTCCAAAGAGTTTAAAGGCGCTGTTTGCGTTCCAGCGCCATGACAGTTGATTTTAATTTATATACTCTTGTTATCATGACCACTAGAGCGGGTTGTAGTGACTTATGATGCTTGGAGTAACTCTTTTTCATATTTTTGGATAATGTTTTCAAGTGATTACAATCTGTTTGAAGAACCTTTCAAATGACTGATCTACAAAAAATCAGCCATAGAATTTCATGATGACTTCAGCAGATAAAGGCCATAAACAGGCATGGTTTTTAGTTTGTCTACTTTGATCTAAAATTAGCAATTTACTTAGAAATCACTTTGATGATCCACACTTTAGTGAATAGGGCTGTCAGCCATGCAGCATTGAAAGAAGAATTAGAATATATAACCTTTACATCTCACTGACAGATGTGTAATTACTGCTGATCCACAGACAGAGTGCCATAAAAAAATCACAACAATGCAGAATGTGAATGTCTTTAATCTGGCCAGTGTGTGGTGCTACAGAGATCTCAGTCTGCTGGGCAATGCACTTTATATTCTATTTCTGGTTACTGAAATACGAACGGCATGTAATGTATATAGTTTGTAGAGAGTACATGCACTTGCATGTCACAAGCTGTTTTGTGATTTATATGTGCTCCAATGTAATATATTGAATAGTGGTATGTGATTTGTAAAGAATAATCAGTACACTGTGAATTTAAACCACAATATCATTAATTTAGCTATATTTTAAACAGCTTGTTCTGGCTACTGGAGAAAATTAAGTTAAAATGGTATAAGTGGGAAATAAACAAACAATTCCCTCTTGACTGAACTGTAAATTGTACGCAGTTTATCTGTAGCCTACAGTTTGCAAATTGTTTCCCAAGTCACCTCAACTGCTGCTTTACTCAAATAATCCATATAGGTTTTATTCAATAAACATAGTATTGCAGAAAACTGGAAAATGAATTGCAAAATGTAAACGTGCTGAGATGGAATTTTTTTTATTTTAACCTAAATGTTGCAGTTCAGATTTCACTTTGCTACATTCTGGAGTTTAGTGAATATACCCTACGTCTGTAATTTTTTTTTTTTTTTTTTTTGCGTGCATGTGAATTACAGTCGTTTTGTCAATGCCCCAACAGTAGTGACAAACATTTGATTAGACATAGCGTAACATTTAGAAGCATTTGATTATATAGCACATTTTTAAGTAGAATGCGATTATCAGGTACAGACTAACTTGCATGTTCTGTGTCGAATTTAAGTAATGAATGGTTCATGTTTAAGCGTTAAATGTAAGCGGGTTATTTAGGTTAATAACAGAGTGTTCAAGCTTGTAGATGATTTTACACTGACGTTCACTGACAACATGAGAAACCACTGGGAACAAACAGTGCTGATAGTGATATCTATCTTAGCCGTGAGGGAAGACAGTGGATCTAAGGATAAGGGAGCTACCATCTCGCTTAATGCTGCATGTGTAGGTTTGCATGGGGTTTGCCTGCTAGTGGGTTATAACGACCGACATAACTGGGAGATAAGTAATTACGTGGTAAGCATAGTCCAAACAGCGACTGCTGAGAGCGGGTCCCCAGGATGCTAGGGTGGTATGTCCACTGAGAGGTATGGTAGCGGGTGCTTTAGCCGATGCCCAGGGCAGGGAAGTCTCTCCCATAGTTGCGGTGTGTCTTTTCGATGGTGCCCCTGTGTTGGGGGTCAGCTCCAGCGTTGACCTGTAGTATGTGCAGCCGCACAGCTACTATGTTTGTAGCGTTGATTGTAGAGAGTAGGGTCGTGCAGCCTGTTGATTTTCGGGTCGAGTGGGTTGTTTGGTGTAGCGCTTGTTTGGTGGTCCAGCACCTGTGCTGTTGTAAGTGTAAGCGTGCACCCGAGTAGTATGGCGCCACTTCCCGCCTTGAGGATCGCTGATGCCTGAGTTTCCTGATGGCCGCTCTGGAAGCTTGAGGTAAGCGCCTGTAGTGGCGACGTCGTGTTGCTGGGCGTATCCATGCAGCCACGGTTTTTATCGCTATGTGATAAGCCATTCCGCGGCAGTACAGCATGTCCCAGAAGCTTGTACAGAGCCGGTCAAAAGATCCCAGATGGTGTGTGGGTGGCTGAGTGTTTGTGCACCATGTTTTAGGCCTGTGCTGGGCAGCCATCTTGTCTGCGCCGCGTTGGTTTGGTGCCTCTGTGTGCTGTGTAGTCGGTAAGTCTGCCCTCCTGCCTTATCAATTTGTCCAGTGAGGACCGGGATATCCCCCACCGGTCCAAAGGGGGGGGGGGGTGATTTGGTATGAGGTCCCTGGAAGGCTCTGGCTTCAGGGAGAGCGGCCGCCTCTCACGAGCTCTTACCCCAGTAGGCCGCACGTGGATTCCTGCTTCCCTAGCTCCGACGGGCTCCGGGGTGGTATCAGTCGGTTAAGTGGTGCACCCCCGACGTGGATGGTGCACCCCAGAGGGTCCTTGGGCTGTGTAGCCGCTGCTTTTGCCCCAGATTTTGCCCGCTGTGCAGGAGCTCGTGCTATACACGTCTGCACAGCTCGGTGGTCAGCACATCTGTAATTTTATTTCCACTGGAGATCTTCATCGCATTAAAGGGACACTTCGAGCACCATAACCACTACACCATGCTGTAGTAGTTATAGCAGTGCCAGCACGCTGTGGGGTTTATGGTGCTTGGACTGTTCCTTTAACAGAGGTTTATCACCATTTATTTATTGAGCGATATTTTTACTAAATTTGTACAGCGAGATCTCTCGGGTATCAGAGGACACAAGGACACTTCAGAGGGACATGGTGCATTGAAAAAGGGTTGTACCCGAAACGTTTGTTTATTATTCTGTCCTCCAATAAATTTTGGTAGCACTTTGTTTGTGCACATAGCAACATTTTGCGCAGCCTCTATTTGTTTGATTTGTACTAAGGACGCTCCAGACACAGGTCATTGGAGAAAGCAAAAGAGTGTTTATTTTGCAGCTGCAAAAGTCCCAGCACCTCTATCAGAAACACGATGTACTGGGTTTCGAACCACCATAGAACAAAAAATATATGCTGTAAATGACATATACCACACTTATACAGAGAATACAAAATTACACCCATGTTACAATGAACATATCCAATTATTAAGCTAATACTTATCTCTTACTATGCTAACTAATGATGGGCGTTCCTGACATTCCAGACATGCGCCCTGGTCCGAGAAGTTTACACAGTAGTTTTTGACAATCTTTATTTTCCTTTTTATCATTTTGTCACAAAAATGTGTAGATACGGTGAAACATCAGTTGTAACATCATATTTCTGAATAGCATAACAACATTCGTAGCCTTTATACTAACATTCTCAAATCATAAATATTTCAATAGTTTCCTTCACATGCATTAGGTAGTGTAACATATGATCAGGTTTCAAGGCTCCTAGCTCCTCTTGCATTCAGTGCGCAGTTTGTTGCACTTATGATGTGCACTCTACGTTTAGGGTGAGAACCGGTATCTGGTCTAGTAGCTGTAGGGGGTATTTAAGGTGTCCGTCCTGGAGTACTCCAGGTATCGGTGGTTTGTGTAGTTTGTTCTAGCGGGTGTTATGTCTTCCTGATGTCTGTTGTGGTCTGGGGGGGGTGAAAAACTGTCCGTAGTCTGTGTGTGGTTAATGGGTAGGGCGTGTCTGTGCTTATGAGGGGGTAAGGCAGTTAACGTGGTGTTCTGTGAGTTTCAGCTATATTGGCTCGGGGGTTACAGTTCCATCTGCCACGTATGTGGTCCATGGGTACCAGGTCAATGCACACCGCTCCGATTTCCCGTGGAGGTCGGCCGTCAGGGTCTCCATTGAGTATATGTCCTCTACCACTGACATCCATTGCCTCAAGGTGGGCGCTCTTGGCTGTTTCCACATCCTCGGGATAAGGGATTTGGCGGCATTGAGTAGCGGCAGTTCCAGGGATTTTTTGTAGGCTGTCAGTGGGCTTTGGGTGTGGTGCAAAAGCATCGTTAGGGGTGCCAGGGGGATATCGGTGCCTGTAATTTTGTTGATCTCTCCTCTAATTTGTTCCCAGAAAGGGGCAATTACTGGGCATGACCACCACATGTGGAGATACGTGCCAGGTTGTGTGCCACATCGCCAGCACATGCCTGACGTGGTACCGTGCATGCGGTGCAGTGTGTCGGGCGTTCTATACCAGCGCGTTAGCACTTTATAGTTTAATTCCTGATATTTTGAGCTGATAGAGCATTTGTGCGTGAGGGTATAAATCTTGTCCCATTCGTGCGCAGTGAGTGTCTCTCCCGCATCCCTCTCCCAGTGGTCTTTGAACCTAAGCTCTACGTCTCTGTTCGTCTGAGTCGTGAGTAGGGTGTACAGGGTTGAAATTCCCCTGGTGATGTGTGTGCGTTGCACACATAGGGTTTCAAAGTCAGTTAAGGGTCTGTGTAGGTGCCCCTTACCCGACAGGGCTGAGTAGTAAGATTTTATTTGGCGGTATCTAAACTGTTCAAGGAATGTAGGTGTTCTGTCGGGGCATAGTTCTCCGATTGTTTTTAGGCCGTTGGTGCTGAGCCATTGGTGTATATATGACCAGTCCGTCGGTTGGAGTCCGGCTAGGTCACCTCGAGTCAGTGAATCTGCCAAGTCCGGGTTATGTGTGAGGGGGATCAGGGGGCTGGGCGAAGTGGTGAGTTGTAGACGGTATCGGGTTGCCATCCAGACCCTCAGGGTGGCGTCTATTAAGGGGTTTTTAGTTTGTAGATCTGCATGCGTAGCAGTGTGTAGCCATAATGTGGGGGGTATGTGCCCTCCCGACTGTTCCAATTCCAGCGTGACCCATTGTTTTGTGGGATGCTGTGCGTGCCAGTCTGTGAGCCTGTGTAAATGTGCGGCCCGGTAGTATGTCTCAATTGAGGGCAGGCCGGTACCCCCCAACGGTTTTGGCAGTTCCAATGTCGTTCTCTTGATGCGTGTTGGGCGCGAATTCCAAACGAATCTGCGGATGGCGGTCGACAGGGAGCTAAAGAACGCCCTGGGGACCGCGATCGGCACCGTCTGGAATAAATAGAGCAGTCTGGGTAGTAGGTTCATTTTGACTGCGTTAATGCGTCCAAACCAAGATATATATTGTGGGGCCCATTTTCTCATGTCTGCCTGGATCTTTTGTAGCAGCGGGTGGTAGTTTTGGTAGTACAGTTGGGTCATGTCTTTTGGTAGCCATATACCCAGGTATTTCAATTTAGTGGGGCACCATTTGAAGCGGAATTGGGTGTGTAGCGTCGTTGAGGAGTCCTGGGGGCTTGGAAGGTGAAGGGCTTCTGACTTATCTGTGTTGAGCTTAAGGTTAGATATCAAGCCAAACCTTCGGAATGCGGCCAGAAGATTAGGAAGTGATATCCGCGGAAGGGTGAGGAAAAACAACATGTCATCCGCGTATGCCGCAACTCGATATTCTCGCCGGCCGACGGTGAATCCCGTGATACCCCCATCTCGTCGGACCGCCCCCAGGAAGGGTTCCAGGGAGAGGGCAAACAGGAGGGGGGACAGCGGGCAGCCCTGGCGGGTTCCATTTCGAATGGGAAAGGGGGTGGACAGAGCACCATTCACCCGAATCCGTGCCGTCGGGCTCGTGTACAGGGAAAGGACCCATGATCGCATGCGTGGGCCGAACCCCATGTGTGTGAGTGTTTCCTCCAAGTACAGCCAGTCCACCCGGTCGAAGGCCTTCTCGGCATCTGTCGAGAGGAGGAGTAGCTCCCGGTGTTGCGACCTTGCTACTTGCAGTATGTTTAGGGCTTTGATGGTGTTATCTCTTCCCTCCCTCTCTGGGATGAACCCGACCTGGTCCGAGTGCACTAGGTGTGGTAGGTGCTTCGCGATTCGCAGGGCTAGTGTCTTGGCGAACAGTTTGAGGTCTGCATTGAGCAGGGATATGGGGCGGTAGCTAGCGCAATTCGCTGGGTCTTTACCTTCTTTGGGTATCACCGTGACTATGGCCGCTAGTGTGTCAGTGGGAAACCGTTCCCCGTCTTGAAGTGAGCTAAGACCTCGTAGGAGGTTCGGCAATAATACATCGCGGAATGTTCGCAAGTATGCCAGCGGAAGGCCATCTGGGCCAGGCGCCCTGTGGGATTTGGAGATTTTTAATGCTGCGGCTAACTCTTCTATCGTGAGGGGTCGTTCTAGTTCCTCTATCATTTCTGGGGTCAATTGTCTTTCTACATTTTGGTCTAAGTACTCCGTTATTTGTCCCCGGCGTTGGGCCTGTGTGGTGACCGTCGTGGGCTGGGGGATATTATATAAGTCGGTGTAGTAGTCCACAAAAGCACGTTGGATTCCGTCGGGTAGACTTGTTACAGTCTTGTCTCTAGTGTTAATTTTGTGTATGTGGTTCGCCCTTCTCCTGTCTTGAAGCTGGCGGGCTAAAAGCCTACTGCTCTTGTTGGAGTACTCGAAGAAGTGCCGAGCCGACTTTCTAAGGGTGCGCAAAAGGCCCTTGGCTAGTATGTCCCGTCTCTGCCTCCTAAGCTCCGTCAGTCGGTGGAACTCGTTTTCCCCCTGATTTTGTTTGTGTGCCTGCTCTAGTGTGGTGATTTGTGCGTTTAGGGTGGACAATTGTTGTGTGCGTTCTTTTTTACGCTGTGAGCATATTTTGATATAGTGGCCTCTAATGACACATTTATGTGCCTCCCAGATTGTTAGGGGGGGGTGTCTGGCGTGTTGTTAGTGTCAAAGTATTGTGTCAGTGCTTCCTGGCTTGTTCCTTGTCCACTAGGTCAAGTAGTAAGTTTTCGTTCAACTTCCATTGCCGCTCTGCAGGTTTATGTAGGGGGGATTGGATTTGTACTGTAATGGGGGCGTGGTCAGAGTCTGCGATATGCCCTATGCTAGCTCGTTGGAGTAGTGTTAGGGCCTCTTGCGCCATTAGGATGTAGTCTATTCGGTTGTAGCGTCGATGTACAGCCGAGTAGAAGGTGTAGTCTCTGCCCTCGGGGTTAGCCACTCTCCAGCAGTCAGCTAAGCCACACCGGGCTAAGGCCCTCCCTGTTGAGCGTATGCAGTGACCTGGTATCGAAGTTTCTCCCCTAGATGTATCCAACCTAGAGTCAAGGGGAATGTTGAGGTCTCCTGCCACTATCAGAAGGCCTTCTCTGAATTTGTTTAGTAGGGCTAGCGTTTTAGTTAGGAAGACGTGTTGACGTCGATTAGGGGAGTACAGGCAGGCAAATGTGTAGGTGGACTGTGCTATCGTGCCTTTGATAAATACGTATCTACCCCCGGGGTCTGACTTCTGCTCCGTGCAAACGAATGGGACTGTACTGGAGAGTAGGATTGCTACTCCGGCCTTCTTCCCGTCCGGGTGATTAGCATAGAATCCTGTGGGGTAACGCCTGTTTCTCACGTTTGGCGCCTCTGTACCCTGAAAATGTGTTTCCTGTAAGAACGCCACTGAGGCGCGCTCTGCCCACAGTGTGCGAAGTAGTTGGGACCTTTTTTCGGGAATGTTTAAGCCTCTTACATTGTTAGACCATAGGGTCAGTGGTGTCGGCTTGTAGTTAGAGCCCATCTCTATCAGTGTTTGTTGTGAGGTGTGTGTGGGTATGTGTGCGTCAGTGGTTGGTGGGTATAGGGGTAAGGTCTGTCCGGTGTCTGGGGAGGGTGATAGTCTGTCCAAGAGAGAGGCAACTGTGACTCGCCTCGGTTTTTGTCGCCTTCTGGTGTCTGTTCCCCTGGGGGTGAGTCACCTCGGTGGCCTCCGAGTGTATATACAACGTGAGTCCGTTGCTTGGGGTATGCGGTCCCTCTAGTGTGGGTCGTTCGATAGTGTTGTGTCGAGCCTTTCCCTTGGCTCCCAGCTCACCTATTGTGTTGGGTTGTAGATCTCTCCGAGTATGTTCCCGTCCCGGAAACCCCACCCACCTTCGTTGCCCCTCCCTGTCTCGGCCCATGTATGGCCTGTGTATGTGTCTGAGTCTAACTCGGGCCCCAAGTTTCACGTCATTCTGTAACTGTTGCTACACGTATTGTACCGCGTCCGCGTAATTGTTTACAAACAATAAAAACCATAAACCAATATAACAGTCATAATAAACAGTTGTGGAGCATGGCCCCCCATTCTTCCCCCCCCCCCAAAGGGAGCTCCCCGCACCCCCCCCTTGGTGGCCCCATTACATGCCTGAGAGGCCCTCGGCTGTCCAGAAGGTGCTGGGATCTATGCTATCGGTCGTGCCCTTCAGGCTAGAGCTTGGGGAGATCACCCTTACAGCGGTGGGTATAACCCTGGTATGGTGGCAGCCTCCCAGCTTCCATCCCCGCACCCCCTCCACCCAAAGGTAGCTGGTGTTCCCGGGCCTTGGCCACTAGGAGAGTCCCAGCGTGTCATGTCCATGCAAAGTCTATCTCCTGGGGGTCCCCACCCCTGGTTGTGAGGCTCAGGTTAGGCCACCCCCTGCTAATGAGGATCTGGACCCCATGTTGCGGGCTTAGGTCAGGGAGTCAAGTACATACCAAGTTGTGCTGTGGTTCGACCAGGTGCGTGGGGGGCAATGTCGTCTCGTGGTGCCCGACACCCACAGGAGCTTCCGGTGGTCGTGTCTAGGTCTTCTGAGCTGTCTTGTGGCCTTCTCTCGTAGTGGCTGGGGGGCCGTTGGTGGGGTGGCAGGTTGACGGTCGGGTTAGCAGAATGGGAGGTAGGGGAACAGGTTCATAGGGGACAGTTATTCTTCATGGCTGTCTGGGCCACCCCGCCGGAACCCGCTGCCTGTGAGGCCCGTGCCCGGCCTGTCGCTTACCGCCCGTGGGTGCTGTGGTTGTCGCTCCAGGACCCAGTTGGATATCGTCACCGCCGGTAGACTCGTGGCTCGTAGGAAGCGTGGAACATCAGCTGGCCAGCGGATGATATGCCAGGTTTGGCCCACCCTCGCCTGCAGGCTGAAGGGGAAGCCCCATTTGTACGGGATCCTCCGCTCCCGGAGAATGGCGGTTACTGGACGTAGCGCCCTCCTGGCCTCTAGCGTGAGCGCGGAGAGATCCTGGTAAAGCGAGACCTGCCCGTCTCTAAAGGCGATGTTCTGTTGATTGCGCGCCGCTCTCATGGTGCCATCTTTTAAGGCGTAAGAGAGCAAGCAGCAGATTACGTCTCTCGGCGGTCCCTCAGGGGACAAGGGTCTCAGCGCTCTATGGGCTCTTTCGATACCGTAGTCTTCTGGGGCTCTGTCACCCAGAATATGGGTAAACAGGTCTGTCAGGAGCTCTGGCAGCGTTTCGTCCGCGTTTTCGGGTAGGCCCCTTATGCGGATATTGTTCCTCCTTCCGCGATTGTCCAGGTCTTCTAGTTGTCTCCTGAGATCTAGTAGGACATTGCCCTGTCTGGTGGTGGCAGTTTCTGTGGCCTGTTGGTGCTGCACAGTCTGGGCTCTGTCTGCTTCAAGGGCCTCTACCCTTTGTTCAAGGGCTGTCAGGTCTTTCCTCACCTCCATGACTTCCTCCCTGATTGCAGTCCTGATTTCTGCCAGCATCTCAGCTTTGTCAGCTCTGGACAGCATATTGGCAGTGATCTTGGCCAGCTCGGATGAAATATGCGCCAGAGTGTCTCCCCTGGGTGAGCCCTGCGTCAGGCTGTCACTGCTGCTGTCCCCTGGGGAGGCCGGCGCCATTTTGGATGCGGCCGGCGCGGACCGCATGTCTCGCGGCGTGCATATATAGCCGTCCATGGGGCCCGAGGTGCGACCCGGCGAGCCGGCTTGTGAGGGTCCCGGCGTGTGGGGTCTCCGGGATTTACCCATCTCGGGTCGGATAGCGCTCGTTGATGGGTGCTAGTGTGAGCTGGGGCCGCGGAGCAGGTTCAGGATGCGTCCTACTCCATACCCGAGCAGGCCACGCCCCCTACACAGTAGTTTTAACCATGTGAGTGCTTGACAGGCGCATAGTTGCCATATGGGCAGGTGGAATTCCCCCCCAAAACTTACCCCAAAAACACACTAACAATGATGTATGGGTCAATATGTCCACAGCTTTATTAATATTGATAACAATAAATTAAAGTACTTTCCCAGCGCCCATCCCGCCATATAACATTATATGTCCCCAAAACAAAAGGCAATGACCCATCCTTTCTGTAAATATAAATAACATAAACAACAATAATAACAAACATAGTAAG
>OW240916.1:46104359-46115821 GCA_933207985.1 Pelobates cultripes
GGCCCATGACCACTAGTAGCACCCGTGGTCCGGTTTGCCGGCGGTGGTAAGGGGTTTGAAATCGCCAAAATACCGTTATTCATGTTTTTGTTGTAATTTTTTCTAACCTCTAACTCTCATCATTTAAACTGTGGCAAACACATAAAGAACCTAAAAAATATGCAATGTTAGAACCCAGAACAAATAGAATATCTCTTGCCCAGGGCTGGGAAGAGATGTTCTGTTTGTTCTGGGTTCTAACATGTTTGATGTGACACTGTTCACATAAAGGAAGAGATACAGTTTGTGAGTTTGTGGGCACCTTAAGATTTGTCAGACCATGTAATCGGAACATTTTGTACCAATTACATATATGTAATCGGTACAAAATGTTCTTTCATATAAGCTAAACCTGTAATTGTAGCCATGTAGCTTTAGATTCCCTTTTGAGGATCATGTATCATTTTAAGGAAAAATGGAGCCATAAAGTGCTTCCACCCACTAACGCTCCCTGCCAAGAAACTGGGGAAAGACATACCAGGATGGCAGAGATATGATCTACTACCCTGTTATCCCTCCTCCAACATATTTTAACCCTTGCCAAGGTTTCCCCTAAAATAACAATTTATCATAATCCCTGACTAGATATGTAGACCTCCTGTTATATAAATAAATAATCGCACAGCTCTAAACATGATAATTGTACAACAATATATACATAAAAATCTGTCCCTCTAAGACCAGTAAAGTATAGAGGCAATTTCGACTTCCCATGAAATGATTCACCTTTTTCTTTTAATCTTTTGTATGAGCAATTTATTCTCTTAGTATCAACCCCTTAAAGAAAAAAAATACTTTCTTTAGTTTCACTTTACTTATAAGAATGCCAGGACTGACTTGACCCTAACACACACACCTAGGATGAAGACAAGCTAGGAACGTGCACCAGTCCTTAGAGTGGCCAGGCTAGCACAATGAATATAAGTCAGCAGGCATACAAGCAAGCAGGCATACAATAAATGTAAGCAATGATAACAGATGTAAGATCAAGAATAACAGATGTAAACAGGTACGAGAAACAAGTCAAGGTCTAAGTAACAGAGAACAATGATAAAGAAAGCCAAATGTCAAAAAACAGGTAAGTATAAAACATAACTCACTCTAAAAAACTGAAACGACGACAGGGCAAGGAAATAGGAAAAGTCAGGAATTTATATACCCTATCCTGTGGTGTGATTGGTTACAGGTCTGTGTGATGTCATATGGAGCACCATGTAGCAGAGTGTGAGGATTCCACATCACAAATGACGTCAGAATGAGGCATCACGTTGTTTGGATCTGTGTGGAGAGTGGGAGACTGAATATGGAGCCTACAGGGGTGCCGAGAGCATGCAGCTCTACCGGGAGGTAATGCAACAAAGAGTCTGAAGACCAAATCAAATTATGCTTCCCAATCCCCATTAAAATCAGAAAGGTACGCTTAATATATTTTTTAGTTCTGTTTATTCAAGTCACAATCAAGAGTATTTGACAACATTACTTTTATTTTTTGTGTGGAGTAGCAGAATGAGATAAGATGGCGCCGAAATAAATGACAACTTGTGTAATACATGCCTAGGTAAAGAATGGGATAACACATGGTAACTGTAATGGGTAAAATAACCTGGACCATCAGCCATCTCCGACATAAGCCTCCATATTGTTTGCATTTACATTTAGCTAAACCGCAGAAATAGCAAGTATTGGTTTGAAAAAATATTCAGCAAAATCTTTCTAGCACCTGAACTGACACAGCTAGATTTTTTTCCAGACACTTCTAGATCTTAGAATTATAAAAGCACAGTAATAAATGTTTTATTATTAGGATATAGGCCGTATACTTGGTCTTCTTTGTCATTTGTTTATTGAACTGTCTTACTTTACTCTTCTCTGTTTTTTTTTTTTCTTCTTAAAACACTTTATGGCTAATCTAAGCACTTGTGAACTGCATTTATTTTCCTGTTCAGCCAACCTGAAGGTCGGCCATCACACTCCTTGAACCTAATTGTTGAGGAAAGGAACTAGATGACTGAGAATGACAGAATCATTGTGTATATTTACTAAACCTATTTGCTTGACTTGGCTTGACAATAGTGGAGAGTTTTCCTTGGTTATTTTGGCCTAACATTTACACTTCACTTCTCAGTTCTCCATTTTAGGTGAAACCCCTTTTTAGGTATATGTTACCTGGTATCTGAGTAATTATTTTATCAATGACATTAGTTAAGTCATGCATTAACAATGTTGTTCCTTCTATCTGAGAAAACAAAGTAATTAAAAGATTTACATTACTCCTGGAATCCTTTTCTTCATCCACAAATCTTCTCCCATGTATTTTATTAATGGCTGAGGATTGTGGGACACTGAGCTTAGATAATCCTCTAGTAGGCTCTGAGAGAGGAGGAGGCGGACGACCTTCCGACCCAGCGCTGACAGAGTACCAACATTATAAATGAATCTCCCAATCCTCCCCTCCCCCCAATTTATAGAGCAGAAGATACAAACTTCTAAAGTAAGCCAACATCTGACTGAAAAACATTTTTTTATTAAGGCTGTGGGGTGTGTGGCTAGGGATGCATAAAGAGACACAAAAAATATTTAACCCCTAAATGGCAGAGAATTGAACAGTGAGACTTCAGAGGCATGATCTATAGACCAAAACTGTTTCATTAAGCTAAAGTTGTTTTGGTGACTGTAGTGTCCCTTCAACTTTCTTTACTCTAAACTCTGTAAATAAAACTGTGATCACATACATTTGAGGCTCTTGCAGGTTCTAGCAGGCTATTAACAGAGCAGGAGATACAAAATTATAAATTAGACAAATTGTGCAATAAAGGAAGTTTAAATATTAGATCTCTCTTTACAGGAAGTGTTTAGGAAGGCTGTGTAAATCACATGCAGGGCTGCATAAACAAAGTGACAACTCTTAAATGGTTGAGAATTGAGCAGTGAGACTGCATGGGCTAAAGTTGTTTTGGTGCCCATAGTATCCCTTTAGTACTCTACGGTTCCTTTTAGATACCTCACTAAATTGTGCTACAAAATGACATGGTTAACGTACAAAAGGGTTTTGCAATTTTAAAAAAAACAAGAAATCATGTATTTGGCTTGATGCAGACAGAATGTGGTTGATTGATGCTGTTTTAGATATATTGGTGCTTGTACTATCTCTTTGTTTTTAAAATAAATAAATAAGTAATTGACGGTATGCTGCATGCCTGTAAGTTGCAAAAAGGGTTAAACATAAGATAAAGTCTGTCTAGAAAAAGTAAATAAAAAAATATTTCTGCTGCCAACAAACATTCAAGATTGTTTCCTTTTTAATTTTGCCAGACTTTGACTCGCAAGACAGAATCCATCCGCTATAGCCAGCCAATCTCTGTCAGCCTCTAAAGTCCTTACTGTATCTCTTCGTGTCCCCTGACAATAGAGAAGCACAAATAGAACTCCGTGTTACTACCTCTTAACTAAATAGCATGTCATATTTTTGTGTCAAACATGGTAGCCTTCACACAGTTCCTTCTGATCTTGGATTCTTGTGCAGCCTGTTTTTGTATGTTTGTGCAGAGTATCAGTACGTTTTTAATATTGTTGTTCACTGGGATCTGGCTAAGAGCCACTATCTCTTTCTGATTTCGCTTTCCGACCTCATGGATGATTCCCTGTTGGATATTGTCCAGCAGCGCAAAAGAACTAAAACAAAAATTGCAGCCAAGTGACAGTTGAAATGACAAGTAAATCTGTTTTATATAATTTACAAATCGGGGGGGAAAAAATATGCCAATTTATTAATCACTGGGGAGGTTTAATACGCCATATTGTGTCTAGTTCTGGAGGTTATATTGCAAAAAATTATCTATAAAGCCAATATAGTAAAGGACCGTTCAAATGGTACATTGTCATACTTCTAAAACATAGAGAATTTTCAATGCCCTGAAAAAAGTGTTTATTTGTAGGGGAAAATTACCTAAATTTGCAATTAATGTGTGGCATTAAATAAAATCCAAAGAAAAATTGGAGTAAATAATATTACAACAAAGGAGCGTATGTACTGCAAGTTGTGTTCTTTACAGGGTAATAAAGGAAAGTATAAATACATTAAGGTACACCCAAACCAATAAATCAATCTATCTACGAGATGAAGTCCTTCTATACAGTCTGACCTCAACATGTTCCAGTTCAGTGCCTCTTAACAGGACTTTTGGTTCTCAAGTCAGTGTGTTAGAACTAACGTATGTGAAGAAATAAAGTGAAGCTAGGTTATTTTGTTACCATTGATCAATGATATGGCTACAGTTGTTAATTGTAATTTTAATCTGAGTTCTGGTCTATGACTATAACACAAAATGAATGTGTTGGCATACTAAGAACTAAAGTATCATGAGACAGCCACGCGTCTCGCTCCTCCCCTCCAGATGGATAGTGAGTGGGAGAACGCACCTCATTTTAATTTCAAACATTGTTATTAAGTTATCATGTTATATATGAAAACAATGAGTGTCTCGTCAAGATGAATCAAAGATGTAAAACATGCAGACGTGAAAAAAAGAAATAAAAAAGGTACCAATCAAAGTAGTAGAAATACGCAGAACTTTTTAGTATGATGCCCTCACCCTTTTAATAATCTCTGTGCAAATGATATTTGACTGTTTGTTATGTCCATACAGAAATCATAATAAAATTGGGTTATTAAATACTTTAACAATTTATGGGATGATGTCTGAACTGTTCTTACAACAGTGGTTATCACTGCTTCCTAATTTGAGATAAGTGAACAGTCTAATGCTATATTCTTTAATCATTTTTGGTTTTCAGTTTAATAGCCTCCATCCACCTCTTCTTGAGAACTGTTACCAAAATCTTGTCCACGCTTTTAAATAGTACCAAGGCCTTATAATGATGTGGAAGCACCTTTGATGTAATTTCTCCAGTATCATCATCAATTTTTGACAGTGTCATATTTCTATTTTTAACAAATCTTTACTATTATGTCTTCATATTATCGGTAATGGAGGGGGTAAGAAAAGTGTGACTATATATGTTTTCATTCACTCTAGTTTCCATTCTCTTCCTGCTACTTTTGCAGGGATAGTCTGGGTTTGATTACTAAATACTCCTGTTTTTCTTTCCTACCTTTGTATGCTTGTTTTCTTGCAGTTTAGAATGTTTTATGTGTGTATGATTCACCATGTCTGGGAATTCTCTAAATCACATACATTTTAGTTACACACCCATAACTTCCAAATGTCCCTATTTAGGAGGACAGTCCCTATATCTGAGCCTCTGTTCCTCTGTCCCTCTTTTCTATCCTAATATTTCTATTTTCCATATATTCCTCTGTCCCTCTTTTCTATCCTAATATTCATATTTTCCATATATTCCTCTGTCCCTCTTTTCTATCCTAATATTCCTATTTTCCATATTTTCTAGGAGCTCTATATTGTTGGTGCATCTTAGTATATAACAGCTCCACATCAATAATACTCACAGTAACGTGTGTTTAAACTATAATAAATATGTTTAGAAATTAGTCTGTGTAAATAGGATACATTGTTCTTGTTCTAAATTACATTTTAGATGAAAAAATTGTTATTAGTAAATCATCTAAGGTTTCTCATAACAGCGTCGCCACTAGCCAGAACCCTACTCAGAAAATGTAATTGCTCCTCTTTCTCCATAAATAATGTTGGGGGTTAAACACACCTGCTAAAGTTCTTATATTGATCATGGAATTCCTAAGGGTTCTATTTCTTAAATTTGTAATGACTTATGATGTGTTCTTATGATATAGTCTCTTTGATATAGTCCTCCTGTTAAATTAGTATTTTATCACCCAAAATGTGTCTTTACCATTTCTGCTGGAGGGTCCTTCCATGGACCTACTACAATCTCTTCAAAAACTTGCTTTTTATTGCATGTTTTGTGTGTTGGCCTCTGTGCCTTTGGAATAAACACTGTACACTTAGGTGAACATATGAATGCATATGACCATTTTTAACTTGGATACAGTCCTCTTAACGGTCAGCGTTCTTTGCCGAGTTACTATCTGTGAGTGACTTCGGTCCCTGCCTAGTGTGTCACCAAAGAATCTATTCACATACCGGAAAAGTATAGAGGAAGCTCATGCAGAGCTGTCAGCTGTGTGGACATTTACAGTGATAAAGTTAACTGGAAGACAGGCTACGGAAATGCTGCTAGGCCGGGCCTCCTATCTCCCAGATTCCTCCAATTCAGGCTGTAGGCTCGGAGCCAGTGGGTCTTCCTCCACCGTGGGTACCTGGCTTTGAGCCTGGGTGCTCCCCATGGATGCAGCTGGGATCGTGGATGATGGGACCAGAGCCAGAATAAACCTTAACCCTCAGTGGTATCTCAAAGACAAATAAATCTTTCCTAATAAATAAATAGATCTCAACGTGACTTCCAAATCTTCAGGAAAGTGTGTAGACAAAGGGGGGGATGTAACATGTGAAAAGCATCTAGCGATGTGTTGACTCTAGGATACTAACTCCGTATTTTCAGTGATTAAATAAAATAAAGCCGTCTTAGTCAGCCTCACGAGGAGTGTCTTTCAGAAACAGCATTAATCGATCATAAAGTGCTCCTGAAAAACAATCCAAACACATCGTGCTCAGATTTCTTCCTTTCTGAGGGAATGTAAATCCTGTAATTAAAAAGGCACGCCGATTCAAGACCACAAGTAAACACGGCTGAGAATGGTCATTAGAAACTCACCTGCTTCAGGGTTTTAAATATATAAATCCTTTATTTTTTTTAATTTTTTTTTTTTTAAAGTCAGGTGAAATAATAATTGTACTGTAGAAGAGAGATGCGGGGAAAAAAATCTTTTATACAATCAACAGCATAAAACCATGTTTTAAAGGTTGATGGACTGGAGTACTTTTTTCAACCTAGATTACTATGTAACTATAACACAGAGTAATCCGTTGATGTTCAGGACTGACAATGGCGGTCATTGAATCATTTAGCCATGGTGTCAAACTGGTTTGCAAGCTGTTATTGCACATTCACAATATTCTCTGCATTGCACCAGGGGAGGGGGCAGGGGGTCAATTGATATAATCAATATAATTTATTTTCTATATTAACACACCTCCTGTGCACTTGGTGTCGGTTAATACTAAACAGAGAGGGCCCCGGAAACCTGAAAAACCTGCACCTTCTTTCTGATACCCCATGTGCAACAGAGTTAAAGTTACTGTAACGGGGCAGGTAAGCATGCATTTGCCCTCAAGCTTCTCCTGATGAATGAAGCATAGGCATCCAATCCCAATAATCACCCCAATCCCAACAGTGATTTAAACCCCAACGTAGTGACCTACTGTACCCAAGGGAAGCAAAGGTTACACCAATGGATTAAACATTAATCACCAAGATTTGCATTAAGCTTTTGTTCCGTGTGAAGTCCTGTTTTCATGTAAAGGTAGATTAATGATTTAACAAATTATATCATAATCTAGTGGAGTCCAGACACATTCTATTGTGCCTGGACTACACAGTAAATGAATTGGGAATGAACTAGCACCATAACTACTACAGCTTGCATCACCTTGAAGTTAGAATGATGACGAATTCTCAGGAACTTCTCAAGACAAAGACAGTCAGGTGAAATAATAATTGTACTGTAGAAGAGAGATGCGGGGAAAAAAATCTTTTATACAATCAACAGCATAAAACCATGTTTTAAAGGTTGATGGACTGGAGTACTTTTTTCAACCTAGATTACTATGTAACTATAACACAGAGTAATCCGTTGATGTTCAGGATTGACAATGGCGGTCATTGAATCATTTAGCCATGGTGTCAAACTGGTTTGCAAGCTGTTATTGCACATTCACAATATTCTCTGCATTGCACCAGGGTAGGTTAGTTAGAAACATAAATCTAATACATTTTTCACCATTCCCAGTTTTTAAAGGGAAATGCTTGTGCAGTGCTATCAAATGTACAAACTTTATCATATGTAGTGGGTTTTTTTACAATGTCAAATAAAATGTATATATGGTTTTGTGATCTTTTGACAGATAAATATTTATTAAAGTGGCTTTGTAATAAAACATCATGTCAGAGAGACATGTCTTGCATGGGTACACGCATAATCTTGAGCAAAACAGCTACAAAAAGCCTTTATATGCCCTATCTGGACCAACAGTGGCACCCAACTTACCCCTCATGACAGAGGGCATACTGCATGGCGAACAGCGGCCCAATAGGAGCTTAATTATCCAATGTCCAAACTTGCGGCATGGTGCGCATCTGATGGAAGAAGCGGACGATCTCCTGTCCCGGATGTGGCCCAGCAGCAGTTGAAAGCATACACATGCCCCGTTAGCACCACCCTCCCCTTCCCCCCCACCTTGGGCCAGAGGGGCTGAACCCGTTCCCCCTCGTGGGAGGCTACCATGATGTTATTGGAGCGCGGGATAGGAAAGCACAAGTAGAGTCACCTCGCTGCGATTCCTCTAAGATGGCGGACGTCGCAAGCATCGATGGTCCCAGCCTGACCCAGCTCAATGTCCAGGTCAGACTGGACAGAATATTTGCTGAGTTCTGGCGCAAGTTGGAGCATAAACTGTACAAACCTGATCCACTGCAGTCTAGCAGCGATACCCGATGCCACACTATTTCAAGGGAACTGAGATGACAGCTGAGAAAGCAGAACACATCCCTCCTGGTTAAGGTGACACGAAGACGGTCGCTGGGGCAGTCTACAGCTGAAGCCTGGTTAGTGCCAGAAGAACTAAAGGGAGATCAGTCTTTGCTCTATGCCTGTCCCAGCCTTCACACTACTTGAAACGAAGACATGCAATATCCCTGCCAGAGGCTACAATATGTTCTGCCCACAGTGGGCATGGGATGGAGCAGGCTTAGGGATAGAAGACTTTTTCACTCCTGGTTACCTGATACTACTACTAATGTTTCCAGGGGGACCTACCTGTTCTATTGTCTGACCATTTATCTAATTTAATTGTGCCTTATTCTTCTTCTTTTGCCCTGCATACCTCCTAACACTTATCTCTCATATCTTAGTGCCACTATGGGGGCCTCCTATGGGGACTAACTTGACATGCCAATCGTCACTTATGTTGCATTCATTATAAAAAATTGTGCTATTACTATGCATGCCATGTTCATGTTTTATGAAGTTATTACTGGGCTTCCTAATGTTGTCGTGACATTGCGAACATGTATGTTACTATTTGCACAGCAAAAATAAAGAATAAAGAATTTTTTTTTTATGAAATACTCACATTCACTGCATAGAAATTCCACTGAAGTTTCAAGCCAGTCAAAAGATATAGTAGGGCAAAGATAGGACTACTTTGTCTAAGTATTTTTTTTCTCAGTTTGACAAAATGGCAGATTTAAGCCTTGTCAAAGGAGAAAAGGCTCTGTCCATGGAAGATCCTGCGATCTTGTGGGACCTACATAGACGGGACCTCAATAGACCTCGGTGTTGTAGTCTTGCGCTTGTGCAAAAGTACAGCACTGATGTCATCCCAGGATCCGCCCACAAGGGACAGGTTCTGGTCAGTATAACTAACATTCCCCTCTACCCCCGGGCCACTGGAACCCAGCGACGATGTTATGCAAAGAGCCCAGATGATGACAGAGCAACTTTAAACTGAAATAATCACTGGACTAGAATTCTAAATTGTTTTTCAGGAACCCTGGGTACTATTTGTCATTGCAGCGCTTCTGAAAGTTCCTGTGAAGTTTTTCACCACAGTCGTTTTGGGAAGGCACATCAGGAAATTAATGTACTTCCTCGACTTTCATAGTGTTTTTCAAATATCTTAATTTTTAATAAGACACACAGAATTATTTAATAAACGAGGAATTTTAGTGAATTAAATCCAAAATATAAAATCAAGGCTAACATAACCAAACTGTGACAAGAGCTGAGTCGATAAACTTTTAAAATCAGCTATTTTAGTATCACATTTACAGGGTTATTTACTAAAGTCATAATTCAAAGCAAATTTTAAATTTTAGTGTAGAGTAGCATAGCTGACTTAAAGAATTTTTCGTGTTTGACTATTTTGACCTTAAATTTGAAATTCATTTTAAATTCTCTTTGAATTCATTCTCACTTTAGTAATTGACCCTGTCTACATGTCTATATTCAGATTTAGGCATCAATCGAATAAACTTATACCAAATGATTCGATGTTATAAAAACTTTTGAAATTATTTCTCTGAAAAAAGATTCTAATAGTGACTTCGGTAGTTTGATAATTTTGGAAAGTTTTCTAACAGTACTGAATCATTTGCAAATCTTATCAAATCGAGGCCTTAATTACCTAAAATTTCTAGTTTACTGTATAACCCGATATAGTTGTAAATTGCAAATATTGTATGATCTGCCTGTTGCAGTATTTTACCTTTTATGAACTTGAAGACAGACTCGTGTTTGTAATATCTAAATATCCAACCTATTTTGTTGCATTATGAATTACACCAACACTTCCTGTTTGATCTTTGGTCTTACTTTGTGTTCGTGTTAGACATTTCTACTTATACGAAGCGGTTTTATATTCCCTTATGGTCTGAGCTTGTACCCTGTGCTGAGAGTAAAGAAATTGTTAATAAAAAAAAAGTGCCCAAATCCATCAGAGTTTTGGCAGCCTCTGCAAGTCTGAAACAGCAGTTTCAAGCAAGAAGTATAACAAATCTTCCCCTTTGGGTTTATCTGAAGAGGAAATGACACATTATAAATCCTGAAGAAAAAGATCTTCTCTCCGCACCTCCTCCTCACTCCCACCCCCTCCTTTCTTCCATGCCACCTCTCTCCCCCACCCCTGAGTGCTGGCAAAAGATTTAACATCTAATTCAGCATCTGACGAGCTAGTTTATCACTAAGCAGTCCAGAACTATGGCCTTGAGTAGAATAAACGGATAAGAGATGTTAAGAGAGAACAGCATGGGACTTGGCCTCAATGTCTGAATTCCCATAGAGAAGACCATGATGGAACCAGAAACATGTTAGGGTCAGATTTCGCAAGATGCAGAATTTTGAGCATTTTGGAAATTTGCCTGAATAACATAATCGCCACACTGCGGTACCCCTTTAACTGCTTGATGACAATTTCAAATATATATATTTTTTTACCTGATTCCAGAGATTCAGAAAAAAAATGATTGTGTTGTTCACTGATATATTTGCACAGCATGCCAAGACTCTCATGAAGGGATGATGCATACAGGTCATCCATTATTTTCGTATAGATACGTTGAAAACAAAGGGATACAGCTGTATAAGTTGAAAATTAAAAATACATAGTGTGATACAGTTATAACATATAATATTAACACACATAAAATTTGCACTCGCAATATAGGGAGTATAAAATCACTTTGAGGGTGTCTGCCCAGATGGCGTTGGGAGGGGGATATAAAAATCTCTTTCCTCTTATTGATATCTG